>ML677388.1:1075561-1148513 GCA_007922305.1 Dermatemys mawii
CCCCGCCACTCACCCGTTCACTCCCGGCGTCCCCAACGCGCGCGCGAGCCCCAACAAATATTCAAACTCGGCCGCCCAATCAGAGACGCGGCGGGGGGGGGGGTGCACAAACGCGCACGCGCTCCCTCCGCCAATAGAAAGCGGAGCCCGAGAGAGAACTACAGTTCCCAGCATGCCCTGGGGTGGCAGGTGACTTCCGCCTCGCGCGCGCGCCCGCTGTTGGGGCTGCTAGTATCGCTTCCGGTGTGAGGGGAGCCGGCAGCGCTTGTTCCCAGGGCTGCCCTTGTTCGGGTGAGAGAGGCCCTGGGGTTGGCCTGACCGCCCTCGATCTCCCGCCATGGGCCCCGCAGGGGAACCCGCCCCCGGGGCCCGGCTCCCCTCCCCTCCTCCGGGTCTCGCTCCCCTCCCCCCGCCGTGGGACCCTGCCCCCCTCCCTCCCTCCCCCACCTGGGCCCCGCATGGAGACTCCCTCTCGCTGCCCCTGGCTCTGAGAGGGTCTCCCCTCAAATACGTTCATCCCCTTAAGCAGCAGTCCACCCCGAATTCCTCCACCCTCCCATTTCTAAAGCAAACTTTTGTCTAGGACAGGGGTCGGCAACCTTTCAGAAGTGGTGTGCTGAGTCTTCATTTATTCACTCTGATTTAAGGTTTCACGTGCCAGTGATACATTTTAATGTTTTTAGAAGGTCTCTTTCTATAAGTCTATAATATAGAACTAAACTATCATTGTATGTAAAGTAAAGAAGGTTTTTAAAATGTTTAAGAAACTTCATTTAAAATTAAATTAAAATGCAGAGCCCCCCGGACTGGTGGCCAGAACCCGGGCACTGCGAGTGCCACTGAAAATCAGCTTGTGTGCTGTCTTTGGCACCCGTGCCATAGGTTGCCTACCCTGGTTTAGGAGCTGTCTGATCCCATGGAGGCCTGTGCTCCTAAGCCAGTGGCTCTGGTCTGTGGAGGGGAATGGTGAGCATGGACAATGGCTACTTACTGGAAGGCGTAGGGGACCTTCAGCCCTAGGGTCTCTGTATCTGTGTGTGCTTATTGCAGGTTTCTGTGGTGCCCATCCTCTTCCTTCCTGAAGCTCCAGGTCTGCCTATAAGAGGATGTCCAAGAGCCCAGCTATCCTGGTCCTTCATCAGTCCCTGCGAAAGTGCTTCCAGGCCATACAGCAGCAGCAAGAGGCTTGGCAGAGGACACTGACAGACTGTAAGCCTCTCCTGAGCTCTCTCAGCAATCTGGCGGAGCAGATGCAGGCCTGCCAGAAAGTCACATTTGCACATACACCATTGCGAGGCTTCCCAGATCTGGAAGAGCAGTTAAAGCACAAGCAACGCTGTGCAGCAGAATCCCTGCTGGAAGAACTGGGGGGCAAAGTGTAAGAGGCTGTTGTGTCAAGACCTTGAAAGTTGTGAGCATTATGAAAGGCTGGGCAAACATGCTGAGAGAGGTGGGATTCCCCTTCTGGCCTATTTGCAGAATTCATATCTGAAGGAGAGGTGATAATGTCAACCTAAGCAGCACATTTCTGCCTGGAAATGTTGTACCTCTTGTCCTAACGATACGTAAAATCATAACAACTGACAGGGATGAGCAAAAACAAAAAAAAAATTGTTTACTTTGACTTTACTTGGTGGGCCAGATTTTCAGCTGGTGTTAATCAGTGTGGCCCCATTGAGTTCCGTTGGACCTTTGTTGATTTACAGTAGCTAAGAATCTGGCCGAGTGTTGTCAAATATTCATTTTCACCCCTTGTGTTCATTTTGTCACCTTCTCACTGAATCTTGGAAGTGTGTGGGATGAGCATTTTAAAAAATGAGAAATATATAATTGTAAAATCATAAGAACTATCAGGGGTCTCAGCTATGTGTAATAGTTAATAGTTTAGAGGAGTTAATGGTACTCCCTGGATTTTAAGTTACAGTGTTTCTTAAAATTATGAGTTTGTTCACCCTTTCAGCAACATGCTCGCTATGATCAGTTTATATAGTCGCATAGGTTTGCCTTTTCCTCACATGAATTCCCTAGTTCCAGTTCAGGGTACATGTACAGCATATTGTTGAACTCACCAAACGCTCACTGCAGGGTGAAGCACTTTTTATTTTAAAGTACGTACTGAGACTTGTCCATGTAATTCATTTTGGGGTACAAAGTGAACAAGGCCACCCTTTGGAAAACACAGTCTGAAGTATTACTCTCTGTTTTCCCAGAGCTGACTTGCAGAAAGTGCGGGATGTAGTTACTGGCTACATGGGCACTGTTTTCCAACTCTATGAGCAGCATGCAGATGTGCTAGGTTTTGAGGCTTCTGTGCAGCGTACTGCTCTTATCCCCTCACTGGCTGACATGTTGGAATGGCTGCACGATATTGAGAGATATTATCGACATGTGTATCCTTCGCTAGAAGAGCTAAAAGTTTGTAGCTCAGACAGGTCAAGGAGGTTGTTGTCTTGATTCATGCCAACAGAACTGGATTTGCCCTTCCTTATTTGTGAGTTGTCATCAACTGGTGACCAGTAAGGCCACAATAAAACCTCACCAAGGATCTTGATGGACAGTCTGGCAGATTGCTCCTGTCCCGACCTTCAGGAATCAGTCTTCTGGCCCTGCGCTTTGGCCAAGGGAAATGAGATGAATTGGGGACATTTTTAATAAATGAATTTCTTAAAGAATCTAGAAAATACAATCCATAGAGGGCAAAAAAGCTTAGATACTTGGGGTGACTATTGTTAGTGTGTTTTGACAAGGACAACAAATTGAGCTCTCTCAGCATGTTGTGGTGGGAGGGGGAGTTGGACTGCAGGGCTACAGTGGGGCCCTACTCTCTCTTATGAGCTCATAACATCCTAAGAAGTCAGCTTGCTTTTGTTTCCTTCCTCCCCACCAGCCCCACATTTCAATCCTTACCTTCCACAAAGATACCTGGAGAGTAAACTCCTCCTCCTCCAAATCAGATACGAGAATTTGCCAGACATGCAAACCCTGCCGCAGTCCTGGGAGAGGATTTTGGAGCACGATCGCCGAAACATGGTTCAAGGTATTTTCATAACCATTCTTAGACATCTTAATGTGAGCTTAGTGCTATTGAAAGGGGCTGGCATGATTGTGCTGGAAACTGAGGGTCACAGTTTATCACCTCAACCTGTCCTGTATTGGACAAGAAGCAACGGGCTTATATTGCAGCAAGGGAGGTTTAGGTTGGACATTAGGAAAAACTTCCTAACTGTCAGGGTGGTTAAGCACTGGAATAAATTGCACAGGGAGGTTGTGGAATCTCCATCCTTGGAGATTTTTAAGAGCAGGTTGTACAAACATCTGTCAGAGATAATCTAGATAATACTTGGTCCTGCCATGAGTGCAAGGGACTGGAGTAGATGACCTTTCGAGGTTTCTTCTAGTCCTATGATACCATGCGGCGATAACAATGTCTATCAGTTAGTGCTAGCATTGTGGGATAGTATTGGTTATATGGACACTTGTCCTCTGGGAACAGGACTGAGACCCACTGAACAATCACTATATGGCAACAACTTGAAGTCACTGCACACCTGGACTTGACTGGAACTGGGACCTTTGAATAGAGGCAAAAGGTTTAGTATCCCATTTACCAGTCCTCGTAAGATATTGTATTGTTGGTGGGTTATTCCCCATTGGTCCTTGGTAATAAGCAGGGAAATTCTGTAAGTGTGTGTGAATGATGACAAAAATAACTCCTAGTGCAACATTAATGGCTTCTTTTCTTCCTCCCAACTTAGACATTCTTCTGAAGGTCTCCTTTCTGGAGACTCTGTGAAGGGCTCTGTTACTAAGCAGTTTGCAGAGAGAAAACACCAGAGGATTTGTGTGGAAGGATTCGTTTTGGGTGCCCAGGACAATACCTTGTTAAGGATACCCATGAAGAAGCTGGATTTGCTGAATGAACAAGCCCAATGCAGGGGTTTCTCTTGCTCTGTGCTATGAGCTAAGTGGTCTGTTAAAGTCAAACAAGCCAAAGTGAGTGGCCCTGCTGCTTCCTGGGCTCATACAAGTGGACTTGATGTGGCAGCTGAAACAGTGGCTGGGCTCCTAAGCTGGAGACCAGGGGAAAATAACAGATGTGGACTTTCTTCTTTAGCTCGGGAGAGCTGCCAGCAGCAGCACTTGTGGACTTTTTGTATGCTAAAGGAAATATATTTTTTTAAATAAAAAGCGTCTGTGTGTTTGTGATTAATGGCACACTGCAGTTCTACCCAGGTAGCTAAATAAATGTTAGAGCAAAAATCTCCACTGAAAAATATTTCTTCTGATACCTACCTACTGTCATTACATGTAACACTAAAGATTGCTATAGCATGAAGTCTAAAGAGAAACTTCTGATTGCTGAGAAATCAATGTGTCTGTTCAGTTTCATCGTTTCCTTTTGTACTGGTGTGGGGCCTTCACCCAGAAGGCCAAAGGAAAACCTGTTTTCAAAGGGTGATTATGAAGCTGAAAGACTGGCAGGTGCTGCTGTAGTTGTGGAAATGACATTTAATATTTTCTGAATGTACTAGATTTCAAACTGAACAGATAAGAGATACAAATCCTTAAGTAAAGAATTCTAGCTCACTTCTTTAGCAAGGGCTGGCATTTTACTGCTGCTCTCTGTCCCATGAGGTAAAGTGATCAATATTTAAAGTAAGATACTTCTCCATTACAGTGCAGATAGTGCTAAGCAATTCAAATTGGCTTTATACCCAGCCAGGCAGCTGTAAGAGAAGCTTCCTGTTAGTGCTGCTCTGAGCAAACACCCCCTGATTTTAGCACTTGCCTTTGGTGGGGTGCAGGCTCCTTACATGTAGAACCTTTGGCTTCTGAAGGGTAGAGCTTATCCAGTATGCTGTATCTTAGCAGGAGCCATGGGCAGTGTACATCCATTTAGCTGTAGGCGGATGGTTTTGAAATGTAGTCTTTACTGAGAACACCAAAGTCATTTCACTTAAGCCTTAAAGATGGACTTGACCTCTGTCCTAGAGATGAAAAGCGAGGGTTTGTCCATGCTGTGTGCACCACTGAGCATCCTATTGTGAAAAGTGTAACATATTTCTATCTTCCTCCACAAGGGGATGGTATTGTAGTTTTTTTCTTCTGCTAATCAAGGAGTTTTGCAGGGGATGGTGCCAGGAACAGGAAGGGCTTTGCACTATGTAAAAGGGAGCAAGTTGACTATTGTGGCATTGCTTACAACCCCTCCAGTCCTCACCAGGAAGGTGCTGGTAACAAGGTGCTGCCCTTTGCTATATAGCTCTCCCCTTTCCTGCTGGGAAGGTTGATGTGATGGAAATTTTGAAAGCAGTATGTAGACCAATGTCCTCCATGCTAAAAGTCCCTCATGCTTTTGCTTGGGACAGGTGCTGTCACCTGGGGCTGAGGCAGCATGTGCTGAATAGGGAATAGAAGACTTAATTCTACACCTTTCTAAAAGTACATGGCACTGGCTACTGAGAGACTTGTTCTCTATCTTTCTCTGTGCAGCTTAGAGCATGAGGGTGGGTGCCGTAAGCACCGCCAAAAGCATTGCTGAGAGATGTATGAAGGCGGTGGCGTACTCCCCAAAAAGCGAGTGCTTGGTCCTCACCACTTACTGGTGCCAAGACACTCAGATGGCAGGACAGACTCTGAACTATTAAGCTTTAATCTGTAGCTTGTCCCAACCCACCTCCAATTGCTGCCTGACAGCCTGCGCAAAGAGCTGAGCCTTATCGTGTGTTGGGGAGAGTGAATTCCAAACCCAAAGGCCCTCGGCTCTGCAGCACCCTCCCCGCCCATGAGCCTATCACTCACTAGCCAAACATCCTGCTCAATGGTACTGAAGCTGCTGAAAAGCTGTAAACATGCCATGTAGGACATGCACCTGTCCTCTGGCCTGGGGAGATCAGCAGTGGCCCAAACTAGCACAGTCTCTGGGCGTAGGCTGACGCCAAATGGATTTCACTTTAAAGACTTTCTCAGTGAGAGACATAGCTCCTTGTTCCCTGGCCCCAGACACTGTGAAGTTAGCAGGAATTGTACGTGCTAAAGGGAGAGAGAGCAACGCTTCTTTATGCTTTGCTTTTCAAATGAAATGATTCACAGGGCCAAGGAGTCATTTGGCCACATGAGGGCACTGCTAGACCTGCCTGTGGAGGGGAGCCTATCAGCCGCTGTGTGCTTCTGGGAGCACAAACGCCTCCCATCTGCTGCCAGCGTTGGCCTTACGAATTTTTATTTTAGCTGCACTTTTAATTGGAATGGAAGATAAAAAGAGCAGCCTCCCTGCTTTTGCTGTGTCTTGAGTCTGTCCCACTTGGTCTTTTCCCTTCTAATATAGAGCACAGATTAGATGCCAGGGGACCCCTTGGGTACACATGCAGGATACACATTCCCTCAGCAGTCATAGGGACTCTAGCAGGGGTGTCTAGCTAGGGAGCAGTGCTCCTGTACAGGCGACATTTAACTGATCCCCAGCCCTGCAGTATGCGTGATTAAGAGTGAAGGCAAAGGTGTTCAATGCATCGCTCACATAACAAGAAGGCATTTGTGCCCAGAAACAGCAGGGTGATCTACTGAACATGCAGCACCCTGCGTCCCTCTGAGCTGGACTGAGAGAAGTCACATGGCGACTTCTCCACAGGCACAGGAGTGGCCAGCAGGCCTGCTTGGGCAGTAGCAGCCTTGCCAGTTCTTTGTTTTGTTTTGCTTCGCTTCGGCAATTCGAGTGGTTCTTTGGTTTTTTTTTGTTTTTTTGCTTGGTGTGGCAAAAAAGGTAGAGCCGCCCCTGTCAGGGGGCCGTTTTCAATGCATAACCACAGCAACTTTATTGATGATCTCAAGCTATGGACAATGTTCCATAGTCATCAGAAAGCATTCTGAACTATCCAAACACCGAGAGAGGTCTGTCTGTTACGCAGAACTTTATACAGAGAGCCTTCATTTAAAACTCTTATTTCTAGCTCTCCTGGTTGTGGATAACGCTTGAAAACATGACCCGAATGTAACCTGGTGGTTCAGAAGCCAGAAGGTAAACAAGTCATATCCAACCAATTTTATTTTTAGTCGAATGATCTTTGAGTTATCGTCGTGAGTTCTGAGGAGCCCTTCTTCTGAACTGAGTTAACTAATAATCAGTGAACCAAGGCTGGCCACACTGCTCTACTTTTGAAGAATACCATGAGATCCTGGTGGTCACAAGTGGCTGTGACCCCACTCTGACTCCAAATGGGATGATGCTGGGTGCCCCTGCATTTTGGAGGTGATTGTTTCATTGTGCTGCAACGCTCACAGCTGACAGGCCATGCCTTTGAGGGCATTTGTCTGCAGTTCTCTGGGAAGGCCAAGGCCCAGAAGCATCTTCACATCAGAGTACTTTAATTGAACACAACTGTGGGCTGAGATGGATTTCGGGAACTGTACCTTACAGCTCAGACAGCCTGCCAAGATCCCCAGCTGTTAACAAGTATGTCTTCCCTCACATGTGTTAATTCCTTTTAAGCTGGGATCCATTGGAGGATCTCTGCAGGGCAGGGGGCTTCCCACACTGAAGCTGTGAATTCAAGACATCACTAGTTTGCATTGCGGAGGAGAAAGTGGTTTCTATAGAAATGATGCACATTTCTCAACACGCATCTTTGCTTTTGAAAAGTGTGGGAGGAGGCTTGGGAATGGTCCTTTGGACAGAGTCTGAAAATAGTTAATCAGTCAGCCTCCCTCATAGCACCAGACAGATCACCATGACCTGGAGCATGCTATGGGGACAATGAGCATCGCATTTCAGTGGGTATGTCTATGCAACAAGCACCACTGTAGCTAGGCCACTGTTGTGTCAACACTTGCTGCTGTGATGGAAGGGGTTCTTCTGTCCTTGTAGTAAATCCACCCTCTGGAGAAGCGGTAGCAAGGTCGGCAGAAGAACTCCTTTGACCTAGCAGTGTGGCTTAGGACACCCTATCTATATTGCAAAATTGTTCACAGCCCTGAGCTAGGTTGATCAAACTCTTAAGTGTAGACCAGGCCAAAGTCTTGTTTTTTCACAACTCTTCCTCTGGCATCTCCCATTACATGCTGTCACACGCCCAGTCGCCAGACCGTGCCTCAGTTTCCCCTCTGGCTATATACATCAGTCCTGAGGCAAACTTTAATTTAAAAAGTTTTTTGGGGAGTGGGGGAGAGGGAGGAGCTTTCTTCATTAATAACCAATAAACTAACCTAAAGGAATGGTCCCAGGCCTCATCTTCCCCTCACCAGAGTCGTCGTCTTCTTCTCATCTCGGAAAATCACCCACAGCACATTTTGCCCTCCCAGCCTCAGCTGCCCTGGCCTGTCCATACTGGGCTTCACCTTTATTTGCTCCCTCTCAACACCCCCTTCACCCTTCTGCTCCCTTCCCAGGGGCCAGGCTTAAACTGCAGGCCCCTGTGGTGCCTGCGCTCTTCCTAGAGTTTATTGACAGGAGCACCCTACTCGCTCCCCTCTCCAGACTGTTCTCTTGGGGCTCTTCCTGTCAATGCTTAGCCCTCATTCTGGGCTTGTCCCTTACTCGGTCCATCTTCTGCGGGTTCCTCTAGCCTGCAAGAGCTGCAGGGCTTCTTCAAAGAGAGCCTTCCCTGCTCCTGGGCCGTGCCCTCTTTGTACTGCTCTAGCAGTCTCTCCCGAACTCATCTGCTATGTTTCTAATTAGCTAACAGGCACCACCTGGCGCACCCGATTGCCCCCAGGTGTAGCCCACAGGTCAGCATGGGTCAGTTCGGCCCTGATCCTTCCTGAGGAATGACACTGCACTGAAGATGAGATTTTTGAAGTTCATGCTACTGGGACAGCACGCTCTTCAAAATGGCATCACCCCATGCAAGAGCAGACAAAGCCACATTTGGTTCTGTCTCAGTACGGGATGGGAACAGGCCACCCCAAAAGAGGACTGTCCGGTTTAAACCAGATGACTAGTTGTCTGGCCCGTCTGTCTGATCTCATCACTCCAGAATTGGAGACCTGTCCTGGACCTCAAGAACAGAAGTTCTGTTCCTCCTGCCGGGCAATGAGGAATCTCCTGTGTAGTGTGCAGTCACCACTCTGCCTGAGGTGCTTCCAAGAGTTCTGCTTTAGTTTGCATCTAGTGCCAACTGGCTGGGCAGAACAATAATAAACTTCCCAGAGTCCCACCCAGCCTCTCTATCTGGGGAGCTCAGCCCTTAAAGGTGCTGCTCCTAATACCACATTCTACTGCTCTTGAGGACATGTTCTGGAGACTGAAGGTTCAGAGTTCTAGTCTCCCTAGGAGCATCACAGTCCATGTGACTAATTCACCCTAAGTAAAAACATCTAGACATAAATGAAAGTGAAGCTGAGCTCCTTTACTTGTGGAGAAAGTTCCTTTCAAAAGTATGCTGGGCAGAGCTCTGTCTTTCAGGAATGCAATAAAGCAAGATTAGCAACTGGAACTGCTCTGTTAAAATAGAGTACAAAGTCCACACTTTGATTTTCAGTGCTGCCCCCCTCGGATTTCATGTGAGAATAGTTACTTTTCATTTGCAGGAAAAGCACAAAGTAATAAATCAGTTACTAAAATTAAATAGCCACAAAGTGTTTATAGAAGCAGCTGATTTTTATCAGCTAGTTTGTATTTCATAGAAGTAACATTTAGTACGGACTCTGCAGTGAGCTTATAATGTGATGCAATTGCCACACAGCTTTGCTTGAAACCTGGAGGATTTGCTAAGGGTAATTTGACTTTCAGTGCATTTTCCTCTCCTCTGTCTCTTGCTTTCCCCATTGCTCCTTCACTGAGCACTACTCATGGGTCTTTCTTTTCGTCTTAGAGTGGTAGCCACATTAGCCTGTATCGGCGAAAACAACCAGGAGTCCTTGTGGCACCTTAGAGACTATCACGTTTATTTGGGTATAAGCTTTCCTAGGCTAGAACTCACTTTCCATTGATTAGTCTCTAAGGTGCCACAAGAACTCATTTTGTTTTTTCTTTTGGTCTTGCCCATGTAGGGACTACTGAGTAGGATGCCCTCGGAAACCTGCTGGATGGGAATAACATTGTGTCTGAGAGATGCCCTTGAGCGAAGGTATGTCTAAAAGCTGCATCGAACTCCCACTGATGTGACAGAGATCCCAGGCTTGCCAGCTAAATGAATGTGCTTGATGAACTAGTTTGAAAGAAATAGGAACCAAACGAGAACCTTTCCACCAAATTCATGCTTGTTCCTCTGTCTGTCTTAGGTATAAATCACTCCAGTTTGCAGGCATTAAATGCAATTTTAAGCTAAACTCTACAAAAGCCCATTGAAATAGATGCTTCTCTTGCCTAAGGTTCAGAGAGTTACATTTGCTTGGTTTTTTTCTTTTTCTAAATCCTTCTCCTTGTGAGTAGAGGCATCTGCAAAGAGGGGAGTTTTGCACTGGGCTCTGAAAATGGACAAAGTAGAGCTCGGTACGACCTCCTCCTCTGGGAAGCTGCCCCATAGTCTAACACCTAGAACTGAGAATGCCCCAAAATATCCCTTAGCATTTTTAGTTTCTGCTTCCTTGGTGCGTGACCTTGTCTGGGAGGGTTCCAGATGGAGAGGTGCTGCCAGAAGTAGTCTGGACTCCTCCATCATGGAGATGAGCACAGTATAAGACTGTTAATAGATAAACCACAGGAGGCCTTGACACTTAGGACCAGGAACTTAGATCCAGAAGCAAACTGGGATCGAGAGGAAGGACCAGGACACTGGGGCTAGTCCTCCTCCAGGATTGTGTAGCAAGGCTGCTAGGTCTTCATCTGAGAGGAACTGGCCCAGACTCCCGGCCCAGCGATGAGGTGGATAAAGGTGCTTGTCATTTTTTATAGCAGGCTTTTGTTGGTGAACCGTCTATATTGAGCAGCCTCCCCCAGTGCCTTGCGCTGCTCTGGCCTGCAGGATCCCACGTCATTCTGGCCCATGCCCACATCTGAAATACCAGGCTCCTGACCATGTAACTCTGGTGACTGTCTTGTCTCCTTGCCAAAGTATTTTGTGGATGAAATCATCAAATCCCTTTGATATCAGGCCTGGGGCTTTGCTGGCCTCTGCACGAGCAGGACTTCAGCCCTGGGTTTGTGTGTCACTAATATCCCTCGACAAAGGGCAGGCATGGGAGCACTCAGGCTCTGTCCAAGGCAGATTTCCATTGCCTTGAGCACTGTCTTTGCATACAATTAAATCTGATGTGGCTGCAGTGCAGCTGTGCCTTATTGACCCACCAGTCCCGTGGCAAGCTGGTATGCAGCCAGGGCAGCAGGGAGGATGCAAGTGAGAACAATTTGATATTTAGCGTTTGACTTTTTAAAAGATGCACGTTTTCTGACAAGGGAGATTCACATGAGTTTACTCTGCTCTGCAGACTAATTCATATAACCAAGTTCCCAAGAACTTTGCCCCATGGCATGCTGGGTCTGAAAAAAGTGGGAGGAAGGGGACTATCATAATCTAGGAGCAGTTGTTTTGGTAAGTCAAGTGCTTCTAGTGCGCCGATCAGTGACCTGCTCAATTTGTATCTTTTTTCCTGAGTCTGTGACCCCTTGTGACTTCGTCTACCTTTAAGCATTGGCACCTGGTGTTGGCCCATGTCAGTGGGCAGGATTCTGGGCTGGATGGACCTTTGGTCTGACCCAGTGTGGACTAAAACACACAGGTGTCTAGCCCCAGACTAAGGACTCCAGATGTTACCGACTCGATGGCAAGCAGTACACAGTACTGTCCGAGGTCACTGCCCGTGATGAGCAGAATACCCTAGTTTCATGTAGATTTGAAATCGGAATTTACCACAATGGCATTTAGCCATAAAGGAAATGGCAAAGGGATTTGGAATTTGAATTTCAGTTTAAGGTTTAATTAGGGACAGAAATGTGTGATAAAAAGCTCCAGAAGCCATTTAGTTCCATAAGCCCCTGTGGCTTTCACACTTCCTCTCTCAGACTTTCATCTTGGCCTCAGACAGAATTCCTTTGTGATTGCAGGCAGCTTCAGGGGCTTCTTAAGTTTTATCCACTCAGAAATAAAACAAACCCACCCCCCCTTGTACATGAACAAGTTCAGTCTCTCTCATTCCTACCCTTTGCCTGGCTTCACTCTAATGTTTCTTTAGTGTTTTTGACTTTATTACAGCATTTGTCCTGTTGATTCATTGCTGAGTCCCAAGGAGAGGGAAGGCTCTTAATCCTATAGATGGGAGTTGAAAGGGAACACATGTAAATAGGAAGCAAGTTTTTGTTCTTCCGCGCTGACAGAAGGCTCCAGCAGAGGAAAGAATTAGATCATGCCAACAGGGGAATCCATGGAACAAAAGGTTTTCAGAGCTGGTTTGCTCCATGCAGCCCGATCTGGCTCAACCCAGGCAATCACATCCAGTCCATCCTGTTCCTGCCATGGTACCATGAGAGCTAGGACGGACTGTTCTGCAGCATCGTACAGCCAGTCCAGCCAGACCCAGCATATGTACTCCAGCCTAATTTACCTCCTCTGCCAGCTCTGGGGAGGTTTTATCATAATCCACCTTCCTGCTTTTCCCCTGGCCTAAGCCCTTCCACTCCCCTCTCTCCTTCTGTAGAAACAAGTCTACAGTAGGTGTTTCTTGAACTCATTAGAACTCCTTGTCCTGGTTGCTTTCCCTCAAATCCATTCCAGATGTCTAGGACCCTTTATGTTAAGCAGTCCTGCCTCCGTTCCCGATTTATTCTTGGTTTCCTAACTCTTAAATTTAGCTCCCTTTGTTTTCAAACCTTCTAACCAGTTTGAGCAAAACCAAGGATATTTCCAAACCTAATTCAGATGAGAAGTCTGACATCTGCCTTGTATAAGGCTTTGAATCCAACGAAACCAACAATCAACATTTTAGAAAGACTATAGTCTTCCACTGGCAGTTAGATGATTGTTCTAAATGCCTAATTGAAGATGGCATTTAGAACAATCATCAGTCATAAAGAGCGTCATAGTTTGCCGTGTTCTAGCCCATTTCATTCAGGACTCTGGCAGTGCTTTAGAGGAGAGCTCTGCTTATATTCTCCTCAGTTCTCCAAAGCATGTCTTCCCACCACCCTCCTCTGGCACCATGACAAACCTGCAGAGCACCAGAGGAGATGGGCTGAGGGAATTCATCAGGTTTCCCTGACCCCTCTGATCAGAGCAATGACCTCCCACCTCTGACAGTAACAGCCATGGGATGAGGCAGCTGTCTCTCTCTGCAGTGCCCTTTCGCATTACCTCTGACTCCATGACTCATTCATGGCTGCCTGTTCCCAGCAGAGGGTTGGGTGACCAAAGACACTTCTCACGCACTCCGTTGGTGCTTGCACCTTCTCCAGTTCTGCTTAGTGCCCTTCCGGTTTTAACCCTTCCTCAGATAATTTTGTCCACCACTTTCATATTCCCTGGAATTTTACATACTTCTCTCATGTTCCCTTCTTTGTGCCTAACAAATGCAAAGTGTGGTAGTGGAGGGGGGAGGGGGAGGATTGAAGAGACTGAGATTGGAGCCAAGCCTAGAAATATTTGACAGGTGTCAGGCATCAGGGATGGGAAGAAATGTTTAGGAAGGAATAACTGGCAATGATAGGACCAAAACGAGCAGAGAACAATTTAGGCTACTAGGGAAAATGTTTCCTAGCAGCGAAGTTGTTTAGATTTTGGAAGAGGCTCTCAAAAGAAGCGGAAAGAGCTGTATCCTCCTGGCATTATTGGAGCGTGGGTCAGATGGGATCCCAGGAATCATCAGTAAGAACCAGCCTGGCCTGGCTGGGAACAGGAGAGATAGTCTACTGGGCATTTTCCATTTCAATGTCTGCAACAATTAGCTCCTAGTTATGCCACAAGAATAAATGTTGTGTATTGGCTCAGAACAAAGTGACCTCACCATCCAAACCTCATGAGACAGGGAAAGGTTCCCATTCCTTTCTCTAAGCAGCATTTGAGCACTTCGCAATGTTTAATGTATGATTCTGGCAGCATCCCTGTGCAGCAGAGCAAAGCAATCATTCCCCTGTTCAGGTGGAGCAATGAAGCACAGAGCAGCAAAGTGATTTGTGGAGGGTTGTCCAGGGCATCTGCGGCAGAGCCAGGAATTGAACCTGCGTCCCAAGCTGGTGTTCCTGACCACGGAACAATTCTTCGTCTTCGGCTGGCTCGGAAATGTCCAGCCTGAGACAGTTCACCTTGGATGTTGTTCATGTGATGCCATGGACTAGGACAGCAGTTCTCAAACTGTGAGTTGGGACCCCTCAGGGGGGCGTAACCTCATTTTAATGGGGCCACCAGGGCTGTCTTAGACTTGCTGGGGCTCTGGGCTGAAGCCCGAACCCCACTGCCCAGGGCGAAAGCTGAAGCATCAGGGCTTCCACCCTGGGTTGTGGGGCTCAGGTTATAGGCCCCCTGGCTGGGGCTTTAACCCCTTCCCCACCCAGGGCAGGGGGGCTTGGGCTTTGGCTTCCCCACCCAGGGCAATCAGGCAGACTGAGGCTTTGGTCTCCCCTCCTGGGGTCGTGTAGTAATTTTTGTTATCAGAAGGGGGTTGCGATGCAATGAAGTTTGAGAACCTCGGACTAGGGTAACTCTCAGTGGTTTACCTTACATTGCTTCTTTATGGAACGCTCCGAGACAGGCTGGGCTGGGCCCTGAGTTACCCGTGCAAGTGGAAAAGAAGCTGTTTTGCTCCCGCAAAGTCAATTTCGTGTGGCTGTTTTCCCCAGAATGGGGTTTGTGCTTTAGGAATTTGTCCGTGAGTCAGACGTCAAAAATGGGTGGGGGTGCGAGGAGGGGAGAGGAGAAAGAGAGTCTAGAGAAGAAAAATGGATCTGAAGTGATTCTGAATCCCTGGCAGGAGCGAAAAGCCCAATCTTCTCTGGCAGCCAGAGCTGGCATGACACCCAGACACAGACAAAACGTCTTGCTAACAAGGGATTAGTGAATAATCCAGTGTTCTCATTTGCATTAGTCACATGTCTGCTGCAGTCATGGCAGGAAGAGGCAAATCTTCAGGCATGCAGCACCCTCAGTAAAGGCAAAGAGGGAAGTGAAGGCAGAGAGCCCGAGTTTGTCAGGAGAGCTCGTATTTCTAGTAGTAGTACACTGGCTAAGAGTCACCGTGGTGGCTAGACCTGCCTGGAGGTGCTGGCACAGAACCCACCTGGCTATTGGTCTGAGCACTAAAGAGTCAGGGATTTGGAGAAAACCCAGACATGCTCCTGGAATCCCCCAAAGTCCCTTGAGCTGGATGCTGTTCCACCAAGTCTAAAAGGCTTTTTGGTTGAGTTTAACAAGATTAGCCTCTAAGCCTTTGAGATGTCAGTTTGCTGGCAGGTTTGATTTCAGTAGTTTCTGCATTGCCAAGGAATGCGATTGCTCATTTCATTGGATTGCTTTGATTTCACAAAATCAGACTGTTGCTTTGCTTTCCAATTAGCCCCTTCTGCTCAGCAGTAACGAGCCGAAGAGGGAAGAGCCTGGGGAAGGGGTGCAAAACACGGAACATCATGGGAGGAGAGTTCCCTGCCTTCCCCCTTCTTTGGGGCAGTGGAGATCCAGAGCCAAGGGAGAGAACAGCAAGGCAGTAACCATGTGCCAGGGTGACAAATGTCTGTGGGTTACACACACACACACACACACACACACACACCCCCCTCCAGAATAAATTCAAACAGCAACCACTGATTGCACCATCTCCTGTGACATCTTTGTGCTGCTGCTGCTCAGAGAACTCACGTCCTCTAACCATCCCTGACCCTGGAGCCTGCTCTGGCATCACAGAGGTCTCTGGTAACAAAACCTCTCACCACTGAGGCCAGGCCCGCTTTGGATACTGCAATGGGGAAATAAACTCCCCAAGCAGACTGTCACGGGGGGTGGGGGAGTCCCGTTCCCACACCCCCCACTTCCTGGGATTCACAGTGATTCTTAGCCAGCCAGTAGATCAGAAGGTTTATTTGAGATGCCAGGCACACAATCCCACTTAGAGCTGTCAGTACAAACAGGCCCCCTTGGCCCGGCCCTTCGGGGGGGCGGGGAGCGGGCAGGGAGATGAGACCCCGAATCCGGGCTCCCTCCTCTTCCCTAGCCAGCGTCTAACCCCTTTTCAAAAAACTCCAACGTCTGCCTCCCCTTTGTTCCCTTGCCAGCCCCAAGGTGTCAACTCCCCTCCCCCTCCATCTCCGGTTACAGCTCCAGGTTTCCAGGTCAGAGTAGTTTAGCCTCAGGAGTCATGTCCACCCTTCCCCCTACTTGTCACACAGACACAGGACCTGATTCCAAGGATGTGGGGCATTCGGGACGCCCGCTGGAGTCCAAGGGAGGTGGCATCTTTCCCACCTGTGGCTCTACGGAAGGGAAAGGGTGAACAGGTTGGATTTCCACCCTCCTGCACTCAGGCCATGAGTGAAAGTGTAAAACACTCCCACAGAACTGAACGATGAAAGATCCTCAGCAATGGCTCAACAACCGCCATGGTTTGGAGCTAGGCTGTAGCAAATTACTGAACTGGCTCTGATAAAACTCTGTCTTGAGTTTTCTGTCTAATCTTGCTAGGTACTCACACCTCACTCCTCACCATGAGATCGGAACTCCCACTAGAACTGGGCCCAATCCAAGCCAGGCCTCTTTCAGGCTGGAAAAATTCAGCTAATTTTGGTTGGGGTTAATTTACAACCCTTCTCCATGCTGAGCTTCTGGTCTCTCTCATTTCTGCTGGAAGGGGAAATGCCATGGAAGAATCTGCTCTCACTTCTATCAGCTCTGGCTAGTGTTCCCAAGGGAGGAAGTTTTCAGTGTGTCCCTGAAGCCAATTGTAGGACCTTTTGCTATTCATTTAGTTTTTCCAAGTTTCACTAGTGCCTTGTGAGGCTCTGGCCCCGAACAAAGCACCGTGTGACAACCAGTGAGGAGGTTAAGTAGAACATTGCTTCAAACTGCAAAGAAACAACTCACAAGGAGGTGCCGTTCAGGGTGACTTTTCATGGTGCGGAGATTATTTCATTGGCTTTTGTTATAAATAGCTGAGAAATTCAATGATGCCGCTTGGATGACAATTGATAAACAGAAAGCTTGAGCCCTAGGGTGGTTTAGTGCATGATTTGCATCTCTAATCGGAAGGGAGGATGGGAATAAACCCAATCCATCAGAAGTGCTTTATTTCCCATTGGAGGAGTTGTGCAGCTGGTGAGGAATCCATTGGAGAGATGCAGTAAATTCTGGTCAGTCAGGCAGGAATTGCATTAGCTACCTGTGAAGCATTTCCTTTTATTAAATCACACAGAGCAATGTGTGAGCAGCACGGAGGGTAGGACAGTGACTAAGGGGATAGCATGGAGATTATGAATCTGAGCAGCTGTTTGCAGTTTTTACAGGCAGCGAAGGGTGTGGCATGCAGAGGTTTTTTACAAATCAGACAGGAGCTGTTTGTGCATCTCAGATTCATTTTTAGAATGTGGGCCACAAAAACAAAAGACAACTTTGGCCTTACAAATAAAATATTCTCCGCCAAACCCTGGGTCGCAGTTTAGAGCCTAAAACTGGCACTCAGACATTTTTGTGCAACTTTTTACCGGGACTGTGAGTGTGACTGACTGACTGAATCCCTTATCCCTGCTGAGGTGTGAGTGACGTCATCAGCTCCTGCCAAAGAAAGGTTCCGGGCTGTGTCTGACCCAGCTGCAGTCTGAAATGGATTAGGCTGAGCTATATGAATTTTATAAGCAGTAATACAAAACCAATGTACCCATTAGGCTGATATGAAGCAGAAGATGAGTTGGTATTTGTCTTAGAGGGAAATGCATGGTAATGAAATGGAAAAATCAGGTTTTGCTCATAACCCAGTCATGTAAAAACTATTTCATAGAATTACCCCCGGGAGGAGTCTTACTGAAGGACAATTTATTAAAGACAAATGGTGTTTTTTAAAATACGTCTCCTTCAGGGCAGCGGTCTGGATGCCTCCGAGGGTGGGTTCCTACAGACTGAGCCTTGGCCCCTACAGGTCACTAATCTAGACTGCTTCCAGGGCTGTGGTAGGACAAGCATCCATGTCAAAACCCGCCCGCCCACCATGCACAAAAGGGTCAGTCCGACAAGATGCTGAGCACTAGGACACAAACCAGCAAAGCATTTAAATACAGGCACACGCAGAATCCCATTGACTGTAATGGAACTACTCCCATGCTTAAAGCTCCATATGGGGTAACGCGCTTTGCTGGCCTGGGGATGGGGCTGCGGAGAATGACATAGGATCTCTGCAGTGTGCCCTCTGTGGAGCTGCCCTGGTAACCCGGTTAGAGGTAACAGCTGATTACAGTTGCTGGCTCAGTGGGGCTGGCTGCAGAGGGCGCCCAGAACAGCCGGGCTCCAGGGGCTGCCCTGGTTCCTCTCTCTGCAATCCAAAGTACTGGTGTTGCTCTTTATTTGCTTTGGCTCCCAGGGTCTCTCCTGCCACTCAGCCACCTGGCTCTGGCTACTAGCCGCTACTGAAAATTTGAGTCATTGTCTTCTCATTTTCTGACTTCTTGATTCTGAGCTGCAGGGCAATTGGTTAACAACTGCTGTTAAAGTCACACCTGCAGGTAATCTCTCTGTTCATCTGGAACGGAACATTCAATTCATTAGAAAAATACATGCTGCCTTTCTGAAATCTATCTGAAGAAGTCATGTCATACCCATAAGACTGTGTTTATTGTACTTTGCGTATGAAATTATATGTCTGTGACAGTAATGTTATTTGTAATCAATAGAAGGTAAGTTTGCATGGTCATTAGAAACATAAATTTAGTTGGTTGCATGTAGGAGAACTTGCTGGCTAAATTTAGTTTGAAATTTGCAACCATTTTATTTGAATATCTATCCTTTTGTGTCCCATCCAGCTTTTAATAAAACCAATCATTTGTAGGGGACAGAACATAAATCCTGACACTGTTTTCTCTGCTGTGCAATCACCAGTATCTGTTATTTGCAAAACGGCTTCTTTCCTTCCTTTTCCAAGCTTCACCCAGGTCAGCAGTTCAGATGCTGAAAAAAATCTGGAGAAAGTTGTAGATTCCTGATGAGTGCAAAGTGCCTCTCAAACATGAAAGGCCCTTTGTCACCACCTAACCTGCTGGGCTGTAGGGCAAATCAATCTGCTAGGGAAATGCACTCCCTGTGCAAGCCATGCCTGGGCTACAGAGGAGAACAAAGTTGATGGGCCTTTGAGAAAAGTATTTGTACTGCAGGGGATGCTGACAGACAGCCCCGGACTGCATTTTGCCCGGTGTCTGGAGCTGTTGTGCAACAGACGAGGGAGGCGTGCCCTCATTCTGCCTTTAGGAAGATCACTGAGGTCATTGGTACAGGAGCCTGGGAGATGCTGCTCTGAATTGTACAGCCTCACGGAGACACAGTTCACCTAGCTAAGGGACTGTGGTGGCATGAAAGGCGGCTCTTCTACGGGGGAGCATCAGCCGTCTGGCAATGCTCAGATCCCAGTCAAAGGACAATAAGTGGACAGTTCCTGGCCGTGGCCTCATCTGAGAGGTGTGAGCATCAGTGTCAGGAGACAGACAATTAAGTCAACAGGAGGAGATTTGAAGGCAAAAGAAGAAAAGTTCTATCCCTTGAAAATACCCTTCCCTTCATATTTCATATTGCTCCAGAGACCTCAGTAAAGGGTGGGTTCTCCCTACATCACCAGGACTCTGGCTGGACTCTGCGGCAGATCACCTCGTCTCCGTGGCACTGGAAACACTGAGCCAAAGACCAGCCCATGGTCTTAACTGGAAAGTTAAGAAAGTTAACTGGAAAGTTTCTCCTAATCTCTAACCTAAACCTCATTTCCTTTGCTGCAGATTAAGCCCCTTACTTCTTGGCTGGCCTACAGTGGACATGGAGAACATGTGACCACCATCCTCTCTATAACAGCCCTTCATATCTTTGAAAACTGTTCTGAGTTCCCCCCATTCAGTAATGCCAAGGATGCCCCAGGATTTATTCACGTGTCGGTTGTATTTAAGAAGCCTGAAGATCCCGGTATTCTCTCGCTCTCTCTTTATGACATACTAGCTGCCTATCTCTCATTTTAAAAGCACCCTCTCTAATGACCTGGAATGTCCATAGCCCTAACCAGCCCGGGAAAGACCATTTAAATAAATTGGGTGCAGATGTGTCTTATCTGTAAGGAGCATAAATCACAGCCTCTGCAGATCTGTCATGAGGAAGCAGTGTGAGGGGAGCCTTTGGCAGGATGCACACCCAGCACTCTGCATCAGGAAGAAGAGATTGATTTCTCTCCTGCAGAGCCAGTGGGTTACAGGTGACTTGTTACCAGGAGCTCGGCTTGTGTGCACTGAATTGTTACGGTGGGGAGAACTGCGACGTGACGGGCTCTGAACGCCCTCAAATCTCTGTCTTGGCTGTAACTTTCCATACTCAGCCTCAGCCCCAAGGGGGAATTTCTTGGACAATTTAAATGAAAGGCATTCGACAGGGGGTGGCTGTGTTGGTGATTAATTTCTGACTCCCACCATGGCTTGGGCTGGGGGTCCCATTGTGCTCGGTGCTGCACAGACACAGTCGCTGCTCCAAAGAACGTACAGTGCAGATAGGCAATGGCTGTGCGGGGAGACAAAGGCACAGTGTGGTGGAGGCAGGACTGCAAAACACATCACCTGAGTCCCAGTCCAGTGCTCGAGCCACTTTGATGGTTCCTTTGGGATGTTCATGGGAGTCGAGAACCCGGAGGGACTCTGCTTTGCATAGTAACAGAACCCCTGGGGCATGCTGGCCAAGAGCAGGACAGCTGTTCTGCAACGGAGCTTCCCAGAAAGCAACGCGCTCTTCCAGAAAGAAGAGAAATCTTTGATTGTTCATTGTTCTCAGAAAATGGCCACTCCTCATATAGCAGACTTGCCATTCCACATTGGCCCAGTGTGGACACCGCGGACAGCATTCCCCTCCTAAAGGCCTGTAAAATGGACCATTCATTAGTTTTGTATCTACTCGGTGTGGCTGGAGAAAGAGGCGCATTGAAATAATTTCCTCCTATTAAAAGGCAAGTTCTCATCTTCCTGGGAGGTGGTGGGCAAGCAGGGAGGACAATAGATGAGACTAAGGCCCCTCTCAGCACGGTGGGTTGTGATGGAAGTTGTGTTAGTTGTGCAGGCACTGGGACAGAAAGTGAGCATTCATGAGAATGCCGAGCTCCCTAAACCCATTCAGTCTGCCCCCAACTCAGCACCAGCTGCAGTCCCCTGCAGGCTGTGCTGGAAGAATCAGAAAAGGCACATTTGGAGCCCTGCGTGCTTCTGCAAAGCTTGGGGCGAAGCTGCTGATGGCACCAGAGCCACGGTTGTGTGTCCTTGCTGGTGCAGCTTTCTGTATAACTTCAGAAAATGACCCATCTGAAGCACCTTGGGTGTGAATAGGCTCCCGTCGCTCTGCTCAGCAATGCGGGAATCGTTGGCTGGGGTTCCGTGGCTTGTGTGCAGCAGGAGGTCAGAGGAGCTTTCAGAACGCTTCCTTCTGGGCCCTGGGAAATCTCAGATGTTGGGATCAGTTTAGTTCAGTCTTTGTTTTCATGGGGTCAGTGGAGGGGTGGGGCAGGGCTGCAGCATTTTCCCTCCGTTAGATTGCATGGCTGCTAGTGCTCTCGATCTCCAAGCCCAGCCTGTGGGTTGCCGCTGTGCAGGAGGGAAGAGCGGTGACTCCTTCCAGGCCATTGTTTGTGCTGCTCTCTGAGTTGCCCAATTCTATCCCATGACACGCTGGCCAAGCAGCCAGTGATAGATCTAGGCTTACAATGCAGAGGTTTGCCACGACACCTCTCCAGATTTACGCTGGCTCCTTTGGAAACCACAAAAAAGCTTCTCCCTTCACAGTTCAGCGGTGCCCAGACACAGATGACGTGGAATCTGCAGGAAGATTATTTTATAGCAGTATAAGAATTCACTGAACCAGATGTTGTTGCTTAGCTGTCACCCCTTCATGTGAGCAACCCTGTATACATTCAATGGAACCATCTGCAAGAGTATTTCCAACCTCTCCAGCCTGGCTCTCTTGCTGCTGGGCTCTTTAAAAGCTGGCCTGAGCTTAGGAAGCTGGGGCAGGAAAGCTCCTATATTCTTCATGGTTGCAATACACAGTGGGGATTAAAAAGCTACAAAAGTCCTGGTTAGAAGATCACAAAGGGAACAAACATTCCCAGGACTTAGCACAATGGCTGACAATCCCTCCAGGGTCTGTGCTTAGTCTCCCTTGATGCCACCTCCTTCAGTAGCAGGGGAAGACAAGATGCAGCCATGTTCCCAACGCACGTTCCCCTCCCCTACGTTCAGGGCAAACCACACTGGAATAGCACAATAAAACAATCTGTAAAGAAAACGAAGAATATTTGTAGCACCTTAGAGACTAACTAGTTTATTTCAGCATAAGCTTTCGTGGGCTACAAAAGCTTATGCTGAAATAAACTAGTTAGTCTCTAAGGTGCTACAAGTATTCTTCGTTTTTTTTATGGATACAGACTAACACGGCTGCTATTCTTAAAACAATTTGTGACTCCCAAAACAGAAACATTTGCAAATCCACCAGCTCCAGAAGGCCTGCCCAGGCCTACAGTTTATTGTAAGTGCTAAAAGACAATTTTCATGCAAGCTCAACTCTGTAGTACACTACATAAATACACAAGGAGCTCTGCAGTGGCCATCTGGTTCTAACCTCAGATAGCTGATTGCACTATCCAAAAGTGTGTTGTAAAAGATGTTGTAAGCTTTACTTTGTGGTGGGAAATGCTGCCTGTATATTTGGACCTTGAACACATTAAATAAGACACTAAAACCCACAGCAAGTATATATAAAACAATGAATAAATGAGCTTGCTTCATACCTTAAATAGATTTGATTTTGAATGCAGCAATTTGTTTATTTCCTGGGACGGAAACAAGCCCAAGCCTTTCAGCTGTTCTGGATTTTTCTCAGCAGAATAATTTTTCCCGCAAACCTCATTCCTTCTTTAATCCTTTGTAACTCACCATCCCATGCTCCCCTCACTTTAAAAATCCATTTTCATAGCCCATTAGCAAATTCACAGGTTTTTTTATACATCAGGAATTAAAGTAGAAACATAAGGCCTAGCAAATTATTTTCACTCTATATGCAGTTTTCCTAGTAAACAAGTGTTGCAAAAGCCTCTGTGTTGTCAGCAAAGCATGGAAGGGTGAGGAACAGAACACAGTTCCATGTGTTTGTATTCAGGGAATTATTTATATAATCTAAAGGATGGAACTGATTGGTTTGGATCCAGTGGCTCCCTGCATTGGAACTTCTTCAGATTTTGCTTCTTAGCTTTTCTTTTGTTCCAGAAAAATAAATAATAAAAACATTACATGCAAAATCGATTCCAAGAGGGTGAAATTTCCTCTGGTGCAAAGGATGAGCACAGGGTCTGGAGGGCTTTGTGCCTGGGCCTTGGACTGGCCCTAAGCACAGGGCAGAAGTGTACCCCTGTTCAATCCCAGCAATAGACAGATGGGTCGTGCCAAGTATTTGCCTACCTGACTTGAAGCCTGTGGTTGTTTTGCCCAAGCAAAGAAAATAGGATCAGCCCTAGGTGTTGCCCCACCCAACAGTCCTGTTAGATGATTACTGGTTTCTCAGGAATGTTTATACTTTATGCAAATAACCAAATTACTTAGCAAGGGCAAATTATTCAGAATTTGGGCAGTCCTATTATTTCAACTTCTGATACAGGCAGAGCCAAGACTTTCAAGCTTGGAGGCCTGATATTTAGGTTGCTAAACCCAAATTTGGATACCCAAGTAAAAATCGCCTGATTTTCAAAGGTGCTGAGCAGTAGCGGCTCTCACAGCTTACATGGCTTAAGGTATAAATGTGTCCCGGATCACATTGTACCCCTTGACTCCAGACCAAGGCCTAGAAAGAAACAATGGAAAGTAAAAACCCAGCAAGGCAGTAATGTTTCAACTGAAGTCCACCTGAATACTTTCTCCATTTGCCCTGTTGCTGCAGGGAGGTGAATTCAATCCAAGGGGTGTGGAAGAGCAGGAGAAATGGAGCTTGCAGAAGCAAGAATCTGGCCCAGCAGGAAGTGAAACCACTGCAGTGTGAGAAGCCCAGGGAGAGCTGAGACAAGGCAAGTGGAAATGCTTCTGGTATGTTCCATCCCACACCACACAGCTCCCTCTTTCAATGATCTCACGGACAGCCAAGAGGCAACAACAACCTTGCAGACACCAATTATCTCCCGTAACTCGGTCAGCTAGGACAGATGCCTTGGCCTTTTCTTCTCAAGCTCAGGTTCAGCCATGCATCCTATAAAGGGAAAGCAATTAGTGGGTGTAAGCTGGAGCACAGAAGGCCAGGAGATCCCAACTGTACCCAAGGCCAATAAGCAGAGATATTTGGCCAAGCCCAGTGCCTTCCCATGATAATTTCAGAACCCTCAAGCCTCCTGTCAAACACGTTTTTAACTTCACTGGTACTGTATCAAAAAACACTGCAGCCATTCAATAGGCAAGTGAAAGGAATTCTTGGTCAGGGCTATTCTATTCCATCTCACATAACAGTAAGGATTACCTTCCAGACTCTGCAGCTCAGCTCAAGCCCATGCCATGTGTTTGTAATCTTCCTTTCTTTCAGGCTCTGCCAATAACCTCATGAAGTTCTTAAACTGAAGCTGTGAAGTTTAACAGGTGTCTGATAAACTCTTCTAAAATGTCCTTGCAAGTTTGCATCTCATCCTGATTTACGATTTTTCTCTGGTAATGTACCTTCTATATTTTACTTTCAGCTCTCTTTTCCATGGATTCTTCTTCAGTCATGAAAATCAGAGCAAGGACAGCGCTGCATGAAGGCGCACTAAGTGATTGGCTTGGGGTTTTCTCAAGCAGCTTGTAGTAAAACATCACTGGAGTTTCTAAAAATTATAGATAAGTTTCTAATACAAAACTAATTGTACCCAACAATAGGCAATTCAATTTAAAACCTTATTATGACAGATAGCGATTCATTATTCATTGGACTAGAAGTTGATTGTTATCTAGGGATCAACGATCATGATTTGAGTACATTCAATACGAACAAACAGACAAAATGCAGTATGTATACTTGGTGCATCAAGAGATCTAATTTCCCAAAGCTGAGGAAAATTATGAATAAAATTGATGAAGAGGAAAAATGTAGTTCTTTAAGAAGTGTTTCTTCAATGGCCAAAAAAACACAATGTCACAATCAAGAAACAGGGCAACTTTAGCTTTCCTGGTTATGTGGTGAAGAGAAGGCAGCAGTTAGGAAAAAAAAGACAATATATAACATGGAATAAAAGTGAAATAGATAGCAATCAATATTAATGAGACAATATGATATGTAAAAAATTGATAAGGGAAACTAAAGACATCAGGGAAAATTCATGGCTGTCAGTGCTAAGGACAATAAGAAGGAATTTATAAAGTATATTAGGAACAAAAGAAATCAAAGCAATAGTACAGGCCCATTACCAGACGAAGATGGTAATATTGTTAATAATGATGTAGAAAAGGCAGAAAAAAATCAATAAATATTTCAGTTCTCTATTTGGAAGAAGTAGAATGATGTGTTCATATCACACAAGAACGATGAAATATCTTCAAGTTCATTAGTAACCAAGGAGGACATTAAACAGCTGCTAATAGGGATAAACATTTTGAAATCAGCAGGCCTGGATATCTTGCACCCAAGAGTCCTAAAAGGACATCTATGGCCCACTGATGTTACTTTTAAATATCTCTTGGAATAGTAAGAAAATTCCAGAAGACTGGAAGAGTGCTAACATTGTGCCGATATTCAGAAAGGGTAAGTGAGATGACTTGAATAACTATAGGCCAATTAGCCTGACATGAATCTTGGGCAAAATAATGGAAAATCTGCCACAGGATTCAGTTGATAGAGAGTTAAAAGACAGGAATATAATTAAAGCCAGTCAGCATGGCTTTATGGAAAATAGGTCTTGTCAAACGGACTGATTTCATTCTTTGTTGAGATTACAGATTTGATTGATAAAGATAACCCTGTAGATGTAATATAGAGTGATAATGGTGGTGAGGTAACATCTTTTATTGGACCAACTTCAAGAGACAAACTCTTCTTCACATCAACGAAGAAGAAGTGCTTGAGTAGCTGGAAATCTTGTTACTCTCACCAACAGAAGTTGGTCCAGTGGAAGATACTACCTCACCCCCGCTTGTTTCTCCGACTTTTGTAAGCAGTGGCGACGTCACCTTTTTTGCCACCCTAGGTGCAAGGGCAGCTCTATGATTTTTGCCGCCCCAGGCGCTGCAGTCAGGTGGCCTTTGGCAGCGTTTCTGTGGGAGGTCTGCCAGTCCCTCGGTCTTGGGGTACCCGCTGCCCAAATGCCACCAAATCCGTGGGACCGGCAGACCTCCCGCAGGCGTGCCGCTGAAGGCCACCGGACTGCTGCCCTGACATGGTTCGCCGGTCCCTGGCTGCCGCCCCGCAAATCCTGCTGCCCTAGGCAACCGCCTAGGTCACCTAGTGCTTGTGCCGGCCCTGTTTGTAAGGCATTTGACTTAGTACCACATGACAGTCTGATTAAAAAATTAACATCATACAATATAATTAAAGCAATAAAGCACACACTAAATGGATTAAGAACTGGCTAACTGACGGATCTCAGAAAGTACTCATCAGTGGGGAGTCATCATTAGGGTGACTAGATGTCCTGATTTTATAGGGACAGTCCTGATTTTTGGGTCTTTTTCTTATATAGGCTCCTATTACCCCCCACCTGCTGTCCTAATTTTTCACATTTGCCTTCTGGTCACTCTCGTCACATGTAACGGGGATGTGGGGTTCCACAGGGATCGGCACTAGGACTGGTGCTAATGAACATTTTCATCAATGATCCGGGAGTAAATATAAAACCATGGCTGTTAAAATAGGCAGACGACACACACAAAGATTGGGTGTGGTGGTAACTGACACGGCACTCAGACAAAGCTTGGTAATCTGGAGTTATTCACACAAAATTTGTTTTAATACAGCCAAATGCACAGTTACACATCTAGGGACCAGGCCTGCAGGCCACACCTACCGATGAGGTTCAGTATCCTGGACAGCAATGACTCAGAAAAGGATTTAGGGGGCCCAGTGGATGAGCAATGAGAAATGTAGGCACACATGTTGAACAGTGAGCGTTATTAAGCACTGGATAAACTACCATGAGAAGTGGCAGTTTCTCCATCTCTTGATGCCCTTCTGGGAGTTCTGCTTTGCCAGATTCAAGTTACACATTAGCCAAACGCCGGCCAGTGGGCTCAGTACAGCTGTAACTGGGTGAGATGTATTGGGCTGTTATATAGGAGTCAGACTCAATCATCTAATGAGCCTTCTGGCTTTAAACTCTAGGAAGCTATGAGATGGAAATTAGAAAACTTCCAACAGGACGTAGGACATAATTAACCATTGGAACTGCTTGGTAAATCCATCGCCGCTTGGAGTCTTCAAATGACAAATGGATGGATGTCTGTCTGCAAGTCCTGCCTCATTTGGTCCTGAGTCATTGGGCTCAGTAGTGTCACATATAAAGGAGGGAAGAATATTTTCCTGGAAGGTAGGAGCCACGGGGTGAGGCTCTCTGGCGTGTGCTATAGAGTGGTCAGACTAGGGGATCAGAATGGTCCCTTCCCGTTTTACAATCCATGAAACTGAGGCACTAAAGGAAGCCGAGGGCGAATGAAGAGTAAAAAGCCAACATGTGGCATCAGTCACTAGGAGCACATTTCTGTGAGATACAGGGGAGCGGAAGAGATGATGAGGGAGATCGTGGTGGGGTGAGTGCATCCTCACATTGGTCTGATTTACAGAAGAGGTGACGGATTATTCTGGTTCCAGGACGGACATGTTCCAACATTCAGACTTTGTTGCTCTCATCTGGCAATGACTGTGCGGTCAGATTTGGCAAGTGCCTTAAAGCATCAGATACTAAAGTGCTGGGCACCAATGGGTTTTGAGCCTGGCATTTCTGCAGGCACATCAGGCAGGGAGGTGGCCAAAGACTGCAGTGGGATTTGGCCCTTGCTCCTTTGGGTTTAGGGTGACCAGATGTCCCAATTTTATAGGGACAGTCCTGATTTTGGGGTCTTTCTCTTATATAAGCTCCTATTACCCCCATTCCCTGTCCCAATTTTTCACATTTGCTGTCTGCTCACCCTATTTGGGCTGCTTTGAAATCCTGGCCAATAACCAGAGTTCTGACCATGAGCTGCCTGGCACATGGGTCGCGTGCCAAAGCCTCTGGGCTCTGAGTCTGTCACCGCTCACCAGCTGCCTTTTTCAGTAACAACACTGTGCAAACATCCAGTTTCACTGTGTAAATTGCATGGAGACGAAACCCAAAAGCCCTGGCTCCACGCCCAACCCCAACGCTGCCGGGAGAGGATAAGTCAAGCCACATCCCCCTGAGGCCTGTTCAGAAGTGTTTTTCGAGTCTCAGACGCCTTCTTTTATGAGCCAGTAGTTTTCACTTGAAACGAACGACAGTAATTGCCTAATCCAAAGGGAGGAGGTTGTTGCTCTTTATGTGCCAAAGGAATGAAAAATTGTCGTAACATAAATACCACAGGCTTGCCCTACACGCAAGCTGCTTCCATGGGCGTCTGCTGAGGGCCACGCAGTGTTGCACGTTTACAAGATGCTGACTCCTCCAGGGAAGAGTTCTGTTCAGTTCTTTTGTCTCTGTTGTCCCAGTGAGGGTGCATAGTCAGTTCCTGGCTGCAGACCCAGCTCTGGAGTTTAAGGGAGGATGGATGACATGTGCAACATATTTACAGGCGATGCTGAAGTGCAGATAGGATGGTGCGTTTCATGCATCTGTAACTGCAAATACAGGCTGGTGGTAATCAGAAAATTCATTGCATCCATTTCATATTTTCAGTCGCTCCACCATGGCTCATAAACAGTCTAATTCCAACTCCTCTTGTCTGCGGCTGACAAGGAACAGTGAGTTCGCTTATGGTTTTGAATCAGGCTGCGTCTCTTGGCAGTGGAAGGGGGAGTTTGTGGGGTCATGTCATTCTGCTCCTTCTTAAAGTCCTACTTCAAAACTCACTTCTTTCTCCTAGCCTCCCCCCGCCACCTCTGCACCAGTTCTGTCTCCTTCTTTTCGTGTGCCTGAATTGAGCGCTCGCATCTCTGTCTAATATAGACTGTAGGGAACTTGTCTGCTGGCTCACAACACATAACAGAATAAATACTACTACTTAACGGGACCTACTCTTGCACACATAAGGGTGAATGGGATCTGGAACTGCACAAATAAAACAGATGGGCTCACATATTAATTAATCTGTGCAGCCGAAAGGGATTATTTCATAGAAAGGCGCTGAGATAGCATGCAGATGCCTATCACAAGAGATTACACAGGAAATCTAGACTCACTTCTACCAACCATGGAGCAGAGTAAACATAGAGGAGGCTGGCAGAGGGATTCGATTTGATTCCACATACGTTCTTACACTGCCTCATTCCCTAGTATCGGAGTGCTGTCTAGCTGTGCATCTAGTACATGACTAACAGCTGCCAGGTGTGGTCCATTCTTGCTCATCCTCTCCCTGGGGGAGAACGGTGTCTGTAGAGTTTTGTTCTGGTACGTTTTGGGGGTCGGGTGGCTGATACATAAGGGCCCTATTCTGCACGAAGCACGCTTACGCTTGTATTTCTCCTGGTTACAGATTATTTTAAAAAGAAAGGACCCAACTATTCATTTGTGCTTCTGTATACTATTTATTATTTGAGCTTCACTATATATGCTGTGAACATGGTGGGCTGCCAGGCTATGGTAGCGCTGCGTTTCCCTTCAGACTGAATTGTTTGCTCAAATATTATTAACATTCTTCTATACAGAAGTTTCCTATGCTTTTAGTTCTTTCCTAAATCCATTGTGGGTAGGAATGAAAGCCTCTTGTAAGTATATCCTTGTGTGATCAGGAACGGTCATTCCCAAAGCAATCCGAACACCATCTATAGCCTGGACAGGCCAGGAAGAATTGTGAATGAAATCAAGTGGGAGAGGCCGGAGGAGGATTCCTTGCTTGTAAACATATTAAGTCCCATAATCAAATTACAGCCATGTTAGCTGCTGTTCAGCCCAAATCAGCCACCAGCAGTTCAGCATTGGAAGACCTGGGGTGGGAGAAGTGTCACAGCTGAGGGACGGAGAGCAGGAGCTCCTCTCCCCTGTGCATCTTCTCCCCCGACAGGCTGCCCTGGCCTGCAGGTGCTGTGCACGCACTGACCATTGGGGGAAGCAGGCTGGGCTGTGGGCCAGGGTTTCGTTTCTCTTAGAGATGCCTACTGTGGGCTGGCGAGAGGCAATTCAGCAGCTCGGGCTGGTCCCCTGGGCAGGAGACGGTGAGCTCTGGATAGCTGCAAAGAAAGGCCATGGGACTCAGTTCCAATAAGGGGTTAATTTACAGCTCCCCTGCACAATTCAGGGCAGGCTCCTGCCCGTGCCAGAAATGGCTGTTTGTTAACCTAGGGAGTGACTCCTCTGGGGCCCAGGAGCCCGGCGGGTTATCTGGTGGCTCCTGCACCCATTTCTCCCTGGTGCTTTGTAAATTCTGCCATTGCCACATGCTGGGCGTTGGGCGATTTGTCATTGCGTCATGCATAGCCCTGTGCAGCCAGGAAGAAGAACAGCCCCCAGTGGCCGGTCCAGCCCAGGCCCCGCTGTCTGCGGCAGAGAGCTGTATTATCCGCTCTTGCAGAAATCCACAGGCTCTCGGTTTCCTCCCATCTGCCCACATATATTTTTCTTGTTTTCTCTTTACAAACCAGGTAAGTATTGAATTTCCCAAAGCAATTGCTATCCATTACCAGCGTTCCTCCCCCATCCTCCCTCTGCAGTCCGAGGTTTGTAACTGGATGGCACACACCCCCCGCGCACCGCCCCGACGCCCTGTCATGGAAACAGCATCTGGTTCATTTGTGTGTCTTGTTCATCAGGCCCAAAAGAGGGGCTCCGCCCTAAGCGTTTCTGTTCAGAACCCCCCATGTTATTGCACTAACTAACAGAGCATGTTGCAGGGGACAAACCCGCAATGCTTCCGAACGCAGGGTCCTGTCCCGCACGGCTGGTGGATTCTTGGAGGAGCTGAGCCGCGAGGTCCTGCCGTTTGTGTGTGAATAGAAGGAAAGGGCAGCAGTGGCATGAACTTCCCTGGGGGAGACCTGGCAAGACAACACTCATCTGAACCTCTCTGCAGGCAACAAATCACACATGAGCATTCAAGGCCAAGGCCTTCTTTAGGAGTGAGCTGAGCACCTAGGAGAACTCAGTGGGGTTAGAGGTCAGCCGGCTTGGCCACGGGCAGTGTGCCAGGTGGGAAAGCCAGAGTGAGCAGGGTTAGGTCCCCCAGTACCCTAGCATTTGCCATCGAGATGGCCCGGGCACAAATGGCTTCAAACAACCCAGACATGGCAGTGTCTGGACCCAGCGAGTTCCACAGACTGGGACAGCCCCCCGGGCTGTCTGCTCTATAGGGCAATGGTAGATCTTCTGTAGGACACCGTCCGCCTCCTCTGGCTGCCCAGGGCACTCGGTTCTGTAAAGGCTGCCAGGCTCTCAGCGCTGCATGTCACAAACCACCCCGGAGGAGGTCCCTTTCTCCTGGGCCTGCCAAGAGCCCCGACCTGAGCTCGGGGTCATGGATTCATGGCTCTCTTGTGTGTATCAGGGCAGACTTGAGGGGCAGTTCTGTAGTGAGCCTTTTTCATCTGCATGTAACAGCCCCGCCTCCTGCCAACCATTCCCAATGGTTCCTGTCTCCTGGGTTCAAAAATATGCTTTTCTTCCCACCACGATCCCTGCCCTGCAAGTACAAACAAGCGGTTTGTTGGTTTTAGAGCCAGGCTGTGCCAAAAGGATGTGGGAGAAAGTCCCCTTTGTGCCAAGCACAGAGGATAATAGAAAACAGGGATGGAGCTCGGTGCCAGCTTGTAAAGACGGGTTGGCAGCAAGCTGTGCCGTTTTGGTCACAGTCACCTCGCAGCAGGGCCTGGTGGAAGGGCGGAAGGAGATGAGACTGGGCCTAGATGACCAGAGGTCACCATTTGATAGGGACAGTCCTGATATTTGGGGCTTTGTCTTATAACAGGCTCCTGTTACCCCCATGCTCTGTCATGATTTTTCACATTTGCTATCTGGTCGCCAGGGAAGAGGCTGGTGTTTCATCAGCAGGCCTTAGGGCTGAGACATGGCTGGACTAGGCCTCGCCCCTTTGCTTGCTGTTATTAACACTTCCCATGAATGCAGCAGGTGTCATGCCTACGGATCCAGACCCCTTGACTGTTACACACACGCCCAGGCACACACACCAGCATACTCATGTACAGTCACACAGGAAGCCTGTGGCGGAGCGGAGACTTGAACCCCAAGTCCCGGGCTAGCAGCCACGCTTCTGCCCTAAGACTGACTACACTGTAGGGTGTGAGCTGGCATGGCCAGAGCCAGGGACCTACCGGCTCCCTCCTTTCAGTCTCTCATTCCACAGTTCAGTGACAGCCCCTGCACCACGCCCTGCATGGGCAGCTTTACACCTGAGGACTCCTGGCCTGTAGCAGAGCCTGGGCAAAGGCTGTTTCGTGCTGCCAGACGGGCCTTCCAGCCTCACGGCAGGGGACCGCTGGGATATTTCAGTCCCTCCTCAGAGGCTGGTGAAGGAACAAACGGACAGCTTGGAGCCCCCAAGGATTTCCTTTTCTTACCGCTGCTCCTGCCTGGGGGGCTGGGATCCTGTGTACACCCACCTGGGGAGGAAAGGTGTGAATGCCCCCTGTGCTCCCATTCCCAGTGCTCTGGGAGCAGGGCCTGCCCCACTCACACTTCCGGGGCTCTTGGTGAAGCAAAGGGCTCGGTCTTTGAGTCAGGAAACCCAAGCTCCCCCTTCACAAGTCTCGAGCCCCAGTCTGCCCAGAGACTCCCAGAAACAGGGCATCCTCTGGGCTCTATGCAGGGCTTGAGCGGGGTCTGCCAGCCGGAGTGACACCAAGCCAGTAGGAGGATTAACTCAACTCAGGGGACCCTGGTCCACACACGGACCCAGAGGCACCTTAGCTCCTAAACCTACCCAGAAGTGTCACCCAATGGCAGCAGCAGGTGGATTTCCAGGCTACTGCTTCTTGCACTGTGTGTGTGAGACAGTTACTGACTGGAGAGGGAGGTTCAAACTCTCCTCTCTGCTCCACACTGGAGCTTTGATTTCAGCTGTGGATTCTGCATCTGGGCCGCTCACCCGTTGGGACAAGCAGCTCCCTCTTCCTCCCTCATCCTCATCAGGAGCTGGGTCTGATTCCCTCACCCAGAACGGCACGCAGCGCCCGAGGTCGGTCGCCACCACTGCAGGCGCTCACGGGCTGCTCATCCCTGCACATTCCTGGGATGCAGTCCCACGGCTGATCCTTCCAGGTGCCCCTCTCACTGCAGGGTGTTGTTCAGGTCGTAACCTCCCTGACAATCCATGGTCCAACCTCACCTTCACTGTCTCTAGGGTGACCCGCCGCTCCCACCTTCCACTGGCAGCTGAGACGGAAGGGGACTGGAAGGGACTGCGGCTGGGCACCTGGAAAGCAGTGGCCTGGCGCTATCAGAGCTCTGGGCACAGGGTGATTGACAGACCCTGGGTGGGAGGGGAGGCTCCTGACTCCAAGGGGCTGCTTATTGCAGAGGCAGCTAATTGTGTGTCCCTCGAATCACCACGGGTTCCTACCTCTTCCCTTTGAACCCTTCTTTAAATCCATTTCAGAGTGACAGCCGCTCCCCCAGGATCCCTGCCAAGCGAGCACAAGAGGGAAGTGGCGGCAGGGCCCGAGGGAAAGGGAGGATGAAACACAACCACAGGAGGAAATTAATAAAGCCTTCTGAGATGAGGGGCAGCCTGGCTGGGAAAGTGTGCGGCACACAGGGCTCCCAGCGCACATCAAAGCCTGACTCCGAAGTTAGCCAAACGGTTGGGAATGAAAACCAGGGAATTCTCCCACTGAGCTGGGGATTGCGAGTCCCCCGGCTCCCAGGCGCTGAACTCCGTTGTGGAGCTTTTCAAAGGGCACTGCTGGGACGCAGCAGGCCGCTTCTCCAGCCCAGCAAACACGGCCGTTTTAATTACTTCTCCAAGACAGCACATGGGCCCGACCCCCACACTCAGTCTTGTTGCAATTACAGCGATCTAATTGAGTTTATTCACTTCCCACGGCTTTTGTGTCTTCCTCTCACTCCCTGCCGGTGAGAGCCAGGCCCCCATTGATCGGGAAGGTGGTAATACGGGCAGTCTCAGACGGCAGTCCCACCTGGGGTCCCGGCATGGATTTATTATGTCCATTGAGCTGCCTTTGCTGCTGAGAATTACAAAACTCTGCAGCCTAAAAGCCTTGATCCAGGGGGACGCACGGTCCTTCAGCTGGCTCAGACACAAACTTATACAACCAGGAGGTTTCAGAGAGGTAGCCCTGTTAGTCTGTATTAGGAAAAACAATGAGGAGTCCTTCTGGTGCCTTAGAGACTAACACGTTTATGCCCAAATACATGTGTTAGTCTCTAAGATGCCACAAGGACTCCTCATAGCTCATACTAACGGGAGGTTTGTCACCATAGTGTTTGAGTTTCCTTTAAATGTTTGTTATCAACTGAAAAGTACCTACAACTAAGAGAGAGTTTATCCTTTGGAGGCTGCAGGTACTGTCCACCTGTCCATACTCCCGGTGGCTGTCAGTCTGGGAATGCCATCCCTCTGCGAAAGGGTGAAACACGGGCTTCCCAGGGCCAGGGGATAAAGGATGGAAAAATTGCCAATTTGCTATTCCCAGTGGTATCACAAATCACAAGCCTCAGGTTCTCTGGAGCCTGGGGCAGGGAGGGGCCAGGTGAGGGGATGAGCCAGTGGCAGGAATGTGGGGCTCACACACGTGGGAGGGGGAGTGTTTGGAGGGGTGAGGTCCAGTTGTTGCCATGGTCAGCCTGGTCCTTGGCTCACAATGCCAATAGATAGGACGTGCTGCTCCTTTGCACCATGAGGAACATGTTCTCCATGGGACTGTCTCCTTCTCTTTTTGTTCCCCTCTCCCCCTCTTTCTCTTTCTCTTCCCTATGTCCCTGCTTTCCTTTTGCATTACTAGGTTAGTGACTGACCCTTCCCCAAGTGGCTTTTCTGCTTAGGTACCTCCATCCCTGAGGGCCATTCCAGAGGTCTGGGAGCCCTGGGGACGGGGATCTGCCGCTAGTGCCCACACCTGCCTCCTCGCTGATTGTTTAACACATTTCACAAACAACAGAAATAAAATGTATTCAAACCCCCAAACATTTCTCTCCCTTGTGTTCATTAACCACAGAATGGCCGAGCTCCGCTGGGGGAACTGTAACTGCAGTTTGGGACAACCCTCCAAGTGGCTGGAGAAAGAATTTCCTTCAGTACCTGATTCCCTCCATAGAACTCACTCTTTGTTCTTGTGGGGTTTGGCTGAGCGCTAGGCTGTGGCAAAGATAAAAGCCCTGGGATCAGAGGAGCTCTCTTTGCCTGCTGAGGGGCCTAAACTCATGTTGGCTTTCTCATTGCTCAGCTGTTTAATAAAGCTGCTTAATTCAGAAGCTCTGTGGAGAGTGTGAGAAGTTCCCAGGGCAGCAGGCTGTCCTACTCCGGAGAATGGACAGGACAGCAGAGCAGCATTCTGCAAAGGCCCCAGGACTTGGTGTCTCCAGATAAGGAAGAAGCCCAGGAGTGGGCTCTGGGGAACAGAACATGGAGACACCTAGAAGCTGGGCCTGTTCATATGTCAGTGTTGCAGAGTGAGTGACCATTAGTAGAAAACTGACGGCTGCCACTCATCAGTCTCCCCGTACGGGAGTCTGAGCATAAGGCCTTACTCTGAGAGCCGAGGGAAATGGGAATTCCTGCTGCCAGGCAGAGCTTTTAGTTTGCAAATGTTCGCATCCTAGAACCACAAAGCAGCAAGGTCAGATTGTCCATCATGGGCACCTGGACAGTCCAGCCAACCAGGGGAATGAACTTGGGCCCTGCTGAGTCTGCTTCTGTTGCAGAGGCCCCGGTCAGGGCTGGAAGTCCATGGTGCTTGGTGCTGTACAAACATGTGATATAGAGACAGTGCCCCAAAGAGCTTACAATCAAGAGGAGAATCTTCATGCGCATTGCTAGTATTAGGGCCTCCCAGCCCTGGCGGACCTCCTGCCATTACAGACAGAGGTACCCAAGCAACATCAGCTCCACTATTCCACCCAGAAGAGAAACTATTTCTGAACTGCCCTGTTAAAACATCTGCCCTTGGGCTCCTGATGGTGCTCTTGAAGTGTGAGCTTAGCAGACACATGGTAATTGGCAGATGGCCCGATGGAATGGAGGGGGGGTAGGAATTAACTCACATGTAAGCCCAATTTAACTGAAAATAAACTATAATTACTTCAAACCTTTCGCTTAATAAGAAAAGGATGCAAAGAATTAAGCAAATGCTCGGCAGGCTTGTGTTACTGCTGGATTAATGATATTAAACTTTAGTGATACTTGGCTTTTCCAAATCTGTCCTGCAGCTATATTATTAAAACAAAGACATTTGCAGACCTGCAAAAAACCCAAGCCAAAATAAAAGAAGAGATTGAAATTCTCCCAAGAGCACTATCCGAATTCAGGAACTACGTTTGGTCTCAATTTGCTAAGCCAAATAATGCAGGGAAATGACATGCACAAAAATTAACACCTGGAATTAGTGTCACATGCTTTACTACAAACAGGTTAAAATGCTTAGGACAGAATTTAATGCCCTCACTCTTACTGAGAATGCCTTACTCCATAAAACCTCGATTGACTTCAGTGAGCTGACTTGCATGGTAAGGTCCTACATAATGTAAGTAAGGGCATCTGAATGTGCTTTGCTATTAGGACAAATTGTGATTTCATGCTGTCTTTTTAAGACAGCGATATAGAGCCTTTGATATTACATTGTTGCAAACTCTTTTCTTAAAGTGCCAGCTCCTGGAGTCAGGTGAAAATCTCAGCTTTCATTAAAAAAAGAGAGGATATTTCTAGCCCTCCTCATCGTTGAAAAATGCCTGAAAACATGACCCTAAAGGCTCAAAAATTCCAGACAGAGATAAAATGATGCCAACGTTTGTTATTCTTTAAAATCTCATTACGTTCGAGCGTTTGCACTTGGCATCGCTGTTTATGTGGGACTCCGAGATCCTCCAGGACAGAGCAGAGTAATTGCGGCCTGGCTAGCAGAAAAGTCACCTCGGTAGTGTCTGCGGGGGCACGGTATGCTGATTTCCCAACACTGCTGATTGAAATATGGCCACAGAGAACGAGAGAAACCCCAGTGTCGGGGGCAGAGAGCGGATGTGACTGTGCTACCAGAATTCTACTCCAGTAGCCAGGTGTGACAAGCAGGGAGGAGGGTGGACATAATCTCAAAAGTTTCACTGGAGGGGGGAGGCTTTTCTAAAGGAAAATACCTGGAGCTGTAACCTGAGATGAGAAGGGGGAGGGGAGTTGACACCTAGAGCCCGGGAAGTGAACAAAGGAAGGAAGAAACGGCTGCAGGATTTTGAGGGGGTAAAAGCTGGCTGGGGAAGAGGAGGGAGCCCAGATTCGGGGTCTTATCTCCCTGTCCCCAGAAGGGCCTGACTAAGGGGTCCTGTTTGTACTGACAAGCTCTGAGTTGGATTGTGTTCCTGTCATCCCTAATAAACCTTCTGATCTACTGGCTGGCTAAGAATCACTGTGAATCCCAGGAAGTGGGGGGTGTGGGAACTAAACTCCCCCACCCCCTGTGACACCAGGGAAGAGCCTGTCACTTTCTGAACTCCTCGCTCAGCTCTGAGTTGTGTTGTGGAAGGTGGAGAGCTGCAGTGTGACTGAATCAGGGCCTTGGTGACCAGATACATACGAGTGTGTGCACATGTATTTCTGAATCCTCTGGCCTGGTCTATGATTTTATAACTAAAAAAACGGCTTCATGGTAAAGCTGTTTTTGTTCCTGAGCCCTGCACGCTATTCTCTGCTCGTCGGGTTTTCATGCTGCACACACGTCCCTGGGGTACACGACTGCCTTCAAACGAGGCCCCAAGCAGCATGACTAGCATCTGTCACATGTGGCCACGTGCCTTTGTTACTTAGTACCAGGCAACTTTACTTTTTACAGCGTCTTTCATATACACTGCATCCCCAAACCACTTCAGAGAGCAGGATAATTACAATCACCACTATGAATAATAGCGGGGTGGGGACCAAGAAAGAAACTCCCTTTAAAAATTGAGAGTCAGAGTATCTTGGTATGTAAACAGGTTTCTCTGCGGGGGGGAGGGGGAGTGATGGAGTCCATCATGGTTTATAGGGACATCCATGTTCAGTCCTGAATGGCTCTGGAATCTATACAGAATTCATTCACTTCACTGTTTCCCGCTGGGGCTGTCAAACAGAGTCCTCAAGAGACCTTAGGAAGGGCTGTTGGACCTAAAATCCATGTATTAAACTCTAGAGAACTGCAGATACAAGTGAGGCAGCAGGAGGCAGGAGGCAGCTTTGGGTAGCGCAGGGGTCACGTGGATTGGATGGGGGATCAAGGCTGTGGCCACAGCTAGGTGCCTGATTCACTGGGTGCCCTTGAAGTGATATGTCCCTGTGTTCTGTCTCTTAACCCGGGGATAATGGCACCTCTGTGCTCGGGGGTTTCTGGATGGAAAGGACGGAGGGTGGGTAACCCTGGCAAACCCAGGCTGCTGTCTTCTTCCAGTATCCTGTCTAGTGCCAATGCCAGGTGCCCCAGAGGGAACGGACAGAACAGGGAATCATCAAGTGATCCATCCCTGTTGCTCATTCCCAGCTTCTGGCAAATAGAGGCTAGAGACACCATCCCTGCCCATCCTGGCTAATAGCCATTGATGGACCTGTCCTCCATGAATGTATTTAGGTTTTTTTTCAACCCTGTTATAGTCTTGGCCTTCACAACATCCTCTAGCAAGAGTTCCACATGTTGACTGTGTGTTTGTGTGAAGAAATACTTCTTTGTGTTAGTTTTAAACCAACTGCCTATTAATTGCATTTGGTGACCCTTAGTTCTTGTGTTATGAGAAGAAGTAACACTTCCTAATTTACTTTCTCCACACCACTCATGATTTTATAGACCTCCATCATATCCCCCCTTAGTCATCTCTTTTCCAAGCTGAAAAGTCCCAGTCTTATTAGTCTTTCCTCATATGGCAGTCGTTCTATATCCCTAATCATTTGTGCTGCCCTTTTCTGAAACTTTTCCAGTTCCAATAGATCTTTTTTGAGATGGGGCAACTACACCTGCATGCAGTATTCAAGGTGTGTGTGTACCATGGATTTATATGGAGGCAATAGGATATTTTCTGTCTTGTTATCTGTCCCTTGCTTAATGATTCCTAACATTCTGGTCACGTTTTTGACTGCTGGTGAACATTGAATGGAGGTTTTCAGAGAACTATCCACAGTGACGCCAAGATCTCTTTCCTGAGTGGCAACAGCTAATCTAGACTCCATTTTATATGTATAGCTGGGATTATGTTTTCCAGTATGCATCACTTTGCATTTATCAACATTGAATCTCATCTGCCATTTTGTCACCCAGTTACCCAGGTTTGTGAAATCCCTTTGTGACTCTTCACAGTCTACTTTGGACTTAACTATCTTGAGTAGTTTTGTATCATCTGCAAATTTTGTAACCTCATGTTTACCCCTTTTTCCAGAGCATTTATGAATATGTTGAGTAGGACTGGGCTTAGTACAGACCCCTGAGGGACATCACTATTTATCTCTCTCCTTTCTGAAAACTGACCATTTATTCCTACCCTTCGTTTCCTGACTTTTAACTAGTTACCGATCCATGAGAGGATCTTCCCTCTTATCCCATGACAGCTTACTTTGCTTAAGAGCCTTCGGTAAGGGACCTTGTTGAAAGCTTTCTGAAACTCTAACTACCCTATGTCCATTGGATCGCCCTGCTCCTACATGCTTGTTGGCCCCCTCAAAGAATTCTAGCAGATTGGTGAGGCATGATTTCCCTTTACAGAAACCATATTGATTCTTCCCCAACAAATTATGTTCTTCTATGTGTCTGATCATTCTGTTCTTTACTATACTTTCAGTGAGTTTGTCCATTACTGAAGTTAAGCTTACCGGCCTGTCACTGCTGGGATCACTTCTGGAGTCCTTTTAAAAAATTGGTGTCATATTAGCTATCCCCAGACAGAAGCTGATTTATATGATAGGTTACATACCACAGTTCAGTAACTGCCCATCTGAGCTCCTTTAGAATTCTTAGGTGAATCCCATATGGGCCTGATGACTTATTACTGTTTAGTTTATCAATTTGTTCCAAAACCTCCTTTAATGACACCTCAATCTGGGCCAGTTCCTCAGCTTTGTCACCTAAAAAGACTGGCTCAGGTTTGGGAATCTCCCTCACATCCTCAGCCATGAAGACTGATGCAAAGAATTCATTTAGTTTCTCCACAACGGCCTTATCATCCTTGAGTGCTCCTTTAGCATCTTGATTGTCCAGTGACATCCCTGGTTGCTTAGCAGGATTCCTAGTAAATTCACAGTATGTGGAAGGGTTATTCTGCAGTGTAAATGAATTCAGTTCCTGACAGTCACTTCAAAGTTATCTCTGAGTTAGGAGACTGTTTCACTCTCTGACCTTATATGGTCTCTGGTTTTTATCCAGGGTGAACCAAGTGCATCTCTTTCCAGTTCCATGTCTGGATGGTTTGGATTTTCAATAAACTATCTAAAAAAGTCAGAGAAGTGTGAAGTGATGTTTATTTAGGTCCCAGGAATATAATGATATGATTTGATTAGACTGGGGGTGTTGTCCAAAACCAGTAACTAATTAAAAAGAAACAATCTAAGAGCCCAACCCTATGAGCCATGGAAGAGCTTTGCCAAGTCTCCAAGCCACATTATTGGATAAGTGGAAAGTCCAGGTAAAACAAATCCTCTGGCTACACATGTGTTAGTGATTTGGGCAGGATGTTCTGAGAGCAGGACTCTGACATCATGGCGCGAGGTATTTACAGCCCAGGAGGAAGGTCTGGAGAAGGGTTTGGTTTGTTTTATTCTGAGCTGTTCTAAAGTGTTATTTATGAAGTGGTGAGATCATGAGCAGCACAGCGCTGCCAAACGAAAAGCAATTTTCATCTAACAGAATGAAAATGGTTTTACCATCAGTATCTAAAGCAGCAATCCACGGATCCCAGACAGCTTTATGGTGACAAGCTATAAATTCTGAGCTCACAAATGTATTTTCTTCTCTTCACTGCACATTCATGTCACCAATAGGTTTCTCTTTTTATCTCCAGTTTGTTTTTAACAAATGCCAGATAGACCTCAAGCAATTTGCAGAGCTAGATGTTAGCAGCTATTATTGCATCTAATCAACTACAATTGACAGCTTGTTCCACTGAGATACTTAGAACTATATTTTAACGCAGTCCCTATGCTACAATCATGCTTAAGTTTTCCCTCCCAGATGTAGGGGACCATAGAGTAACGTTTCTAAAGGTCTCACTCAATAGAGGTCTGCTCCGAAGGCTACTGAAGTCAAATGGCACCTTTCCATTGACATCAGTGGGCTTCCAATGACACCTCAATAGAACAAGTATCTACCTGGGGCATCCATCGAACTTCTGCAGCAGACACCACGTCTGCAGCAAGTGGGATTCAGCCACCAGCCCGTGAGTTGCTGAGAGAGAGGGGCCTTCACCCTGCACTGAACAGCCTCTCTCCAGAGACACATGTTTGTGCTGCAGCCTGCACTTTTCACCAGTCACCAGACTTATTATTTGTTCTATGGGGCAGCTGGCAAAAGCTTCATCATCATTTTCTCTGATGCCCTCGGAAAGGAAGGAAGCCTTGTTTCAGCCCTGCTCTCTCCACAAGCCCTGCCCTCCTCTCCCAGACTAATCTTGTTTAGGGTGACCAGGGTGGGGGTTAATAGGAGCCTGTATAAGAAAAAGACTCAAAAATTGGGACTGTCCCTATAAAATCAGGACATCTGGTCACCCTCGTCTTGTCTCCCTGCCTGCAAACTTTTGGACCTACAGCCTGCCCCTCATGGACTCATGCAGCTGCTGCTCACATGGCTGCAGGACCTCCGCAACCATAGGGAGGCACCTGCTTATCCCACTCCTGACAGCAGAAGATGGGGCAGCAGGCTGTCTGGGAATTTTTACCTCCCTCCCTGCCAGAATCTTTGCCCTAATCACATGACCCCAGCTTCTGCTCATGCAAAAGCCCTAGGAAAAGCACCGGCAAATCGGGGGAGTAACCCAGAGTTTGACAAACGGTGAAGAGCGAAATCCCCAACATTTTTGGTTTTCATCCCCGTGATGAACCCTGAGCCATTGTGCAATAATCTAGGACTATTGAGATGTAACGATCTGAGGAGCACTGTATGGGACCTGGTCGGTGCGATAGATGGTAGAACTTGCATTGGGGCAGGGCTGGAATTCAGCTGGGGGCTGGTGGAAGAAGAAGCAGAAAGGCCCAGACAAGAACACCCAGGCACATGCTTGGAAGGCAATGAGAGAGGCTGTTCGCTTCAAGGATCCAACAAAGAGGCAGACCCTGGTTGGCTTTGCTAGGAGCCTGGAGATCAAAAAGCCCCCTCAGGAGAGAAGATGGTGTTGGCAGTTGCTAGTAGCCTTTGGAAGCCAGTTCCCTGGTCACTTAGAGCGCACAGGGTCCCGGGGTGTGTAGAGTAGGAGGGGATTTGGCAGTCTGAGTGGGTTTGGGTGATTGAAAGGGATCATTTGCTCCTGTAGAGAACCTGATGTGCTAACAAGGCAGTTAGCTCATGAGCTGGAAGAAGGCGGGAACATGCAACATGAAAGGCTGAGCCAAGGAGCTCTTCCTAGCTGCTCCAATATTTGTGTGGTACCTGGCATATAAGGGTCTGAGAAACAACAATAAGGATGCTTTGGGAAGGCACTCAAGGGGACTGTATATGCTGCTAATTTACCCCCAGGGCTTACCAACTAGGGGTTCCAGAAGCTGAAGGGGAACCTGTTTATAGGCTGACTCGGGAAGAGGTTCTGTGGAGGAGTCTACAGGGAGTTAGACCTACCCAGGTCTCTATGTGGAGGTCTCCGTGTAGGCCTCTAGTACACTAGATGTATATAATCAGAGAGGTAGCTGTGTTAGTCTCTATCTGCAGAAGCGACAAAGAGTCCTGTGTCACCTTAAAGACTAACTAAACATAGACTAACATAAGCTTTTGTGGGCTAGTACCCACTGCATCGGATGCATGCAGTGGACTCTTTGGCACAGACACTGGGGTCTGGAAATGAGTCCAATGCTTGGGTTCTGCGGCACGTGGGGACACAGGGTGTGTTCCCGAGTGGATTTCACCATGCGCAATGTGCAAAACTTTGACAATGGTTCGCGGTTCTCCGAGAGCGGCTCTGCTGCATGATGCTGTGACTGAGCAGGGACGCGGCCTGCTCCAGCAAACACCCGTTCTCCCAGCTTTCGCAGAATCCGCGACAGCCCCCGTGATCTTCCCAGAGAACACGGTCCTCAGCCGTTGAGCTTTCCAGCACATGGCAGTCAGGCACTGTCACCTCTTCCTGCTCCACTGGCCTTTGTCCCCAGCCTGAGTTTTGATTGGAATTCCAGTTTCATTTGGCGTTTTCTTCTAAGTCATGGGGATAGTGGCAGAGAGATTGGGGACACGGAATCTAAACACAGGTAGCCTGAATGCACAAAGCCTCTGTCCAGTTGGAGCCGGTTAACCATCACCGGGAGGGGTGACAGGGACCAGAGAAAACAGGTGGAAAAATGATCAGTGGAGGCCATTATGCAGGGATGTTCAGCATGTGTCAAAAGCTGATTAGACAGCTGCTTTTCCCCAGCCCCTCCTGGAGATGCAGAAAAGACACGTAACATGAGTCAGGTTACCAATGAATGTGTCCGGTCAGGAAGGTTTGGTTTGAGTTTCGGCTTTGGGGAAAGGAAACATTTCAAAACACTTAATATTCATAGACACGTTCGAGTGAATTGATTTGAATTCAGTGAAAACAGGTTTGGTTCGGATTTCCTCCTTTCCTGGCAGTGCCTGTATCCTAGACACTGACACGGAGCATCCGTGTGCTCATCTATTGGCTTCTGCCTTCCTGCATGTTAACACAGACCCTCCTGTCTCCACTCCTCACTCTGCAGGGCGCAGCAGCTTGCGGCCGCTGATGTTTAAAGAGATGAGGCTATGGCTGTGTTGTTCTGGCCAGTTCCTTCTTGTTTGAATGAAATGGAAATGACATGAAGCCCCAGTGTGCAGATTCCCCTAAATCCTTTGTCAGATGGCCCAGACAGCTAGGCCAGCCCCACTGCGAGTTCCGCTGTCCCCCAGCAATGTCAGTAATCCAGGAGAGTCTCAGCTCTGGGAAACCAGCCATAGCTGGGAAAGGTAGCCAGGGAGCTGGCCACGCCCAGTGCCTAGGATCTGGCTGTCAGTGCGGTTTGGTACTTTATCTGGAAGTGAGCACAGGAGATTAGAGCAATTTTTAAGTGACTCTTTGGAACTTACAAGAAGAAATTGTTTATTATACAATCTATCCCCTCTCCCACCTCCCCCTGCTGTGCACCTGCATGCACACTGCTGTGCTCTGTGACAGGTAAACGGCACCTGGCAAGCACAGACTCCAACAGCAGGCTACATCCTACATGCAAATGCCGGCATAGTATAGTTTGCATTTTTGGACTTTAACAAGCCAACTATTTCCCTTCCTCTGATTAGAAATTCCCTGGGGACTCTGATGGGATAACTCTCCACTATTTCCCAAAAAAACTTCAGGTGTGTGAATGTGGAAATGATACTTTTCAATAGCAAGGCAATATTTTTTTATTCTGTTTATTTTGAGTTCACTGTTGCAAGTCACTGCAAAGAGGACCTGATCTTGCAAAATGGATCCAGCACGGATGTGAACCACATGAGATGTGGGTCTGTGCCAAATGCAGAAACATTTTGCATTTTTTTAATATGATTTCTTATTGAAACAATGTGGTTTGCATTAAGGTTTTGATGTTTAGTTTGAAAACCACACATCTAATTTTAAAGATTTAAGGCTTATAAATAATATAGTAATTTCAGGGCATCCGAAGAAGATCTCATGCAAGAAAGAGATAAATCAGTACCTCATATACATATTTAATCTGCTCCACATTTCATTCACAAGTGTCTTTGGAAAGAACTCAAAGGGACTTCTCCAAAGACTCTACACTCACATCACTGCTTCATCCAGAGATAGAAAATAAACTGCACTTTGGAAAGCGCTGCGCTTTTACCACAGATGTCACCAATTAAATCCTCTTTTGAAAGTAACACATTTGCTTACCTTATTTTTCCCTTCCTCACTTGTTACACTAGGAAATAGTTCTTCCCATAATTGCATTCCACCTCAGCGGCTCCCCAGTTTATTCCTGTGCATTAGTTAACAATGCCATTGAGATGTGATTTGTCATATGGGAAGATGTAATTTCTCAGCAGCAGCTGAAGCACAGGGACATGAATCTCATTCCCTCCCGGTGAGATCGCTTCATGGCATCGACATGAGATTCCAACTGGAAGGACAGAAAAATGAGAATTCTTGTGCTAAAGGAGTGAAATTCATGTGTGCGGAGACCTGCACATGACTTATGGCCTTTCTACAGAGATTAAGTAGCACTTGAGTGGTGCACAGACTTCTGCTGGGGGTGGATTTCACCCTACATGAGAATTTGGAGTATTATAAAAGCTATTTTCAGCCCAACTCTACATACATTTGGTTAATGTACGCATGGTGCATACTAAAAATTACTATGCAATATTTCCTACGGCAGTTTTAAGTACTAATGAATAGGGCTGGCAGGTTTTAATGTATCTTTACAGCTCTGTTCTTCTCAATGCTCTCTACCTCTTCAGAGAGCTCCAAGGATATGGGGTCTAATTAATGCTGTGTGCTGTTCATGCAATGAACTGCTCATTTTCACCTGCATTCAAGCCATCTGACAATCATCCAAAACTGAACTCAGATTCCCTTCAAAGCACCACATGAGCAGGAATAAAATATTTGCTTTCCCCATGCAGAAGGGTTACTCTCAGTCAATTAATTCAGCTGCTCCAGCCATGAATTGAAACATGCCCCAATTACTGTCTCATCTCCCATGGTGAAAGAGTGAAATCTCATTAACACTTGAGTACAAGCGATAATGCCTTAATGCGGATGTCAGACGTGTTAATGAAAAACATTTGTCATTATCCTTTTGAAAATCAAGCTTGTAACTTTCCAGCAAAGGAGAACAGAATTCCCGCTCCAGGAGCCTGTATGCCTGGGCTGAAGGGCATTAGACCTTAAAAAGAACAGGGCACTTGGGAGCAGTCTCATCCTCACACCATTCAGCCTCCATTAGCTTCCCTTATTTCGTAGCCTTGTCACTTCTCACTACAGAGGCCTGAACCCTGAGCCACCCCTAAGCTGGTGTAAATGGACAGAGATCTGCTGATCTCAGTGGGGTTACGCTGATTTCCATCAGCTCAGAGTGACGAGGTCTGCAGTAGGGGAGCCCTGAAGGGTTCAGCATGTGGCTGGAAAATGAAGCTCTGCTCTGGAAATTTCACAAAAGAGTGTTCTAGAGAGAAGGCTGCAAAATGAGCAAGAAAAGATGAATGGCACAAACTTGGAGCATTTGTGCATTCTCCTGCATATTCCATATTGGTCCCATTTTCATGACGTTTGCACTAAAATATGAATGTTCGAAATGCTATAGTTCAGTCACGTGGTATTAGGCTTTATCCTCTCTCCCTTATGTAGTAAGGAGGGATGATTCCTTCCAAATCAATGGGATTTCTCAGTTTGAATCATAGAACTGTAGGACTGGAAGAGAGCTCAGGGGGACATTTAGTCCCACCCCCTGCACTGAGGCAGGACCGAGTAAGCCTAGACCAGGCCTGACAGGTGTGTGTGTAATCTGGTCTTAAGCCTCACCCCAGTGACAGGGATTCCACAACCTCTCTCATATCCTGTTGAAGTTAGGAAATTTTGCCTCATGTCTAATCTAAGGGTATGGTTACACTTACAAGATTATAGCGCTATTGGTTATAGCGGTCCCCTTATACAGTAATATGTATAGCGCTATTGTATGTCCACACTCAGACGCGCCAGCGGTATAGCATGGCCACATTTGGGGCACTTAATGCGGTATTAAGAGCAGCGCATTAGGGCAGGTATCCCAGCATGCAGCTGGGTGCAATGTGCTTTTTAAATGAGGGAGGTGAGGGGGGACGCGTTGTGTGTATGCGGAGGGAGAGAGACAGTGGTTTTTCCGTTTTTCTGAAAGCCTGTCAGCGAGCCTCCCTTCACAGAGGGCTTTGTTTTCACACAGGCTCCCTCCTTAAACATTTGCATTGCTTATCTGCCGAGTTAAGAGAGAAACTCTAAAGAGGTACTTCCGCATTCCTCCAGCTGAGTTCAGAACAAAGGGAAGAGACGTCAATTGCCTTAAATGGCTCTAGGCATCTCCAGAGATTACTTGTAGCGCAGTGGGTGTCCACATTCTTGCTGTAGCGCTACAGCAGCTGCGCTACAGCCCTTATTCCCCATGGGGAGGTGGATTAATAATAGCGCTATAACTCAGCAGTTATAGCGCTATTAGTGCCTTGCCAGTGTGGACGGGGAGTAGGTTATAGTGCTCGTGGGGGCTTTATAGCGCTATAAAGTAAGTGCCAGTGTAACCATGGCCTAACTCTCCCTTGCTGCCAACTAAACTGATTCTTTTTTGTTCTATGCTCTGTGGACACAGAGAACAACTGAGCCCTGTCCTCTTTAGAACGACCTTTTACATAGCTGAAGACTGCCGGCACGTCCTGTCCCCCCCAGCCTTCTCGTCTCTGGACTAAACACACCCACAAGCGGAATGGGGGCCTAATTCTCTTCAGGCGGCTGGGATGGTCTCAGATCTCCACAGAGGTCTCCAGACAATTGCACCCCCACTGCTCCTCTCCCTCGCACCCTCTTCTCAGCAGTGTGGCAATCAGCACACACCGCAACTGGAAGCTGAAGGACTGAATCCCCCGGGGAGGCAACAGCACCTTCACCTGTTTTACCCTCACTAACAGCTCCTAGTTCCTTCTGTCCACGCGTTACACACTGGGCTGGGAGTTTTTACCATAACTCCTGGCCACAAGCCCAGTCTCCTCCAGACTCTTGTTTCTGGGGCCTACCAAGTAACCTTCAACGTGCCTGGGTAATGAACTCCCCTCTCATTAGTCCAGGAACAGGCCTTCAGCTGGCCTGAGATCTCAACGCTCTTCCCGCTAGTCAGTCCGTGGGATCCTGAGCCCACCTGAGACAAGAAGCGCTAAGCCCTGCTGCTGTGTAGGCCAGGGTCTTCTGCAGAGTGCTGGAGCAGTCTGCTTTGTCCCCAGGAGCCTGGGCAGCAGGTGCAGAGGCACCCACAGCTGCTGAAACTTTGCAGGAGAAATTGGCAGAAGGCCCCTGTTTTTATGGGCTCGAGGCGTTTTCTCAGAGCAATAGATTACTTCCCTCTACTGTCAGCAGATCAAGATGGCTCAGCAGCATCCCACATTCCCTCTGAAGGGCTCACGAGAGAGGCTGAGCTCTCAGGAGCCAGACAGCGAGGTCACGGCTTTCACACCGGCCTGACAAACAGGACCTGGTTTTTATTTGCTTCCAGGCAGCGGGGCAGCTCCGGGGTCAGCTGGGTGAGATGGAGCTGCAAACCAGAAGCATGAATACGATGGAGATGCTGGACAGAGCCACAGGAAAACGGAGATCGACCCACAGAGACCCTCACCAGAGGCGTCTTTTCTGAGGACATAATAAATCTCTCCTGCTAAAGCCGCCCCAATAGCGACAGCGAATGGGGGTTTTCAGTGTCTTGACTCACTCCTGTTACATTTTCCCTATCAGATAAATCTAACGCAAGGAGTGAGTGGGTGGGGGAAAGGAGCCCGCGGAGACACACTCCAGATCTGGGAGCTCCAGCAATTGTCCCCTAAGGAACCTCCAGGTGGAAGAAGCTGGCCCAAGATAGTTACGGATCCTTTCCGGTGCAGAGTCAGCATGTGGGCTGCCTTCACTCTTTCACCCTCCAGATATCCTGACTGCTCCAGTGCTTCTGCACCATCAGAAACCCAGCTGAGCTGTGCCAGCTCCTCCCGGACATGTTAAGTGGTGTCCCTAAGACGTCCGAGCTCTCACTGGGCTCTCTTATAAGCCCTTGCAGAAGGAAGCAATTCTAGCCAGGTACATGCTCCAGAGTCCTAAGCTATTTTGTGTTTAAGGCTCCAGCATTTCAAGAGAAGTTAAGGTCAGTGCGAGCCAATTCAGATTAATCCCATCTGGTTTCAGTGAGATCATTTCCTGGCGGTGGTCAGTCCCCCTGGGGGCTATAAAAGCACCGTGGGATCCAAGAATTAGCACTAGCTTATTTTGCACAACTATATATTTGAAATGAGCATCAAGGGCACTCAGGGCCTGGGATGGGTGCTGGGTTTGAGAGTCTAGTGGAAAGAAAAATGAATAAACAAAGACAAGTCCAATGAGCTTTACGGAAGGGGAACCCGCTGGGATCCTTCTCTGGAGACACTGCTGCCCTAGGGCTGGTCTCTCCTGAAGGAGATTGGGAAAATACTTTGGTGTCTCCTCAGAGATTGATGGAAGCATGGGAGGGTTAGCTGTTAATTTTATGGCATTGGTTCGACTATGTAGGAGCACTTTCTTTGTGTGCGCGTGTGTGTGCACACGCGTTTGTGTACGTGTGAGCCTGTGTCTCCCTCCCTCGCCCTGTGGGTTCAGAGCCACTGAATTTCATTCCCAGCAGACCATTTCAGGAAGGCTGGGAGATATTTGACCCGCAGGAGGAAGGATGGAATGAACCACACAAGCAGGAGCAGGCTGGTCACATGGCCGGTTTGGATTTGAAGCAGAGGAGGAATCCCTCATTCCACAGGAGTTTTCTCTACGTTACATTTCCACAGAGCGAGGTGAGTGACCCAGCCAGAGCTCGGCTGCCACCTGCACCCCCAGTCCTGTAGCAAGATCTCCCCACATCGCTCCCTCCACAGAGGGCACCTGTGGAGCTCCTCTGGGGCCCTCGCCTGGCTGCACAGACCTCAGGGCAGCAGATAACTCACCAAGGAGTTGCATCACCCCTCCCCTCTGCACCCGTTAGTGAGCAACTGATGGTCCCAGCCAAAGGGAGCACAGCTCCCGGTGCAGTGGCTGGAGGCTCCCTGGCCCAGTCTCCCTGGATCTTCCCGCCACTTCGCTAGCTAGCGTGAGAACACACAGACCATGGGGGGGGGGGGGGCCTGGAATCCCATTGACAACTGGACGACAATGCCCATCCTGGGACCTTTGAAAATCAGGTTCCACGCCTGAAAACAACCTAATAAAGCAGCATCATTGCGTGGAGGTGCAGAAAACAGGCATCTTGCCTCTGTGGGGAGGCTGATTAATACAGTGCATTTACTTTTGCAGTGCCTGAGGGTCTGGCGAGGTTCACACACCTCAGGGGCGGGGAGGGGATGTTCAGAGGCACAAAGGGCTGTGACAGTCAATGGGAGTTGGGCACTCAACTCCCCTCTATGCCTTTGGAGAGCTCCCTCTCCTTCCCGGGGAAAAACCCTCACCACCCCTCTGCGGGGTCCAGAGTATCACCAGCTCCCTTCTCCTGGGCGCCAGGGCTGGCTCCAGGCACCAGACGAGAAAGCACGTACCTGGGGTGGCCCATTCTAAGGGGCAGTGAAAAAGCTAGAGCTGGCCCTGCTGGGCACTCACTGGAGGCTCCAAAAGGCTAATGAAGTGGGGGCCAGATCTTTGGCTGGTGTAAATCTTCTCCAATGGCAGCAGAGTTTGTTACTATAAAGTGATCAAAACATTCCCAGGCATGGTTCTCCCCAGAGGCTATTTAAAAGGTGAAAAGCACCTGTGATCTGGCCCCAGTGCAGATCTGTATGAGAAATAAATGAAAAAAGGGGAGAAGGGAAACCAGTCGTTTGCCTTTTATTAAAGTTTCAGGAGGAATCCAGGCCAATATAAACTCTTTTTTTTATTTAATAACAATAGAGTTAAAATGCTGTTGCTCCATCCCACCCCTCTTCTCATTTTTCATTCTCGCTGCGTTACATTAGCCCAAACACCGTGTCCCCACAGCACAGCTCTCCAGCTTTGGCTTAGGAATGTCCAGGAGCACAGGGAAGCCCAGTGACTGGCCCTGGTGGGAGTTGGGCCTCGTTCTCCACCGGAAGGGAGCACAGACAGGCGCTGGGGATAACTCCCGAGAAGACCTTGCTTATAGCACAGAGCAAACAGAGCAGAGTTTCTCTTTCCGCGCTCACAGCTTTGAAAGTACAAAGCTCCCTTACTCCAGCCCAGCAGAGTAGCCATTTCGGCCTAGAATCCAGAGGTACTTAGGGATTCATAATGTTTACCACGTGCTCCTTAACCTTTTGACAGCAGCGCAGAGTGCTGGCCACAGGCTGAGAGCTGCTCTAACCAGAGACGAGGAGGCAGTGTGATGCCGTTCGGAGCCTAGTTAACAGGGAGTCTCTGGGGTTAACCAAAAAGATACTGTTTGTTTAGTTTGGCAGGACAATTCACTTTTCTTTCACCATGTTTATTGACATATGAATCAGCGCTGGCGCGGAGAGCGAGGACTCAACAGTTGTATACAAGCGCAAGAGTGTATGTCAGGCAGCAAACTGAAGCCTGGAGTAATGAGACTATTAATCATGTCGCATTCAATCAGCCAAAATCACACAGGCCTTAGTCTGTGGGACACTGCTTCCCCACGAGGCATGTATATTCCTCTGTCACACAGGCTCTCACATTCCCAGGCTGTACTTTCTCTCTCAACATCAATAAATCATTTCAAGACACACAGAGCGCACAGTCTCTGGTCTCGGTGACTCCAAAGTGCATCGCTGCCTCCCCCTGCAGTACGGGGACTCAGCATTCCTAAGGCGTCTTTTCAGTCCAGTTAGCAGACCTGAGCCAGATCCTCACCTGGGGTAACTCAGCATAGCCCACCTTGACTTAAATGGAGCTTCAGCTATACCCCAGTTGAGGATCTGGCCCAGGGTTTGACAGTCGAGGGGACTCATACCTATTTAACTGTGTCCAAAATAGTGGCTGAATAGCTTCTTTGAAAGATGCCGGGGCACTAGTTGAATTCTTAGCTGTGATTATTATCGTTGCCAAGCTCCTCTCTCAAATAAACAGCCTCAGTTTTCTCAGTCTCTTCTCATATGGAAGTCTCTCCAGGCCTCCACGCATTCTCATCTGCCATCGCTGGAGAAAGCAAGGGACAGAGTTTCTTGAAGGCACAAGACTCGCTGGAAAGGCAGATTTGGATTTCTGCGCAAGGAAACTGCCTGGTATTGTTCTGTTCCTGCAGAATTCAGGGAAACAGGATTCTGTGACCATTCTTTGTAAATAAACAGGATTGCACCAAAGCTCCCCTACCTCACTGTGACTAAGCACCGCTGTATTCACATCCTACACGCTAATGAAATTAGCTTTATACAAAATGTGCCTCATGAGGCATCGCTTGAAAGCTAATAACTCAGTAATCGTCTTGCATGTTGTACACACAAGATGTGTACAGAAAGTTATGAATATAGGCTGGAATTCTGTTTAGCATATGTTTAATCCAGGCCTGTCAAGGGGAGATGGTACACAGGTCTGCTTTAGACAATGGAATGGGTTTTTGATTCTCTGACCAGCCCATTCTTTAGGCAAAGACAATGAAGGTCCATTTTCACATATTAAGTAATCAAAGCTATTAAGTTAACAAGTGGGGGAAGAAAGAGCATGGAGCTTCCTTCAGCACCAGACTCTGTCGCTTTCTTCACAGCTTGAATAAACTTTACTTTTAGGGGAAACCCTCCAAAGAATCCATTTTGACGGTTTAATGGTCTATAAACACAGAGGACTGAACGTCAAGTGATAAGCAGTTGAATCAACTGATAGTATATAATAGCATTGTGTTATAGAAGTGTATAGAGTGAGTTCTTTTCTGAAAGCTAATAACATGCTGGTGATTAATGTCACTGCAAGATGTCTGCATTAACTCTATAGAAGTGAATACGGACACTTAATGACATTATGCTTTAAAGTTCCTAGCCAAGAGGGACAAAAAGGGTTCTGTTCCAGATAGGAGAGAAAGCAGCTATTTACCTGTGTCCTATGTAAATTAAGCAGGTGGAATCAAAACAATGGAAGCCCCATGTACAGAGAAATCATATAGAGGAATGGATGCCCACAGGCAGAGGAAAAGAGCATGGTGTTGTCCTGCTTCTTGAAACAAAGTCATTGAACTTTAGGAGATATAAGCAAAGAGAGAAGCCATTTTTGGCATCTATCCCTGGACAGACACAAGAGTCCAGAGCTCTTGCAGGCTGAGAAAAGATGGGTCCTTCTACCAAGGGCCGGGGGGAATCTCTGGAACTGATTATACGTGAGAAACCACTTGAGCAAAGCCTGTCCCTTGCTAGATTAAGTTTGAGATTTTGAAATGTGTGGTTTCACTTTTATTTCCTTGTAACCCATTCTGACTTTATTCCTTTTACTTGGCATCACTTAATCTATGCCCTATTGTTAATAACCTAGTCTTATTTTTACTATTAACCATCTCGGTGCTGTGTTTCAGGGGAAGGGTGTTTTCACCTGTTAAGTTAATAAACTGTGCTGTGCTTTTGTGTCTCTAGAGAGGCAAACAAGCCTCCTTTCTTCAAACTGTCCAGCTGAGGATTGGACATTGCAAAGCACATGGTTTTGGGAAGATTCGGGCCTGAGGGTGTGGTGGGGTCACTTGCTGGTGGAAGTCAGACTGTAGACAGGCTGCCAGGGTCAGAGCTCTGACCCAGGGCTACCTACCACATAGAGACTCAGGATGTGACCTGCATGCTTATAGGCTGATTGTGAGCATCCCAGGCTGGGAGCTACAGCAGCAAAGCACTGTAAGGACCCAGTATTGTGGGGAAACAACCCCTCACTGGTCTGAATTGCACCCCAAACCCTGTGACACTCACATAATCAGTTCTTCCCTAATGGAGAGAACTGGCAAGGCCCCAGATACTAGCTAATCAGTAAGGCCAAAAAGGGGCAAGAGTATATAAACTCCTGAACTTTGGGGTTTGCAGGAAAGCTCCCAAGGAGCAGGTTATCCTGGACTGCCTACGGGAGGTTCCTTACCCCTGCCTCTGATGCTGCTGGTACGGTTCACCATCAGAGACAAGTTCTGGGCTCGACAGACCTCCTGCTCTCATAGGGTAGGTTTTCTCTCCTCATGGGTTTCTTTGTTCTTGGAGGTGCCCTGGCACAGAGGAGAATGGCTGCCGGGGCTAATCCCATCTTGGACTGGAGACCTCACTGAACGAGATAATGAGCCTGCCATGGGGAGGCAAGGCAGCCCTGTGAGCATGTGAACCGCAGAGACTTCCACACAGCAGGACACAGAGCCCCAAGCATATGTTGTGCCAAAGGCGGATGCCCTGCAAGAGCTGATGGAAAGAGTTATTCAAGTTGATGGCAGGGCGACCAGGGAGGATTCCACTCTGCCTGGCTTTTCTCTGGGTCTCATCAGTCTCCCCTGCTCTGTTCCATCTGTGGAGAACCACATCCTGTGTGCCAGTTCTGTCCAATACTGTGAGGTTTCTCTGTATTCATCCCCATTGTCTGACTGGTTGGCAGCATTATTTTCATCTCCGTTACTCTCTCCCTGGTGGAGAGGGGGCAGGAGCTGCCTTGCATCAAGATTCCAGGAGTGGCTGCACCACTCCCCAAAGCTCTGAATGGAGAAGGAACCAATGGAAGGACTGGAAGGAGCCAAGGCACTGAGTACGCTGCTGTCCTTAGGGGGTTAGAAACAGAACCTGCCCCCAGAATACCTCGCCATTACATCACCATCAGCAGAACAAGGCCACTACCAGGGAGGGCACAAGAAATTAAACAAACCAATCCCTACAGGTCCTGTCTTAAAGATCTTCCCACCTCTCTCACACAAGCCATCCAGCCGGGACTAGCAGACCTGAACTATTGCTGCTTCCAGAGACCACATGCAGCATCTGAAACCAGGTACGGGTGGGACAGCAAACGCCGCACTTTCCCAAGACTGCACTCTTCCTCTGACTGATCACTGAGGGCTGTGTGCTCTTAGTTACACTGGTGAAAATCTGGATTATCTCCACCGAACTCCACGGAGTTTCTCTGGATTTACACCGCAGCCAGTGAGAGCAGGATTTGGTGATGGAAGTGGTGATCTGGGAAAACAATGGTCTGGAGTGACAGAAGAACAAATTCTCTCCCTCCCCTTCCTTTCCTTTCCCGGCTAAAACCGTCGGCCTGCTTGAGACAATTTGCAGGAGCACAAAGGCTGCCAGGTGATATTTCACATGATGTGCAGATGGGCAGGGCCAGTGTGGTAGAGTGTAAATCTTTTGAGGGGGTTAATTTTGAATTTAAGGGCCAGACTCACCAGTGTAGTGCGGCTGCTTCATGGAGCTCTGGAGCACCCCAAACAGCCAGCATGTACTGGGCAGTTAAGCTAGGCTTGGCATCACCAGCTCAGCTGTACAAAGTAGCTAGAGTATACATCCCAGCTCCGCATGCCATCCTGTTCTGCACATTCCCTTACACACACACACACACACACACACACACACACACACACACACACACACCCTGATGCAGCACGTTCAGTCCATCTCAGTACTTAAGCATATGCTTAACTTTAAGAGTGCAAAAAGGCCCCTGGAGCTCAGAGCGAAGCACATTTGCTTAAGAGTGTTGCCAGGTCAGTGCGTAATAAATGAGAGGCTTAGATCTCTCAGTCTGCAAACAGAGCAGGCCAGATCCTTAGCTGGGGTGCACTGACAGAGCTCCATGAACTGATTTGCACCAGTCGAAGATTTGGCCAAGGGCATGTTTGGATGGGGCCACAGCCCAGGGAACAAGGCTCCTCTGTGGGGGTGATGAGGCAAATCAAATGAATGCGGTGCTGCAGCTTGAGTTTTCCAGTCCGCTTTCTCTTTGGCCACTGGATGCAGGCCTCTGTCAGCCTCTCTCATTCCTGGCTGCCCAGTCACAGACAGTGTTTTGCAAGAAGAAATGTCAAGTCATCATTAAAACATCCGCCAGCAAAAATTCATTTTCCTTTGGCAGCCATGAGCAGGTTGAATGAATGGGCCAGCCCTGCACACCTATTTCCATGGAGACTTGTCTTGCTAGCATGATCCAAATGTCCATGCCACTTGCCTTTTGCCCCTGTTTATTCTGCATGCCCTGGTCCATGCTGGAGAAGCAGAAAGGCCCACATCGAGTCCCTCAACAAAGTACTTCACTTTAATGAAACAAAGAAAAGTTTTCCAAGGTCTGCTAGAAACCAAACCAGCAGGATCACCAGCTTAGAAGCAGGCCAGCAACTATCGTCTGGCATCTCAGACCTGCAACTTCTGTGAAACAATCCTACTAAATGTTGACTATACTCTAAACATTCCTATTAAAGAGGCACCATTGGCTTGAAAGCCAGTCATTTTGAAAACCTGAGTTGGTTTCTGGTACCACACCTGTCCCCTGCCAATCCAAGGAATTTTACAGCAACATTTTCTTTTTGTTATAAATACTTCTCTTTCCCCTTTCACTGTGTGAAGGACCCAAAGAAACAATGTGGGCAGGGAAAGCAGTAAATATTGACTCTATGTAGCTTTAAACCTGTGAGTAATTCCACTGACCTTAATCCATGTAAGCACATGTGTTGAGTGTTTGTAGGATCAGGGCCAAAGTGCAATGAACAGCACAAAGTAAACAAATGTGTGTGGGAGGGAGAAATAGAGATAAATATTCTTTCTAATCTCAGTTAAATAATTGTAGGGGATGCTTGTAACACCAGCGTGTGCAAGAACTTCCAAGAGCAGTGTGGTCTTTCAAGCTGATGGCATCCCTTTAAATAAACAGAAGCATTGGTACTTGGCTACTGATCAACTTGTGACCAATTATCTGCCCTTTCTGCTGTTGCTGTATAGCATGTCTGTCACAGTCTTCTGCATATATTGCAACTTCCTGAATCAAATAAACCTTTCACACAGTCATCTCAGTCTGAAAATAACAGGGTTATTCTCTACCTCTTCAACTTAAATTGCTGACTAGGCCACAAAATTAAACAGAAATCTTCCGAGAGCCCTCTCCACTTGGTCGTGAAGGAACTGATGATATCTCTGAATAGTTGCACATGCAGTAGATTTTAGCAGCTGTCACAGCTTTTGGTCAGATATTGAGAGGCTATGTTGAATTTTTTTTTTAAAAAATAAAGCCATGTAACTCCTTGGGCTTTCAGAAGCCTGTTTCTCGGGCAGTTGCCAGCCATCTCCTAGTCATTAGTTTGTGGTCCTGAAGTTTGAAGGTTACATTTTTGAACCGGAGCTGGAGAGGTAGGCATGGAGGCAAGGTGCTGCTTTCCAAAGGAGCTGAGTACACAGAGCTCCCATGGAATTTGCAACTAACCAGGGCTGTGTTCATGCCAGGCCTCCTGTGAGCAATTTGAAAATGTCAGTCCAGATACATCTTTGCCACACAGGCCCAGATCCATAGAGGCCCTAAGGCAGAGGTGGGGCAAACTACAGCCCACGGGCCACATCCGGCCTGCGGGACAGTTCTGCCCAGCCCTTGAGCCCTTGGATAGGGGGTGGGGTCCCAGAGGGCCAGTTAGGGTGGGGGGTCCTGGGAGGGGGCAGTCAGGGGACAAGGATAAATCGATCACCAATAGATCAGTCTGGCGGGTAGTGAAGACATACCCTATGATTCTATGATTCAACGAACACTGCAATTGGCACTGAGGTTCCTTGTACAACGAATGGAGACTAACGCCTTAGCATGCAATCTACAAAACCCAGCATGCTAAGCAGAGAGCCCCCTAAGACAGCCAAGGAGCCAAACTGATGAGAAGGGTGTTTGGTAAGATCCACCCCTCTCGCAGAGATAGGGGCCGCAATCCAGGCTGCAGAGAGGCACCTCATGATCCATGACCAGGAACCTGCCCCTTGGAGCCAGGTGGTTCCAGTGCCTACACTCTTTCTTGGGGAAATGCATTAAGTGCCTGCCATACTCCACACAAAACAGCAGGCAGACAGGTGCCCAGCTGGTATCCAATGGTTTGTGCACTTACTTGGGATGTGGGCGATGGAGGTTCAATTTCCCCCTTTGCCTGATGGGAAGAAAGGCTTGGAACAGCCTCATTTTCAAAAGATGCAGACTGGAGCCTCCTGAACTCTTCAAATGTGCCTAAGCTGGGGAAAATCCTATGATGCCCCTCTGCAGCTTTAGACACCTAAATACCCTTGAAAATCTGGTGTTAGGAGCCTAAGTACTGGCTCCTAAGTCATTGAGGCATTTTGTAAAATTGCACCCCACATCATCTTTTCAAAAGTACCTGAACTAAAAGCGACTGTTTCTTTCCCCACAAAGTCAACTTGTGCAACAGCTGCGACCCCAGACTCTTCAATTGCTCCATCAGAGAAACACCTCCCGCCCCCACTGGTTGTTTCCTTTTCTGCTGAGAACCCATGTAATCACCATGTAACTAAATCAGAGATGGATGATTTTGCCTAGTTTCAGTTTCACACCATCCAAACAAGACCTGACTGGCCCAGGAACTGTATTCTATTACATCTTCAAAGGCTCTGTAACGCTCAGAGAAAAGGTATGGCTCATGCTATTTGACTGGTCCCTGCTATACTGAAACTGGGGTTTTAGCTTGATGAATTTTATATTTAGATTTCCTGAGATCCTCCAAACTCAGGCTGAAAGATTTAACTCTTTCTGGGCTTGTATTTTTCTGATTCCTAACTGCTGGTGGTGACTTCCAGGATAAAGCCAGTTCCAATGAACCGGCTCATTCCACGAACACTTATGAGCTTTTTCACTGACATTCCAAATGTTGCCTTTTTTATTAGAGCTGACTGAAATGTTCAGTGTTGATTTGACAACACTGAAATCCGTTGCAGGAATGTATTTGGTATCTGCTTCATTTTGACCTTATCATTAGTTCTATCATATTAGTCAAAATGATAAAGTCAGAATTAAGCTCTTTGTCTGTATCTAACCCAAACATTTCAACAAGGTTATTCGGATATTTCCTAATCACGTGGACAGGGGCGGGGGGTGGGGGGATTTCATTCTGTGGGAAATTTGGACTTTTCATTCCAATTCAGGATGAAAGGACATTTTCAAATGTTGGATTTTCCCACACAACAAAGATGGTGAGTTTTGACCAGCTCTGCCTTTTATCAGTTCTCCAGGGTCTGCGCTACCCACTGCCAACCTGCCCCAGTCTTGACCCCCAGGACGAGAACAAGGTCCAGTCTCCTAGGCCCCGTCACTCCTGGGATCCCCAGTTCATTTCACATAGTTCTTACTGTGCTATGGAGGGCACCCAGGAAAAGTTTAATTCAGCTCCCCAGGGGGGCAGCCTGTCAAATCGGCAGCAGGTGACAATTGTTCTGGAGACCTTTGCGATGATGGAATGAGAGTGTGTGATTTCTATCAGTGTCCCCAGCTCGTAGTTGGGTCCGCCCTGGTGTCGGGCAGCACGGTTCCATTGGGGTCCATAGAGCCCTGCTGAGTTACTCCAGCTCAGAAACCAGGTCCATGGATCCATCTTCTTCCAAAGCAGCCCAGGTGGGACGTGTGCAGGATTTGCACAGAAATGGCAGGATGCCTCTGCAGTCCAGTTTGCACTAGACGAGGGTTGGTTTCGATGATGGGAGAACAATTCACACACCACACTGCTCAGAGGTGGGAGGGGCAGAGTCCTGCACATATTTGGGACCTTCCCTCGGCCACAGTGAAGAATTTGTTGAGAATTTACAAAGCCTGAATGAAAACAAATGTACAAATTATAGGTACATTTGTAATCTATTACCACTCGGGCTTTCTGAAACCCTAAACTCGCTGGCAAGGGGAGGAAGCCGCCGACTTCCAAAATATTTTCTTTCAAATGAGAAAGTTACTTCAGATCAAGTCCGTTTTCATACAGCCGCTTTTGGATGGGACCTCGCTCCTTCATTGGAACTGAAATGGGCTAATGAAAACAAACGCTGCGCTCCACATTGATCTAATTATGCCGGCCGCAGAGGCCTGCTTCCCTCTGCTGTGGTCCCGACGAAACCATTTGACGTTTTTGAAAATGTCAGCCCACTCTGTGGTGCCGGGGAGCTGGCAGCGTTTGATAGAGGCACAGCAGATAACTGAGTTGGGATGTTTTTTTAAAGGAATCTCTCTTTTCCCTGGGTTTGGCCCAGGGGCAGGCAGTCATGCCAGAGAAAGAGCTTTTCAGAATGAATTACCCGCTCTCTCAGGCTGATCACAGGGTCAAGAATGAGAAAGATTTCAGCCTCACAAAGCTGGGGGTGCGTTGGGAGGAAATTAGCCAGGCTGGGTAGGCTTTCAGCACTGTGTGCAGAGAATTCGCCATGCACCTCCCAGTGCTGGACATCTAGTTATCTCATGCAGCATCCCAACAAAATATTTCTGCTGCTGGTGACAAGCAGACAGGAGAATGCAGAGTATGTACGACAGGAGAGTAATTGACCTTCCTTTTGGACAATATCAGTCTATGATCGAGCTGGTGTCTATGATCACTAGAGCTAATTAGCTGGATTATTTCACACCTGTATTAGAATGGCAGCACGCGGAGCAGCCCAAGACTGGGGCCCTATTGTGCTAGATGCTGTGTACATAGACAACATCAAAGTCAGGCCCTGCCCCAAAAGAGTTTGTCCGGAGCTCACTGCCATCAGTGGAAAGTCTCCCTCTAAAGACACTGCATGCCCAGGAGGTGTCAATGTCCTGGCATTAAGGGCTGCACGCATGGGAGGGGGCTGACCCTTGGAGCCCACACCAACTCAGGCAGGGTGTGGAGTTAGTGAGGCCCTCTTTGTTTCAAATTCAGCGGCTGAGGGCTGGAACCGTTTGTGCTGCCACGTCCAGACCACTGGGTGTGCTGCGTCCTTGGCGGAAAGAAGTCTGTGCTCGGCTGCAAGTTCGAGTGAAACCCGGCAGACAAGTAGGGACCCAGAAGAGCTGGGTCCCTACTCAGCCAACGAGACAACATGTGTGTTTGTGTGTGCACGCCACTCTTTGGGATGGGAGCAAAGTCTGACTTGCCCAAATGAAACTGGAAGGAAGGAAACCGGAAAGGAGGCAGGAAGGAGGTAATTAGAGCTGATATATGGTCATTGAGCATAAGACCTAAGCACTCAAAGTGCTGCTCACCTGGACATGGCTTCTTGGCACCATCCTGGAACAGAAGTTCACTGCTGAATCAGTGCAAAAAGCATGGCCTCCTGACTACTCCACCCCCACCCAGTATCCTGGGTTAGTCTTTAGACTCCCTGCGAGAGAGTTAGTGTGAATGAGAATCAGGCCAAACGAGTGCCTGGAGCCCGGCTTAACAAAGCGGGGTGAGTGTCAGAACGCGCGTTGCTTCTTCTTGCCTTTACTTGGAAGCCTGGATGGTTGTTCCTTAACTTGCACTGGTTTTGTTCACTGCATGTGGGAATTTCCTGTGGCTGCAAAGACAGCAAACCAGCCAGCCTAGACACTGCCTGACGCTTTGGGGTTTTCTCTTTTCTCGTCCCATTTTCCCCTTCATCATCTGGGTGGGACATACCGTTCCCCCTCTCTTAACCGGTGCGGCAGCCACTCCAAAAGCCATTCGGAAGGAATACAGACCAGGAAATCTCAAAGCACACAAGCCACATGAAAGATCAGAGCAGCTTCCCTCCCATGGAGGCTTTCATCAGATGAGTGACTCACAGGGAGGATCAGATACTAGAGGCAGACTGCTCCAAAAGCAATATCTCCCTGGGTTGTACAGAATCCGCTGAGCTTCTGGGCTCAACGGCCTAACTCTGCTAGATTTTGTTCAGAAAGGGCAGCCATTTTCCAGACCTGCTGCTGAAGGGGGTTGGATTTGAGGGCCCGTCCCACCCGGGAATGCAGTTGAGGGCTGTTGTCCCTAGCGAGGAAGCAGAAGTGAAATTTCAGTCCTTAGAATGCAAGGCAGACCGGATCCAGATGCTCCTGATCTAAGCAGTGGGGGGTGCACAGTCCCCTGTGGTCTGGGAAGTGGCAGCTCTGCTGCCATGTCTCCCCACTACACCCCAAGGAACTTCAGCCAAGCAGCTGGGGGGTGGGGGAAATAATCCCCGCTCCTGCTTCCTTGTCAGAAGTTCACCATCATTTTGTGGGTGAGCCAGAGCAACTCTATCAGGGACAGAGGTCTGTGAGCCAGCCGGCTCCTCGAGCTTTGCAAAGTGGAGACACTGAAGGTGTTCGGTTTGTTTGTGAGCCATGTGTTAACGGCCGGACCTGCTCAGATCATGTGTTGAGGCCCCGGAGCTCCCTGGAGCATGTCTTGATTTCCGGGGATTGCAGGAGGCAGTGAGTGTTCCTGGAGCGATGGGGCGGACGCACGAGGGTGGCTGTCACCCCGCACCACCACTAAGGATGGACACTGCACAGCTTTGGCCCAACACAGCCTCAGCCTGAGAGCGGCTGCACGAGCGCCGGGACCCCCGGAACCCAGGTAAACTGTAGCATAAAGAGGAAGGATAGTCCAGCGGGTGAGGCCCTAGAGAGCCCGGGTCAGTTCCTTGGTGTCACAGAGGGTGGGGGAGTCCCATTCCCACACCCCCCACTTCCTGGGATTCACAGTGATTCTTAGCCAGCCAGTAGATCAGAAGGTTTATTGGAGATGCCAGGCACACAATCCAACTCTGAGCTTGTCAGTACAAACAGGCCCCCTTAGGCCCTTCTGGGGACAGGGAGATGAGACCCCGAATCTGGGCTCCCCACTTCTTTCCCAGACAGCTTCTACTTGACTTCAATCCCTCCACGCGTCTGCCTTCCTTTGTTCACTTCCCAGGCTGAAGGTGTCAACTCCCCTCCCCCTTCTTATCTCAGGTTACAGCTCCAGGTATCTCCCTTCAGAAAAGCCTTTCCCCTAACAGGAAACTCTTAAGATCATGTCCACCCTTCTCCCTGCTTGTCACACTTGGGCAGGTCACTTTGTACCTCCCTTTCCAATCCATAGCATGGGGGCTAATACCACCCCTCCCCCCGTCTCTCATCCTTCATGTCGAGTGGGCAGGGACAGCCCCCTCCTGTGTGTCCATCACCTTCCCCTGGGGCGATGGCCAGGACTATAAGGTTCAGCATCGGGGTCTTGAGGCTATTTGTTCCCTGTGACAAGCTCTAAGGGGCCTTCAGCTGGGTAGGGAGAGGAGCTGGCAAGGGGATGAGCTGCCTCCCTTCCACACGGGACTCACCCCAGGCTGGGAGGAAGTGTATTGTCACTTAGTGACACATCAGGGCAGGTGGTTAATTTCATGAGCCTTTTGCAGTGTAAGTGCACAAAGGTGCTTCTGTTTCTATTGCTGCAAATTGTGTTTAACAGCCACTAGGAGCGGAGGCTGCTGGTTATCAGGTTTCGCTCACTGGCCAAACACAGCAGCATGTTTGCACCATGTGCCTGCAACTCCTAATGGCACAAGGCCCAGCGGTACTGTCTGGAGTGTGTGAGGAAGAAATTAGTCCACAAGGTTATTTGCATTCTGCCCGTGGCGGTCTGACACTCGGTGAGAAATTCAGATCCCAGGCACCCACCTGGATGGCTGTTTCTGATTTCTTTAATGTTCTAACCAGACAGCAAACATAGCAGACAACAACAGCTTCCATTTATCATCCCCAGGTTTATCTGAGAGAAAAGCAATTATGGCTTGTCTTGAATGGTGGCAGAGTCCTTTGTAGGCTCCCTTGTTTAATTCCTGCACTTGTGGCTAGAGCCAAGTGGAAATGCTACATAGATTAGTCAATAGTTACTCACTGAGCTATTGGGAATTGTGATTCAGATTGTCCTGCTGGCTGTCAGAGGATGCTTACAGACAACCCCCTAGTCTGAAGCAAATATTCACCAGCAACTACACACCAAAAACACCAATCCAGGAACCAAACCCTGCAACAAAGCCTGTTGCCGACTCTGCCCACATATCTATTCAAGAGACACCATCATAGCACCCAACCACATCAGCCACTCATTCACCTGCACATCTACCCATGTGATGGATGCCATCATGTGCCAGCGATGCCCCTCTGCCATGTACATTGGCCAAACCGGACAGTCTCTATGCAAAAGAAGAAATGGACCCACATCTGACATCAGGAAACATAACATTCAAAAACCAGTCAGAAAACTGGCCTGGCATCCTCCGGCCAAAGAGCAGAAATCTAGGGAAGGATGGCAGGAGGCAGAGGCCCTGTAAAGGTGAGCCCTGGAGTGCTGGGAAAGTCCCGTGAGCTGTTCGACCTAGGGACTGTAACTGGGCTCGTTTGTCAGGATGCTGCTCCAGCACGGGCCCACTGAACACAGCCTTCAAAACCCCAGTGCAGGACTTGTGATGAAAGGTATATTTATTAGACTTCAGCTTGGAAAGTTGTTTCAGATGTTTCCAATTCATCGGCCGGTTCAGGCATCTGCTCCTGGTTGGAGCAAAAAAGCTTAACTTGCAAAAAAATAAAATCAAATCAAAATTAAAATTTAAAAGTGTTTCTTCTGGACACTTTTATGATGCGCTGTTTGCTCCTAACCAGCTGATACATGTCACTAATGCCCAGATAACGTGCGGTCAGGGCCAACTCCTCACACCCAAGTCACTTCAACCAGGGCTTCTGGCTCCAACTCCTGGCACCCAGGTATAGGTGACTTGTTTCCCCAGTTGCTAGGTACACTGGGGCCCCAGGAATGCTGTGTCTGTGCTGTGCACCATCCACGTATTCAATGTTCATTTTATTTGAAGAGAAAACATGTTGGTCCCAGAGAATCAGACCCAAGACGAGTAGATCTCAAAGGCGGTAGTACATGGGGCTTAGTCCTAGCCTGAGGGACAAGCAATGGAGGCTAGGAGAAAAGCATGTATTTCTAAAAGAGGCTGGCATGGTCAGGCCAGGAGTCTGACGCTCTAAGATGGGAGTCCCTTGAAGGCAGGATTGGGAAGCCATGAATTTTGCCCTCATCAAAGCTGAGGACTTGCAAATGGAAGGTCATGTCCCAGCTGCCTCACATCTTAAACCTCTCCCGTGGAGCTGGTATTACCTTTCTTTTTCAATTGCCAGACAGGCTCAGACTCACAGCAGGCAGAGGTGGGATAATCTGCCCCATGAAGTTCTCATTATAACCTCTAATACTTAGGGGTAGGTTTCTACCCAGAAGCAGGAGGTTTTATCTCCCTGGCTGTGCAGGGGGCGAACGTTCCATGTCCCAAAGGATTTTGAGTTTTTCAAATTTGGCTTCATTCCTGACTGGAACCAAACCCAGTGATTTCAAAATTCCCTGCAAAGGACAATTCAGGAAAACCCTGTGTCAAGTTGATCGAAATCAAAATATTTAGTTTCAAGTTCAACTGTTTAAAAGAGTTTGTATCATACGATATAAGACATCATAAAAATTCACAATCAAAAATCAGAACCTCTCATTTCAAAAATATCAAATCATCAGATTTCAGCACAGTCAGTCCCCTCCACCCCACCCCACGCTCCACCTCGCTCCTCTCCACCAAGTCTTCTTTGCAAAGTATTGTGATTTGGATGGAGCCACACATGGTAACAGAGCTTGATCCTGTCCAAGTTTCTCCGTCCAGCTCTGTTACCTCCCTCCCAGTACTCTCCCGGTCAGCATTAATGATGATAAGGGTCACTGCAGGGTATTATTACAGGGTATGTTACTTCACACCCCAAAGACTGAGTCACAAAGCTGGGACTGTGGGAACACATGGTAAGAAAGTAAAGTCCACATTAGCTCCTTCGCGCTTCTGGCGGCGTTTATTGAATTTCTTGTCCAAACTACCTCCCCACCCTCTTTCTTTAGCTCTGTGATGTGGGCACCCGAAACTAGAGGCATTGTCGGGGTGCAGTAACTGGGCTGAGCACAGCGCATGTCGGGGGCTTTGCCTGTTGCTTGGATCCCAAAAAACATCAGGGGACGTCCCTACTTTGCTGCTGTTCTTGCCTTAGGCATCAGTGTTTTCATGAAAGGCCTCACATGGCCAGTCCAGGACAGGTCTTGGGAAGTCCTGTGTGCTCTCCGGGGCTGAACACTGCAAAGCCTGGCTCTCAGAGGACAGTGGAAGGCAGAGCAGAGTGCAGCGGAGTGGGAATGGAAGAAACTCCATTCAGAGCCAAATAAGGGAGAGAGAAGAATATTTCTGATTCCCAACAGCAAGTCCCTAAGTCATCTGTATTTTGGCTTCAGATCTGGGGTTCTGGTGGCATTCTGGCAGACCTCTGTAAAGATCTCCACTTTGTAAAAGCCAGTGGATCTCGCTATATGCACCAGGGACAGCTGGCCCGGATGCCTGGACCGCCTGCAGAAGAAGCAGTTTCTCAGCAAAGCCACAATGGGCAATTTACAACCTGCAGTGAGAGGAGCATTCTGCCTCCTGCCTGCTCCTTCCAAGAGATGCAGAATGGGCTGGGCATGGTCTGAGGAAGGGCAGGGCATGCTGGGAACTGCAAAGGCTTCACAACACGGGGCTGCTGCCTAGGAGAGCTGAGCTGCTGGAATAGAATGGTTGATTAACTAATCCAGAACCCCCGCAGCAGTGTGACCCCCACAGCAGAACCGGAGCCCGGTCCTAAGGGAGAGTGGAAAAAGTTACTTGATCGATGTTCTTCAAAGTCACAGGGAAACTCCTGCCTTTCGAAACCAAACACGCTCAGACTTTCCAGGCCTCTAATCCCCAGAGAGAGACAGATTGTCCAGTGACTTGATGAATGGCAGCCAGTCCTGGCGGTGGTGAACCAGCCCTTTGGGGCAACAGAGAGATTCTCGAATTAAAGCAAAGGTTTCCATGGGGGGCTGTGGCAAACTCTCGACAGATGTGAGCTGGGTGACAACAGACAACACACAGCCTTTGCCACTCTGTCCTGAGACTGGCTTTTATTGTATGAGGTTCCTGAGTTCCAGTCTGCTTCTTGGATGCTAATCAGGGTTCTTGTGAGATAGTGCATCCCATTCCTGATTCATTCAGCATCCAGGGAGCCTCTGGAAATGATGGGAGAGATATGGAGGCTATTTAAAAAAAATAACCAAAAAATAACCTGAGCCTTAGGGACTGGGTCACCCCTAATAATGACCCAGAGAATTTCCCCATCTCTTCTTCACACCTGTGTGATTGTCCAGAGCACGCCCACTCCCCAGCCTCCCACCATGGCTGGCAGCCCTAGCAGTAACAGAGCCCATTCAATCCTGCTCTCCTTGCAGATGTGGATCAGCATGTCGGCACTGTGTTAGCCTTGTGGACTCCCTGAGTCCTGATCCACCTCTTGGATGCTAATCATGGGCTTTGTGAGACACATGGGGTGCCTAGACCTTGTGTGTGGTCCATACATGGCGCGATGGGTCACTGAGGTGCTACAGCAGAAAGGACTAATGTGGCACTCCAGGGGTAGCTAGGCCTCCTGCTGGTCCTCTGCACAGGGAGGGTTTCTCCCCATTAGCAATCTCAGGGTGGAGAAATAGGGGAGCAGAGAGCTCTCAGCAGAAGCATAAATGGCCAGGGTGCTGTGGGAGCCCATCTGTGCTCGTTCCAGTGAGCTGGAGGCAGGTGTCTGGCCAGGCTGCGGCAGCGAGAGGCTGAGATCCTGCTGCGTGTGAGGGCTGTGTTCCTGGCAGAGTGCTCCTAAGGTCCTGACACTGCTCAGGGTGCCGATGATTCAGCTTCACACTCGGCAGAATTGTTTCCTCACCCTGCTGCAAATAGCTGCCTCTTGGGAAGGGCTGAGGTTCCTGACCCCAACCAAGGCCTCTGGCATTTGCATCATCCAGCTGTGTTGCCAATGGAGCATCTCACCTACTTGTGCCATGGAGTGCCGTGGACCTGGCCTGACATCCCCCAGAGACAATCCAGCCAGGTGGGGCTCACCCCACTGGAAACAGCAGAGTGCTGAGATTGTACACGCAGCACAAGATGTTTTGCACTAGGATGGGAGACTCCTTTTGGCTCAGCCTGGGGACAAAGGGCTGAAAGCAGGGAGGGGCAGATCCATGAACCAAAGGCACAGCCTTGCTCAGAGGAACGCGGGACTGAACAGGAGACATTGCAGCCCAGAGCTTTATTACTTTTAAAACACGTCAGTGCTGCACAGAGCCTGGCTCCTGCTCTCCTGACCTGTAATGGACGGAGTGTTTTACCCGTGTTCGGTCATTCACGAGTCATCTGGATCAACTGCTTATTGCAATTCCCTTAATTCCCACTTATCCTTCCTTGTCGGACAGGAAGGGGAGACCTCTCCGATGAGGTGTTTGTGCCTCTGTTGGATGAAGTCGCATGCGCCTGTCTCCATCTAGCAGATTTGGCAATTTCAGGGTTGCTGCTTTGGAAGCGAAGGTTCCAGTCCAGTTGGCTGTCCACACTCCAGGCAGTCCGTGCAACCAGATCATCCTCCGTTCCCTGGTAAGGAATTCTCATGTCCCTGCACTTATTCAGCTTTATCAGAAAACCCGACGGCTAACTTCAAGGCTGAATTGTCAGTTGGGGAGGGGACGGCACGAGGGACGCCTGTGCCTTAGCTCAGCTGGGGATAACCCGGGAAAGACCAGAGACACAGGAGACTCTCTGCTAGCCTCCTCCCCCACCTCCTGGGACCACTCTCCAGCTCTCCAGCCTCATGCAACTTGGGAGTGACAAGATCTCCAGGGCTGCACTTACAGCCTTCAAAGAGCCATTCCGCACTTGCTGCTGCTGTGCTTCCAATTAGCTCCCATCTGGGCCAACCACACATCACCCCCCACCCCCGAGTGCCTGCAAGTCATTTCACGCAGCAATAATAGAAATCACCACACCCGAAGGAATGATTCTAAAGAGCCTCCATTCTGGGCAGGCTGGACCCTGCCCAGGACAACGGACGGCAGGTTGGACAGTCGCTGGGACACCAGGTGATTGCCGGCCTTGCTCATTGCCTTACGAGGCACAGCACTTGGCTGCAGGGGCTGCTGGTCATACCCTTGTCCCCCAGCCCCTGCAGGGCGCTGGGCACATGCTCAGAGCTGCATTTTGCACTCTGGAGTGTGACCAACACATGAGCAACCACCAGCTCCTGGTAATTCCACCCTGCCTGGACCTTCTTGGATCAATGGACCACCCCGTCCAGCCACGCTGCTCCCCGCCTCCTGTCCCGGCCGGGGTAGCTCACACCAGCCCCTGCATACGAGGCCCACCTGTGTGGGAGATGGTCCCCTCCAGGAACCCTCAGGCCATGTGGCTTTGCGAGAAGCTGTGTGACTGTCCACAAGGCCCTGTTAGACCCCAGGCACTTTTCTGGGCACTGGGCACTCCAGCCGCTCTGGAGTGGTCCCCGGGACGCCAGAATCACCACTCCTTGGGCATGGCCACCCCTGCAGCTCCTGTCTGCTGACCTCACTAGCCAGAGCAAGTGTCATCCTCTCACAGCTCCTGGGGACCCGCCAGACTGCGCCTGGGCCATCCCAGTACTACGGAGCACGCTCCTTCCAGGCATGCAGCGGCCGAGCGGGACTCTCCTTGCAATGGCTGCCCTGAGCTGCCGGGGGCCACCAGAGCCAAGTGCAAGGAGCCTGTCTCTCCTGTGCTCTCAGTGCCCCCTGCGGGGATTAACAGGGTGGGGGAGGGATGCTGCAGCCTGACCGGGCTGCAGAGGGGTGACGAGCTGGGCCTGGGGCACAGGGGGGCATGGTAGGAGGATTGGGATGGAAAACCTTTTGTGGGGGGTGCACCGGGAGAAGGAGATGGGGGAGGGATGAGGAACAAGGGGAAAACTCAGACTGGGATAAAAACGAGGTGGGGACAAGGGTGGGGATTCATTTCGTCTCTTTTGAATGTTTGACTTTTGCAACCTGAATGTTCTTTTCACTTGTTTTGTGGGTGCAATTTCTATATTTGGGGGGGGGCATATTGGCACTGAGAGGGGGCTGTAATCTCTCCTCTCATCCTGGTCCTTGTGAACCTTACTCTTCTGGAACAAAGAGATACGTAACAGGGAGTCCCTGGGAGCCAGGGTATGGAGTGGCACCACGTGGTATGGGGAGAGACAGGGCACACAAGGTGTAAAGGGCACAGTCCAGCAACTAAGCCCTCTGGCCTAAGTTGCAGGGCTGGAACTCTGGGCTGGAAGGTCACAGACGTCCCTGGGATTTTATTACCTTCGCTCAGATTTCTCAGAGGCGCCAAAAATAAAAAAAAACCAACCAAACTGTCGGCGTCTTTCAACAGGGCCCAATTCTGCAGCGTTTCTGGGCTGGAGTAAACGGCCCCGAAGCTGGAGATTAGTGCTGGTACTTGTGGTTAGCAGTCACCCACAAGCGAGAGGCGTCTCACACTGCCAATGAACCACATGTGTGAGAAGTAAAGAATGCAGCATGTGGCAGCCGCCGGATTCCCTTCGCGCTCTGTCACATTCTGCACTGCTTGACACTCTCGTAGGAGCGAGCGACCGCCAGAGGTCAGGTTTGCTTGACACGTCCAGTTCAGAGCCTGGCATAGTCTCTCGGCCCCTGGCTTGTAGTTGGAGGCCTGTCAACTTAACCAAACAGACCAGCAGGCCTCTGCTGCCACCTGCAACTTGCCAGGCCAACAAATGCAGTATTTGGCATGAAGGAGTCCCAGGGCTGAGCTGGTACAGCCCCGGTTGAGTCTATCTCTACTCCATCAGTGGTCAAGCAAGTCCCTTCCTTGGACTGAGTTCTGAGAGTAACTAAGGGAAGAGTTTCCTGATGACAAAAGCAAATTAAAAAAAAAAAGAGTTTCAAGGACCAGATTCTCCTGGGACAGCACAGACCCAGGATCCGGGCCCTGGTTCTGAATGTGGCTGTGCACAGCCCATATTCTCCAGTGGACCGGGTCACCCACTGCTCTTACTTGTCTGATTTACAGCAAGGAAAGTCAATGGAGTCGGACAGGGAATTGGGACCCATTTCTTCTGAGATGTTTGCAGAGCCTCATTCTCATCCAGAGCCTTGTCTAAATGAAGATGTGACTAAACCCTGAAATCCCAGGATGATGGCTGATAAACACTGCAGCCTTTCAAATCACCCTATTGCAGAGAAATGTCATTTTCATGTCCATTCTCACGTACAAGGGTTATTTTTGCAAGGGATTATGCACTAATCTGACTTTGTAGTTGCAGCCAATATGTTTTTCACTTTTCTACCATGCTTAAAAATAGCATTACGTTTTTGTTGATCCCATGATTTATTTTTTTTAAAAAAAGCTAATTGAATGATGCAGGGAGTGAAAACATGTGGCTCAGTAAAAACAAATTAAGATCCCATATGTTTTAAGTAAATCTCAAGGCTCGTCTGCATTAGATATCAGTAATGAGGAGAATATTAAATCAAAACAGCATAAAATACTGTGTGTTTAGGAATTCAGAGAGAAACAATGGCTCTGCATTGGATGCACCTGAATGGAAAATGCCCCACAAAATTACAATCTCTTCTTAGCTTAGGGTGACCAGACAGGAAATGTGAAAAACCAGGACAGGGGGTTGAGGGTAATAGGAGTCTATATAAGAAAAAGCCCCCAAAATCAGGACTGTCTCTATAAAATCAGGACACCTGGTCATAGCTGAGGCAAAACAACCGCTGCCTTCCCCAAATGTGTGGAGATAGGAATATGTGTGTTTGCAAGGCAGTCAAAGAGCAAAGATTTCTGCCTGTGAGGCTGGAAGATACAAAGCCATTGGCATTGCCACGTAGCTGCAATGCCAGGCTCCCCGAGCCCACGTCAACAAACAGCCCTGCCACGCCAGGAAGCGAGACAGGCCCGCAGTGTGTGGGGAGGGGCACAGGGAGTCACAGCAGCAAGATGAGGCGGCAGAGAGCTTGGAGTCAAGTGCAGAAGAGCCAAAGGCCATTTAAATGCCGACTGAGGCCTTATGGACTCAGTTAGACATTCAGAGCCAAAGTCGGGCCCCCTTCCTTCCACCCGTGCAGCTGCCTGGGTACAACGGGGGGCAGCATTTGAGGCTGGGCACCTCCCCCCCATTTTACGTCCTCTGGGATTTCCTTCCCTGTTCATCAATAAAATAACAAAGGATGTTTGCATCTCTGGGCCAGATTCTCCTCTTCTTTACACCACTCTATGGAGTAAGAGACCTTTGTGACCTAGGAATTCAGCTGCCTCTTCTCCTTAATCTCTCCTTGCCTGATTTCCGCCCCACCTGTGACTTCCTACCACTCTCCACTGCACCGGACTGAGATGGTGAGACAGCCGCCTGTCAGCAGCAGGAACAGAAAAGCCACTAATGGAGCTGGTCCGGCTGCCTTCGGGGGTGTTACACCTGAAATGGGGGTGGCAGGTTGATCTCTGCCTGAGGAGACTAGCTCTCATGGAGCTGGCATTGCTAACCATGCAGTGTAGCTGGGCAGCACCAGGGCAAGCCACACCGCCTCCAGGCCTAGTCTGGGCAGCTGCCGGCTCCACTCCGAGTTCGATGAGCTAGTGCAGAGATGTTGCCTAAGCCAGGAATCACCCCCCATCCCAGCTCCAAGTGGGAGACTTCCCTGAGGCCAGCTAGGAGAGGTGCTTGCAGAGCAGCAGAGGCCTGGGCACTGATTTGCCCCAGGCTTTGCAGTACACTTCAGCAGAGTCATTCCGATTTACACCAGCCTCTCCACCCCCAGCTCAAGACAGAGCCTCCTTGCCCTGTCCCAGCTGGGGAGGTGTGTTTGAAAGGCAAGTCCAAAAGCGAGTCACTCACGCCCTGAAGTGACAAAGAGTCCTGTGGCACCTTAAAGACTAACTAAAGTATTAGAGCATAAGCTTTCGTGGGCTAATACCCACTTCGTCGGATGCATGCATGC
>ML677388.1:1158513-1180995 GCA_007922305.1 Dermatemys mawii
AACCCGGCCCTTGTTGCTGCCAACTCTGATGGGCAGAAGGGTTACATTTTTGGGGGCTCGTCCGGGATGTTCTGGGTCAGTACCCCTCGCAAGCACCTGTTGAGTGATCCACTAAATTAGGAAACATTTGTGTTTATATGTTGGGAAAATTACTGTTTGTGTAATGGCTAATATGTCAGGTTTGTTGGGCCCTGGCCCTGCAGCCTCTAGCTCAGGGGCTGCAGCCTCGGCCGATAACTGGGCAAAAGCACTGGGGCAAACACTGGGGAAGATCATGCAGCCCTATGCTATGCCAAACTCTGGTCGTAAGTTAAGGTTATTTGCTGGGGAGGAGGAGTTTGAACCCTGGTTAGAGCATACCACTGAAATGCTGCAAGAGTGGGACGTACCAGATGCAGAAAAGCGAAGATGTCTAATAGAGAGTCTTGGGGGCCCAGCGTTAGATGTGATTCGCACTTTGAAGCTCGTTGATCCGGGGGTCAGTGTGAAGGACTGCCTAGAGGCCCTTGATCACACGTTTGGGAGCATAGAGGGCCCTGAAGACAGTTATTGCAAGTTCCTTAATTCCCGACAGCAAAGAGGTGAGAAGGTTTCAGCCTATATACAGAGGCTGGAGAGACTACTTCAGAGAGCTGTCATAAGGGGAGCAGTGACTGCTGAACAGATGGATCGAACCAGACTGGCTCAAATCGTGAGAGGAACCCAGTATCACAACCCAATCCTACTTCATCTCCGGTTAAAAGAACGACAGGAACATCCCCCAAGTTACTCCCAGCTGATAAAAGAGGTCAGAGAAGAGGAAGAAAGGCAGGCTGCCAGCGAGTTTTGGGAAGCCCAAACATCAGAACCAGCCAGCACAACTCCACTACCAACAGCTAGTGTACTGATGATGAGCACCAAAGAGGAGCTTGCCCAACAACTACAGGTCCTGACGGAAAGGATAGCTGAGCTGCAAAGCACCATTGACCAAGCTAAGGCTTCCAGGAATGAGGAGTCTCAATTTGTGGCAGTGGAGACGCCAGCAGTTAGAGCAACCACCCCACTCAGGCGCAGCAGAAAAGGGAAATTCTTCTGCTACCGGTGTGGTCAGGATGGGCACAGTGCTGCCAGGTGCCATAAGGAGGAAAATCTCTCCCTAGTGTACAGAAAGCTGAGGAGCAGCTGGGAGAGATCCGGTAACTGCCCAAGCGTCCAGGAACATGGACCACCCAGGACTGCAGGATTGGAAGATTCCCACAGACAAGACTGTTCATCTGGGATCCCCACCGGACTGATAGGGCCTCGGGCAGAGGTAATGGTGAGGATTGAAGGGGCGGAGTGTAAAGCTGTGCTTGACACTGGATCTCAAGTGACTATCATATTCCAATCTTTCTACCAGCAGATGCTCAGGCATCTGCCTATACGGCCCTTGACAGGGGTTGGCCTGTGTGGCCTCAGCATGGATGAATACCCCTATCAGGGGTATGTCATAATACATCTGGAGTTCCCAGAAGAGATCGCTGGGGTAAGACAGGAGGTGGACACTGCCGCTTTAATATGCCCTGACCCTAAGGGAGTCTCTGATGTGTCTGTGCTAATAGGGACCAATTCCAGTCTCTTTAGAGTGCTTGCCAATTACTGCAGACAGCGAGCAGGGGACCAATACCTGAACACCTTGATGATACACACACATTGTGCTGCAGCCTACAGGAAAATTGAGGACACCAGAAAAGTGATGCCTGATTTGCCAGTGGGAGCATTGAAGTATGCGGGCCCAGTCCCCTTAGTGGTGCCTGCAATGACTGAAAAGGAGGTGTTTGTCAGGAGTACCTGCCTAAAAGGCAGCAAGGGAGCATTAGCAGTGGTAGAGCAGCCAGCCGAGGGAGGACTCCCTGAAGGAGTGTTGGTTCTCAGTGGAGTCATAACCCTACCTGCTGAAACCCAGGAAGAGGTGTCTATACTGATTGCTAATGAAACAAGCCGTAATGTGCTTGTACAACCAGGGCAGAAGATCGCAGACATCTTTGAGCCTGAAACCATTGTGAGACCCCAAGGTGACACGGACATCCCCATGATGGATCCTGCAAAGTTTGATTTCGGGGACTCACCATTGTCTGAGGAGTGGAAGGATCGCCTGAGGAAGAAGCTTGGTGAGAGATCCAAAGTATTCTCACTGCATGAGTGGGACGTGGGATGTGCCGAAGGAGTGGAACATCACATCAGGCTACAAGATCCTCGACCCTTCCGGGAGAGATCTAGGAGGATTGCCCTCTCTGAAATGGAAGATGTACGACGACATCTTCAAGAGCTGATGGCAAATGGTATCATTAAAGAGTCCCGCAGTCCCTACGCCTCTCCCATTGTGGTGGTTCGGAAGAAAAGTGGGAAAATCCGGATGTGTATCGACTACCGCACCCTAAACAGGCGCACTATAGTTGATCAATACACCATGCCCCGAGTACAAGATGCCTTGGACTGTTTGCTGGGTAGCCAGTGGTTCTCTGTGTTGGATCTTCGGAGTGGATACTACCAGATCCCTCTGGGAGAAGAAGACAAGGAGAAGACAGCCTTCATTTGCCCATTAGGGTTCTACCAGTTCGAACGCATGCCCCAAGGGATCTCTGGGGCACCTGCCACATTTCAACGTCTTATGGAGAAAGTCGTGGGGGACATGAATCTACTGCAAGTATTAGTTTATTTGGATGACCTGATTGTGTTTGGAAGAACCTTAGAGGAGCATGAAGAAAGACTTCTTAAAGTGCTTGATAGGTTGGAGGCATATGGTTTGAAGCTTTCAATTGACAAGTGCCAGTTCTGCAGAACCTCGGTGAAGTATGTGGGTCACATCGTGTCTCAAGAGGGTGTGAGCACTGATCCCGAAAAAATAGAAGCACTCACTACCTGGCCCCGTCCAAGTAACTATAGAGAACTCAAGACCTTTCTTGGATTTAGTGGCTACTATCGCAGATTTGTGAAGAACTATGCTTCAATCGTAAAACCTCTGAACGATCTTACCAGGGGATACCAGTCCAACAAGAACAAATCTAAGACCAAGAATAAGAGGAGGTCCCCAAAGCCTCCAGTGCAGAGACACTATGGCCCCTTCGAACCTTTTGGGCCAAGGTGGGATGAGAGATGTGAGAGGGCATTTCGAGAAATCATTACTCACCTAACACGTGCTCCAGTCCTAGTCTTTGCTGACCCCAGCAAGCCATTTATCCTACATACCGATGCCAGTTTGGAGGGTCTGGGAGCAGTACTGTACCAGGAGGTGGAAGGCAAACGTAAACCTGTAGCGTTTGCCAGCCGAGGACTGTCTGACAGTGAAACTCGCTATCCTATCCACAAGCTGGAGTTCTTGGCCTTGAAATGGGCCATCACCGAGAAATTTCGAGACTATTTGTATGGGGCTCAGTTCCAGGTGTGGACAGACAACAACCCATTGACTTATGTGTTGACAAGTGCTAAGCTGGATGCTACAGGGCAGAGATGGGTGGCCGCCTTAGCTAGCTATGAGTTCAGCATTCAATACCGCTCAGGGAGAAGCAATGCAGATGCAGATGCTTTGTCCAGGCGTCCGCAGGCACCAGAAATTGCTGTAATACCCACGGATGGAGTGAGAGCTATCTGCAGTGTGAGTCGCCGAGAGCCAGAGGCCCATGAGGGCCTTTATGGATGTGTTGCAGAAGCGCTGGGCCTGCCCCCAGAATGCGTGCCTTCTGCTTCAGTGAACTATATTGCATTGGACCAATCTCCCTTGCCCATGCTCAATGCAGCTGACTGGCAAGAAGCCCAGCTGCAAGATGCTGACATTCGTGATACACTACTTGCCAAAAGGGAGAGGCGAAGCCCAGCCGCCATTGTCCCACCTACCTCAGAGGGTAAACTGCTATTGAGAGAATGGGCCAAACTAAAACTGATTCAGGGAGTGCTACACCGAGTGACTATGGACCCTTTACAAAAACAGAGAGCACAGCTAGTGTTGCCAAAGGAGTACCGAGCCCTGGCCATGAGAGCTCTGCATGACGACTTTGGACATCTAGGGATGGAGAGGACCCTGGAACTTATTCGTAATAGGTTCTATTGGCCCCGGATGGCTGAAGATGTCCGCAGGAAATGTGAGTCATGTGCTCGATGTGTTCAAAGGAAAACTCTGCCCACGAGGGCGGCATATCTCAAGAACATCACCAGCGACAAACCTTTGGAACTAGTATGCATCGATTTCTTGTCTCTAGAAGTAGACAGGAGGAATGTTGGAAACATCCTAGTAGTGACTGACCATTTTACACGGTATGCGCAGGCATATCCCACACGTGATCAGAGGGCCACCACTGTCGCTCGAGTGCTGTGGGAGAAATATTTCTCAGTCTATGGATTCCCGGCCCGGATACACTCCGATCAGGGGCGAGACTTTGAGAGTCACCTTCTGAAGGAGGTGCTGAAGATAGCAGGAATTAAAAAGTCTAGGACAACGCCTTATCACCCGCAAGGTGATCCCCAGCCAGAGAGGTTCAACCGAACACTGTTGGATATGCTGGGGACTCTGCGACCAGAGCAGAAGGCAACCTGGAGCCAGCATGTCGCATTTCTGGTGCATGCCTACAACGCCACCAGGAATGATGCTACGGGAGTCACCCCATATCTCTTGATGTTTGGGCGAGAACCCAGATTACCCATAGACCTGTGCTTTGGCGTATCAGAGGATGGAGAGAGCTATGAAACACATCAGCAATACGTATCCCGTCTAAGAGAAAAGCTGCAGGATGCTTACCGCCTAGCTACGTCTGCGGCTCGGAAGAATGCAGACCGCAACAAACATCGATATGACTCTAGAGTACGTTTACAGGAGCTCCAGCCGGGAGACCGAGTCCTGCTGCGAAATTTAGGTATTGCCGGCAAACACAAAATAGCTGACAGATGGAAGGCAATACCTTACCTAGTGATGGAAAAACTAGGAGATCTGCCGGTCTACAAGATCAAACCTGAAGAGGGTCCAGGGCAGATAAAAACGGTGCATAGGAACCTTTTGCTCCCTGTGGGGGAATTGGTAGGCACCCCTTATGAGATGGGCCATGAGAGGGTGGCTGGGCAGAACCGAAGTGCCAGGCCAAAGCCGCCATCCAACATGGCCTGTGAGCGCTCTGAAGCTAACCTACCCCTATTCAGCATGTCGGAGAGTGAGGCAGAGGAGGAAGATACAATCGTGGCGTATCCTAGAATGGAGACAAGATCTCAATCTCGAGTAGCTGAGCCAATAGAGAGTTCCCCCTCCTCAGCTCTAAACCCCATGGCAGAGGCATTTAGGCCTGTTACTGGCACCCCTATGCCATCAATGGGACCCTTGTGTGATGACGCACACAGTTTATCCTACAGTGAAGACATCCAGTTGGAGGAGGCCCTAGGCACGTTGGACCTTCCACGGTCAGAACCAGAGATGCAGGGACCTATGCCAGTAGCCGAGGAATCCCCAAAGGAAACCTTTTCATCTGTTGCTGAAGAAGATGTCACTCCCACTCCTGCCACAGAGATCCTCAATAGACGGGACAGGGTAATAAGACCAGTAAAACGGCTAACTTATGATGCACCTGGGGTGATTAGTGAGGAGCCAATACACTTAGCACACAGGTTTGTGAGAGCTGAAGTGGGATTTCTGAGGCCCTTTGGCGGGAACCAGGAGTTGGTATTATAGGGAGTGTGATTTGTCGGGACGACAAATTCTTGGCTGGGGGGTGGATGTAAGCAGTGTCAGGAATGAGATATATTCTGACATCTGGTGGCGAACTATGGGAATTGCAGTGAGCCTTGCAAAATAAGTCTGGGGCCAATCAATTTGCATAGACACACCCACTGCGCCTAGCCTGAGCCCACAGCAGCCCACATGGCCACTTCGGCTGATGAGGGAGCCCCAGTTTCTATGTTATTGGGGCAGGAATGATAAAGTAATGTTACTGTGATTATGTGAATGAAGGACTATGGACATGTACTTGGCCCGTGTTATGATGGAGAGACTCGCCATCATCTAGGTAGCACTCACTGGGCAAGGGCCATGCGTTTTCAGAACACTGTGAGATTGAGAGAGGTGATGGACAGACCTATACCTTTTGGTGAGGGCTCTGTCTGAGGGCCTCCCAGGCCTATTGCACCCTGCCTCTCTCCACTGTGGAATGTCAGAATTGAATTTTGCTTCCATTAGGAGCCTGGTTCCAGGCTGCTGAGCTGACAATTGCTTTGGGCTCACTGATGCACCTGCACTAAGGCTCCCCTACTGTGAGCTGAAATCACTTAAGAGCTGAAATCACCTAAGAGCTAAAGAAATCACTGAGCACTGTCTTAAGTAGGGGGGACCTGGAAAAAGTGCAGAGTGGCTGGTGCAGCAGAGCAGTCTGTGTGTCGGCTAGCAGGACGGCTAGCGGAGTGACTGGTGCAGCACAGCTGTCTGTCGACTAGCGGAGGCGTGGGTGCTGCTGGCAGAGTGACCGGCGCAGCAGAGCTGTCTGTCTGTCACCTAGCAGAGGCGTGGGTGCTGCGGGCAGAGTGACCAGCGCAGCAGAGCTGTCTGTGTGTCGGCTAGCAGAGCAGCTAGCGGATCAACGGGCAGAGCGGTTCGTAGGACAGCCAGTGGAGCGGAGCAGAGCCGATTGCGGTGAGAGCTGCAGCGGAACCTCACGGAGAGGCGGCGCAGTCGGCCTCGGACCACGTAAGGTGCCCCGTGCCCTACCCTCCATCTCCACCCAGGCTGGAGGTAAGACTCTGCCAATTGACTTTTGAACTCTGCACGGACCAAGGACAGAGACTCTTGGGCTGTTGGACTTTTGGGACTATTGAGTGACTTTTTGGGGTGGTGGAACTCAAGAGCCAAAGGGAAGGCCACGGCCTATTTGCTGGGAGGGGGGCTTCTGGTTCATGGTCTGGTTTATTAACCTTGTTTGTGGTGTTTCCCCAATATAATGCCACATAGTTTCTCCCTGTTATTAAAAGGCTTTGGTACACTCAGACTCTGTGCTTGCGAGAGGGGAAGTATTGTCTCTTACAGACGCCCAGAGGGGTGGTATATGGTTGTCCCAGGTCACTGGGTGGGGGCTCGAGCCGGTTTTTGTATTGTGCTATTGGAATGGAACCCCTGGATACTGAACCCGGCCCTTGTTGCTGCCAACTCTGATGGGCAGAAGGGTTACATATGTAAAGTAAATAAGGTTTTTAAAATGTTTAAGAAGCTTCATTTAAAATTTAAATTAAAATGCAGAGCGTCCCAGACCAGTGGCCAGGACCCGGGCAGTGCGAGTGCCACTGAAAATCAGCTTGTGTGCCGCAGGTTTCCTACCCCTGCCCAAGATCCTCAGAGGCTGATTCACATTTACACTGGCCAGGCCCTGTAAACAGGCCTTCAAGTGAAGTGTCAATGAAGCATATGGTGCCAGAGATGTGCAAACAAGCTTTTTGTGAATGAGAGGCAGGCCCCCTAGTTCCTCCAGCTCCCCTTCCAGTCCTGCTTCCCTCTTCTTAGAAAGGGAAAACCAATGAGACTCCCAAGCAGCCCATTCCTGGGCTCCAAAGAGTGATTTCCCCAACAACCCAGGAATCACGGAGCCACTGGCATTCCCAACACTGAGCTGAGCTAGGCTGGTCGGAGCAGCTTCCCTCAAAGTCCCATGCTGTCTCAAGCAGGGCTTGTTTAAAATACCTGCTTTAACAAACAAACAGGCCCAGCTCCCTTTTCGCCAGCCTCTTCCCTTCTGTTTATCTTTGTCTGAACATCAACATTTACACAAACTGGTTTTGGAGCAACCACAGCATTTGCCCTGCTGCTTGTCAGGACTCTTGCATCCATCAGTAGCAAATGACAGAAGAGAGGAAGCCACTAAATGGCTAATTTGCTCAAGTGACAAAATTTCTAAACAGCTCAAACTATTTGCAGCCAGCCGGCAGTCTCCCGCAGTTTGGTTTCCATCTGCCGGGGCGGGGCTGGGGCTGAGCCAGCAGCTGGAGAAGGAGTCACCATGGATACAAGAGAGGAATAAACTGGCATTTTTTGGTGCATTCCCTGGGCCCCAAAGGAATATTCCTTTCAACAAGCCCAGGAACCAGCCAGAGCATCCCTAGGATGGTCTTTGAAGCTCAGCCTGTTTTCATTCCGAGGCTGCTATTAAAAGAGAGGCTCTTGCGTGATTCCTAGTGAAATATTTTGCTAAAATGTTTGATTCTCTCCCTGAGCTTGAAACAGAAAAATCCCCCTGAGCAAACACCTCAACAGAGAGAGAGAAAATGTCCATGTGGCAGGGCACTGCTGAGGAAACCTCAGTCAGCTCCAGCCCCAAGCAGGGGGAATGGAGTGTGGCTGGGTAAATAGCCTAGGATTGCCTAATCACTGACTGCACCTGCCAGCCTCGTTAGGTAGCTATAAGGCTGGGCTGGAGGGTAGGGGAGGCAGCTCAGGCTAGGTAGGAGCTATAAGGCTGGGTGGGACACGGGACACTCAGGGTACATAGGAGCCTTCTATTGTGTTGCTGATCAAGCCCCTGTAAATAGCCTGTTTAGAGCTGGTGGTGGGAAATGGAGACATGAAGAGCAGGGATGTTGCACCAGCTGGGAGCGTCCCGGAGCGTGAGGAGTGGGGCTGGGGCTGGCTGTGCAGGGTGGGCAGCGCATCCCCTTACAGCCCACCAAGCAGTGCAGCAGGAAACTGGTCAGCCCAGCTGCACGCAGAGCTCTGGGAGGCGGGAACTGGTCTGTGGCTCACGGGCAGCAGCTGTCTCTGGAGTGACTGTGGAGTGAACAGTCAATAGGAGGGGCCCAGATCACATGGGGCCGAGGCTCGAGGATGAGGTGAGAGGGGGCTGGAATGACCCCCCTCCCCGGGGCACAGTCCCTGTCACCAGCCCAGGTTGTTCAGGCTGCTCAGGGCCCAGCCCAGGGAGCGTCTCCATAGACAGGGGGTTTCCAAAGTGATCAGCGACCAGCAGCTCCATGTGTAGCACTCAGGGCCCCATGAGCCAAAAAGCTCAGCACTCCCTGCCCGCTCGCCCCCGGAAGGTGCACACGGTGTCAGGGGAAGGGGAAGACAGCAGGCCCTGGCTGGCATATCAGCACGTTTTGTGGCAACGCAGAACAAGGAAGCTGCTAACTGCACTGATGTGGGGCTGTGCTGTGGGGCTGTGGAGCCAGACTATGGCTTAAGCTTCTATTTGTTCACATTTTCTGCACATCTGGAGCCCAGCTACAGTGAGGTTTAATGGGATGCATACCATGCAGACAGGTGGCCGAACAAGCAGGTCTTGATAGGACAGGTAGCTCGTTCTGACAAATAAAGGAGAATGGTTTGTGTATTGCTTTAGTATTGACTCATTGACTCCCCCGTCTGTCTGTACCCTCCTGTTCTCTCTCCATATACTTAAATTGGAAGCTCTTTGGGGTAGGAACCATTTTTTTGCCTCCACAACACATAATAATAATGAATAGGGGGGCCCCTTGAGCTGCTCAGGGCCCAAAACAATTGCTTAGTCTGTGTAGTCGCTCTTAGTCGCTCTGCAAATAAATAGATAATAATTGCGGCTTCCACAGGTTCCTGACCTGTGAGCAGGGCTGGCCACGGGGTGCTGGCTCCCCTTCATTTCCAGTTGCTAAACTGCATTAAAGGACAGTTGAGAAATATTAACTGGTCTCCTCTCTCAGCCAGGGCCAAATCGCAGCTGCTGTGGTTAAGGGTTACTTTGCCACTGATGTCAGTCTGAACTGTCCACATGTCTGGTGACCTCATGCATCTGGATGGCGATCCACGCTCACGTTCCCTGCTCCATGCAGTAGGGAAAATTCAAAGTGCAAAGTCCTGAAGCTGGTGCTCTGCCCAAGCACCCATGGTAGGAATGCCAGTTAGTTCCAACAGAAAGTGGAGCCGGGGCAGGAGTGTGGACTGTGGATACATGCAAGTTAAAACTGCTTCCCACAGACCTTGCTGAGAACCTGCTGTCCCCATCTCCAGCACTCCTGCGAGTAGCTCTGACCTTCTCCAGGGGTGAGTCTGCAGCAGCTGTGAGCAGCTGTTCCAAGCCAGGCCTTGAGCTGCCTGGGCGTGGAAGTGTCAGATGTGAACATGCCACGGTTCATAATGTGAAGTCAAGGCACGCTAGGCAGCCTCAATAAAACTGGTGCAGGAGCCTAAGGCACTGCTGACACATACACCAGCCATGCACCCCTCCCCTGGCCCTTTCCTACAGGGATGGCTCTCCCCTTCCGGGTCACCTCAGTATTTAACACAACCTGCACCTGCTGCTGTACCAGACACCTCGCTCTGGAACTCTGTCAAACAGAACTTCATTGCATGTTGCTATTAGGCAAAGATGATCAGTTTCTGGAGCAAGACCAGCATTCCTGAATACACGTACATCCCAGATGAGTTTAGTCAAGGGCTGCCAAGCTAGAATGTGACCCAAGGCTGCACTGTTGCCCAGTGGATATCAAAATGTACAGAAATTCTTGTACTGAAACCAGGTAGCCATTAAAAATAGCCCCTGTGTGGATGAAAATTCTAGTAGATGCTGCACGCCCTTATCTGCTTCATGGCCTTTGGCCGGAACTCACCTGTCCATTCACCTGCCCCACTGCCCTGTGCCCCATGGCAAAAGCGTAGCCCAGGGATTTTTAAAAGGAGGGGGTGGGGAATGTGAGGAGAGCACCCCGCTCTCCTGTGCCCGTGTTTATCAGGACTGGGGTAGGGTGACCAGATGTCCCAATTTTATAGGGACAGTCCAGATTTTTGGCTCTTTTTCTCCTATAGGCTCCTATTACCCCCACCCCCATCCCGATTTTTCACACTTGCTGTCTGGTCACCCTAGGCTGGGGTCACCCTGGAAATGCAGGCCCACTCAGCCCCAGACCGGTAGTGGAACAGGAGAGAAAGGGGACAGGATACAGGGTCTGTCTAAGCAGCCTAGGTAAAGGCCGGAGGGGAGGCAGACAGTTCAGGAGGGTGGACATTTGCCCTGTAATATGAAGTAGTCCCCCAGGCTTGGGGAGACCTGGGGATTGCGGCGACCATTCTGATCAAGAGTGTAAAAAGCACCTGATGGCTGTGGGTGGGTTCAGAGACCTCAGAGGGTGGGTTCTCGGTGCTTTCCGACACCACGGCCCCCTTTCAATGCCCCCCAAATCGCTAGCCCCCTTGTAACAGCCCTGGGCCCTCTCCACATTATGGCCTGTGTAACAAGCATCTCTAAGAAACCACACACAACAGCCGCCCCCGGCACAGTCAGGCCCAAGCCGCTGGTGGAAGCACAAAGAGGCTTGTTTGCATTGGCCTCCCCCGTCTTACTGACTCCATTTCAAGTCAGGCCAACTGAGGCTGGCGGAGAGGCCCCGGGTAAAGCCGCGCTCTGAAGGGATCTTGGCCCATCGGGAGTGGGGTGTTCTTTCCCAGTGCTTCGGACAGGAAATACTTACGGGTTAATTAATCTTTGCGTTTCTAAGCAGAGGCAGATTTATGATCCTGGTAAGAGGCTGGGGCCCTGACATTTCTTTATTCTTCCTCCAGCTGAGCTGAAGGGAACCATAAGGGAAGAGGCTGAGCCACAAAAGCTGGTGATGGAGAGGCCAAGGAGACCTCGCCTGTGGGGTGCTGTGGCCTGGTGCCCACCCTCTTGGCTCCTTGGCAGGCTAGCGGTGTGCAGGCGAGCAACCCCTGCCCGGCTCAGGGAGACCTCACGACGCCCACGGTGTGAAGGAAACAAGGGCTCGTCTCCTCTCCATTCACACTAAGCAACCCCTGGGATGGCAGGGTCAGCACAGCAGCCCCCGGATCCGAACAGGCTGCAGACAATGAGTTTGTCTCTCCGCCCTACGGGGGTGCGGGGGCAGGTCCAGGGCTGTCAGGCCGGCCCCTTTGGGGAGCAGCCCATCTCTGGCTGGTCTCTGGGAATTGGGCTCCTGTCCCCAGAGCGCTGAGTAGCAGCACAGCACTCTATGGAGCAGAGCCTGCACCTTCACTGCCCCATACACCCTTCCTCCACCTCCCCAGCCCCACCTCTCCCGTACACCCAGCGTCATGAGGGGAAGGGCTGCTCTGGGATTTCCTGGTGGGCCCCACCCCAACAGGAAGGTGGGTTCAGTGACCTCACACTGCTCTGACTCCCCCACCTCCACACCGACACTGTTTCATGGCGCTCTGTGGGGAATGCGCTCAACCCGCTTACGTCGTCCCCAGCTACAGAGAGTGGGAGTCACCCTGGGGCCGGGGCAATCTGGAGAGTTAGATAGTTGTGTATGGGATTAGTTCCTCCATAGGGTGGCTCCATGGCAGCTGTTCTGATTTCCACCAGCTGAGGCTCTGATGGGGTGTGAGCCAGGCAGAATCATCCAGTTTAGCAAACTCCTGTGCCCCAGCACAAGTGTGCTGCTGCTCTGCTCTGCTCTGCTATGTCACAAGCCCCTTGGAAAACATGTTGCACAGACCAACAGCTGCCTGCCTGGGACGTGCGAGGCTAATAGCTTGGAATTCAGTTCCATTTTGCTTCAGCCCCCGTCCTACAAGTGAGGAGCTCATGGCCTGCACATTCCCCAGCTCTCTGCAATTAGCTGGGTTATCTATTTACCTCAATGGTGCTTCTCCAGCCTTCCTGAGCAGCTAGGCCAATAGCAGCCAAGAAATGTGGCCACCACATGTTGGCAACAATTGAGTTCTGGGCACATTTTTTCTCTGCATAGCCTTTAAGCTGTGGGAACCATTTCAAAGGAAACCATTCACCCCATAACATGCTTGTGATCTGAAGATGTCTATTTAGATGGCAGCCCAGCATTAATTTAGCAATTCACTACAGAGTTTGGCGTGATGTTTAAAGCACTAAAATAAATTGTGGTAAAGTCGTTTCCCTCAAACCAGATTGTGTGGTTTACATTATTTGTCAACTCTAAGTACAACTGGCATGTTTGTATCACTCATACTAATCCCCGGTGCGCCTCTCTCAAGGGGAGAAGAATCAGCCGACAATCTCAGCTCGAGGTCCTGCCCCCATGGGCTCATGCGCCCCTGGGACTTGGGCCTCCAGGGCACTCAGCCCAGCCGTCTGGCATATGGCCTGTACTTCCCTCAATGAGGTGCGATTAAGCCGTGTGTGCCCTGCTAATCGAATGCAAATTGCATTTTCTGCCTGCAGTCCCTAGAATTCACGGGCCATGAAGAACTGACATGCATGTACACAGACATGCACAATGGCGTGCACACACGTGTGTGCTCACACTCAAACACACACACAAGGACTGTGGACACACAGAAATGTGTGGACACACTGTACAGATACACTCATAGAAACTAGGTGTGCACACACAGATTGTGGGAACATCTGCTCCCTCTCCCCCCACTCCACACACACACTGTAGGCCCTGACGTGCACAACCCACACCCACACCCTGTAGGCAGTCTACACACCCAGACTGGGCACACAGCAGCACAGCACACCCATGGCATGTTGTGTGATAATACATGGCCCAGCACTTGGCAGGAACACAACTGCACCCAAACACCTTCCATCCAGAAAAGCCTTTCTAGGAGCTGGTCAATGCCTTTCCTTTGGGGGGGCAAGACCCTAGGAATGGAATGGGATATTATTTCCTTTCTCCTGCCCCCTCCTTGGCCCAAGGAGTCAGTCAGCTCAACATGCCTCAGGCCCTCCCTGTGGCAGTCTGCCAGCAGGACCTTGCCAGTCTCAGGAAGGAGCCATTTCAAAAGGGGCGTGCGATTGGGAGGTGAAGGTCAGGACAAGAGGAAGAGGCTGCAGCCCCACTAATGTCCCTGCTGCCATGTTCAAGGGGGACTCAGTAGCTCCTGTCTCTACAAGGAGGATCCTCAGAGATATCCAGGTCATGACTCTCAGGAAGGAGCTTTTCCAGTATAATCGGATTAGGAGCAGAACAGGGTGAAGGACTTTTCTTCAGTTCTTGGGTAATTCTGAAAAATAAAATAAAAAATGAGTTTTGACTTGAACAAAAAGATTTGTTTAGATTTCGAGCACTTTTTAACATTTACATTTTTAAATTTTTCAAATTAAATGTGAAATCTCCTCCTTTGTGCCTCCCAGAGATGCATGTGCTTTGAAAGTGCTCTCCCCTGAATCCTTGTAGCTAGAGATGAACCACCCCTAGCGCATCAGTCCAGGGCGAGTGAGGGGGACACGAGGGACCCCAGCTCTCAGGGAGAAGCCGGCGTGCCGTGGCTTTATTCTCACCTAATCGGCTGAGCAGAGGCAGAAATCGGATTGGCTGCCGTCCTGCCGGTTTTGCTCAACCATAGGGTGCCTCTTTTCTGGCTTTTCAAACAAGAGGCTGCAGTGACAGGCAACAGCCTGAGAAGCCAACACATCTCGGATTCTTCTGCCTCCTCGCTGCACTCATGACAGCGTGTGTTATGCCACTGCACAGCCCTTGTGCACTATACCCCATGTGTTCTCAAGCCCTGTGCCCTCTAGCTGTTCTCCTGCTGGGCAGTTCCTGGCACCACGGTCCCTGCTGCATGTTAACCCACAAACCTCTCTGTGTCAGTCCCTTCTGGCCTCACCATAACACAGACACGATTGCTCTTTAGCTGAGGTTTATCGGGGTCAGAGCCAACAGAACTCGCCCACTAGAAAGGGCATTTAGCCAATGCAGAATGTCCCGGACAGAAGAGCCATTACAAAGGCCTACTTCTGCCATGGGCCTGCTACTGTTTTCATTGAATGATGGCAGAGACCTCAGCTAATACCTTTATCCTTGTCCGATTCAACCTGGACAGAGTCATAGGAAGGGCCCAAGAGTGGAAACCATTGGCCACACAAGGTCACAACCCACAGAACCTCAACATTGTTCCTCGATTGGCATCATTAACCCAGTTCCAAAGCCCCTGGCACATAGTTAACCAGATCAGCAGCACACAGTTAAGCCACATAGTGTTTATCCTGGGTCATATTTTCCACGAAATGTTACTCAGCACAAATCCATCTATCACAAAAGCTCCAGCACTGTGACATTAAATAATTGTCACATTTTCCTTCTGTAAAGATTAACATTTTTGCAAAGGTTGCAGAGCCCTTACTGAGCTATTAACACCACCAGAAATGCCACACAATTGCCAAGGGATTAGCATGTCTGTGCAGCAGCCTGTTTTCCCTATTATATTACTGCCATGGCGGGCAGAATCCTGCGGAATCAGCTGATAAGTCTCCCGCTACTAGGAAGCTGGAGGCAGACAGTCAGAAGTGCTGTAATGCTGCTGTGGGGGAGAGTAAAGTTGGGCATCTCTGGCCGCTTCGAAGAGCTGTTCTTGGAGCTGTACACAGAGCGTGAAGGCCTTGCTCACACCTGGACCTTAGGGGTGAGGACAGGAGAACAATCCAGAATGTGGTTTTGTGCTATTAACAATACTCAGATATAAACAATAATTAATATGCCAGAAGGCCACACTGTGGGGCACCATTATCACACAGACAGGGAAACTGAGTCACGGAGCAATTCAATTCCACACAGTGAGATGAGGGCAGGGATGGAGGGAGAATCCAGGACTCCTGGCTCCCAGCTTCTTACTCTCACTGTCAGACAGTTATGTTGCTTCTTTGGTTTCTGTCCTGGGTTGCCTCACCCACGCCTGTTGAATTTACCTGCAAGGCCTCTCCTGTTGGCTAGCACTGTAGCTGCACTTGTCCTGCTGGGCTGTGTAGACACCAGGCTGCAGCTGACTCCTTGATGTTATTTCTCTAGATCGACTCGAAATCTTGCTGTGACAATACCAAGCCATGGGGTGGGGAGTGGGGGGCCTGGCCTGGTGCGTAAGCCATCAGCGGTGGCTATTTCAGGGGGTTGTGCCCCTGCACCTGGCGTGAATGCTAGCACACTCTTCTCTATGGTGCGTGGAGGAATGTTGGGGGCAGGAGCAATATTTGTGTCGTTGCCCCTCCCAAGAGAAATCTGGGTGCCTGCAAGCCGAGAGCAGTTTCTGATTCTACACTTCTGCACTGCTTCAGGGTGCCCCCTGGACTATGGCACCCTTGGGTGGTCGCCCGGATGGCCCACCCCTAAGGCCAGCCCCCCAAGGAAACGGTGAGCCCCTAAGTGAACTCCAGCTCTGGACACACGTGGCTATGAGACTAATAGCGAAAGGACAGGTTAGTCCATCATTTTCCCACCACCTTCCCTTCCTTTTTGTACACACTAGACCTGCTGCAGGAAAACTGGATCTTCTTCAGGATCTGCAGGAGCATTTAGCAGAGTTATCTGCTTCCCCATCTATGGCTAATTCAAGATGATGACATTTATGCAGTAGTAGTCCTGGTTTGCCTTTCTGCAGCTCTTTTCATCTGAGGATCTCAGAGCACTTAGTAAGCATGAGCTAAGACTCACAACACTCCCAGTAAAGTATTGCTATCCCCGTTTTACGGGTGGGCAAGCTGAGGCACAGAGAAGTGACTTTCTCAAGGTCGCACACAGCGTTTTTGGAAGAGCTGGGACTAGAACTCCGGTGCCTGGATTCAAGTCCCCTGTTCTAAGCCCAGACAGCTCACTCTACCTCCTTTTTATCATTCATCAAGATGGTGACATCAAGCTAACAAGAGTCCAGCCCCTGCAGCGGTTCCAGCTGGGAAGGGGAAGGAGGAAGGATTTCTGGAGGAGGAGAGAACATATTGGGTGCCAGGATCTGAGCAGCAGCACCAGTGGATCCTGGGAAGGGAGGCAGGAAAAAGATCTCAAAGCCTCAGGAATTGTCTGGTGTCTGCTAACAATAAGTGGACCAGATTAATTCAACAGCTATTTATGCCAATCAAAAAATGCCGGAAATATGAACTGTGCCATCCTGTGACTCATTTTTTCCTCGTAAAAATGACTGGACACTTTTATTTGTTTCGTAAATAATTACAAAACCTCTTGTTTCCAAGTACACTTCACACAAGCCTTGCATAAGCCTGGCCCTAGTACAGACATATCTGTGGTGACATTCAGAGTGGCAAGGAGGGGAGGAATGAAAAGGATTTAAAGAGGTGAGGACAGCTCCCAGGCAGAACTGGAACTCGGGGACAACTGGATTTTGGAGAAGCCCGGGGCAGGCAGGAGAATGGGCGCTAGGCACCGTGCCCAGAGATTCTGGGCACCTCACTCAGCACAGAACCGTGGCTTGGGTCAGGTTCTGAGCATGAGTCCAGCCAGCAGGAAATGTGCCCATAAGAGACATTGGGTTTATCTACACCACCCAGCTTTTAGCAACAAGGCTGTGTCAACATGTCAGCGCATGTAAACGCTCTTCTTCGGTACTTTGTCAGCACTTGTGCAGACAAAATATGTCCAGCCCCGCAAGCGGCGTTAGCATTGTTGGCAGGAGAGCACTCCTGCAGACAAAGCTGCATTCACACTGCCACTTGCATCAGCAAAACTTTTGTCTTTCATGAGGGGGCTTTTTAAAGTACCTGTGAAAAACAAAAGTTTTGTCGACAACTTGGCAGTGTAGACAAGCCCGGAGAGAGTCAACAGGAGCAAATCAAGGAATGGTGAGTTGGGCTTTTAAGGTAAGAATGAGAAGCATGCGTCCTGCCTTTCAGCTGCCCAGAATTCAACTATCTCCCCTTCCCCCCATCACTCTCTCGCTGAGTGGGCTCCCAATGGGGGAAATGGAGACCACACATTTTCTTCTCTCACTCTATATTTTGAGCTGCTGTTCTTTCCAGTTAACCCCAGGAACCTGCCTTATCCATCTTGGTTTTATCTCAACTTGCAGACAGCAAATATTTAGGGGCTTTCTGCAAGGTTCTGACCTCCAAGAATGTTCTTTCATTTTGCCTTTCATAAACAAGATAACGAGCTGGAGCGCAGGCCAGCCAGCTGGGGAGGGATATCTGAACTAGCTGGGTAAAGCTGGCAGCATTGCCGAGCCAGCTCCCACAGCGGCCAGGCCCCTCGTCGGAGGAGGCATCCAAGAGCTGTAGGTCTCCAGAAGTGTGTCGGTCTACAGAAAAGGCTTATTTCTGAATGTACAGAGCAGTTCACAGATTCTAAATCTGGATTATTTTTCAGTGGCAAGATTGTGAAAGTTTCTTTTTACTGCTGCCTTATTAATAGATGACTAGAATAAACACAGTGGAAGCGTCTTCCAGGGTAGCCCCGTGCTTCCAGCACATGGGTGCAAGCCCGAAAATGTTACAACGCTTGTGAAAATGGCTTCTACAAATGGAAGTGCAATATTACCATTGGAGGGGCAGTGGTGAAAGCAACTCAGTTTACCCATTACAGCCCAGATCCTTAGCTGACAGTACCGGGGGCTGCTCCACAGAAGTCAACAGAGCTAGGCCGAATTACATCAGCTGAGGAATGGGACCCAAATGGGGTGGTCATTTCTCTCAAAGTGGTAAGAGCCTTCAAGATGGCTGACATATTATAAGTGCCATATAAGCAAGCCTGCGGTGTGTGGACACCGTTTTAAGTCTGAGCACTGTAAACTGTATTTATCTATACAGTGGGACGGTATATATATTCCACCCCACCCCCTCCTGCCAGTCCTAGTGTCGGGCACATATATTTTAAGTGATAAATATCACCTCAGGAGACGTAAGATGGTGGTCGTCCCCCGTCCCTCCCCGCCCAGCGGTGCTCCTGGGGCTAGCGCCACCTTTGCTCAAACAGCAGAGCCCAGCAGGCCCCAAGCTAACTGGCTGCATGGGAGGAGCTGCGCACCCCCGTCCACTCCAGAGTGCAGCCCCCTGTCTCTTTACCCCTTCCCCCCCGCCCTCCCTGTGAAGCCTCCTGAGACTGAGGTCACAGACAGGGGAGTTCACACCCAAGAATGGGGTCCCGCAGCTGTTTACACTCCTGCGGGACCGTCATTTGGGGTCTTGGTTATACTGGTTTCCCACATCTGGGATGTGTTGGGTTGGGAGGTAGAGCAAGCGCTAATTCCATACCACTCCCCCCCGCCGCTTCAGGGGCTAGAGTTATTGTGTTTTTGTAACGTTGAAAGTTCTTTCTTTAATTATTGTTGTTGTTGTTGTTGTTGTTCTCACTGGCCTGGGAAATGACAGCCAGAAACAGTAACATTTCAAAGACTGACTGAGAAGAGAACGGGTTAGTATGGAGGCGGGGCGGATTAAACTTGCATTTGTGCTGGAAGATCCTTTAGGCTGAACCCAAACTCATGGCACTAGCAATGCTGCTCCTTCTGTGCACGGAGCTGGGTCCTGGCTCCCCGCTGGCAAATGCTTTGTCACTCCATTGGCCTGATCACAAGGACTGCTAACACCCTGATTCTCACGCCAGCTTCCCTTGCCTGGCCCTTTGCTGGGAAGGAAACATGGCATCATTCCAGCGTTATGTGCCAATAACCCCCATTAACTCGCTGCCTCTCCTGCAAATGGAGCAGCGATGGTAACAGGACTTAACCCTCCAACAGCACCTCCCATAGAGCACTTTATAAACAACCCGCCTCCCACCCCTCTGCAGCTGGGGGAATCTAGGACTCTGCCCTTCACAGACGGCAAAGGAATGCTAGGTGTCTTGCCCAGGGTCACCCTGTGTCAGTGGCACATGTGTCTGTGACTGAATGGCACATTGCACAGTAATTAATAACAATGACAACACCTCACGCACCTCTTCGTACCTGAGAGGATATTGGCTTTCCTTTGCCCAGGAAGAACCGCAGGCAAGGAATAGACTTAAGATCTCCAGCTCCAGGCGCTGGTGCATCAGAGGAAGGAGGAGTGAAGAGGGAGCGTCGCTGTCAGCTGTATTGTTCCTCCTCTCTGGTGTCAGGACAGAGGTGGGTTTTGGTCCTAAATCAACTGGCTTGGCGGTTCCCCAGGCTATCACCACCTGGCCCTTCCTGGGGAGTGGAGCTGGGGGTCTCCAGAGAGCAGCTCTCCCTCCCAGAGCCAAAGTGCTGGTTTGCTTCAAGGCATCTGCACTGTCCATCCTGCCGCAATCAGTAACAATATTGGGATTAGATTAGTTTCCCTGAGCCGCAGAGAGGTCAGTGCGCAAGGCTGCAGTTAATCCATCGGGCCAAAGAGAACAGAAGCCTCTTTGCATTGGGAAAGGAAAACAAAGGGTCTGTTTGCAATACGCAGGGCTAATTCAAACAGTATTCCTCAAACCCTGGGGAGACAGGCCTTCTGAGCAAACGAGAAACCAGCGGTTCCAAATGCAACCCCAGCCATCCGAGAGTCAGCAAGGCCCAGGGGCACATGGAGCACGGAGCCAATGCAGCCAAATGCCTCACAGAGCTGGACGCACCCCAGTGTATGTGCCCTCGCAAAAGACACTGTGAGTCCTACCCACTACATTGCGTCTAAGGTGTAAAGAGCAACACCAGCTTTCCCAGGGCTCCCCTGAGCCCTGATTTTCAGCTCGACATCCATACATGGGCATAGGACCTTTCTCAGCGGAAACAAGCCACGATGTTCTACCCAAGGAAAGAGACATCGCCTCCCCCAATCCAGGTCAGAGCGTCCCCAGGGAGCTGGGCTACACACAGACACCGGCTTTCTGAAGAGCAGGGGCATTTTAAAATCTGTCTGTAACGTCGATGGAGCTATACCTATTTGCACCAGCTGAGGAGCTGGCCCTTTGTTTTGTAAGAAAGAATTTTGTCTGGGGGGCAGTTTTTACTAGTCCTGAACCCCACTGTTACTAACGGCTTAGCCCAATAGTCCCAGCAAAGAAAAACAGCCTGTCCCCCTTCCCTGACATAGTAGTGCAATGCTCCAAGGCAAAACCGACTTTGAAATTACAGGCAAGATACATTTCACAGCAAAACCCAATGGGCAACATTCTGCAGCAAAAAAACATATTTGTAGTAACCTGTTTCAGATGCTTAAGGAGCTGGAAAAATAGAAACTGCCTCTGTGGTTCTGTGGCAGAGATACGAATCTCCTGACTTCTTTTTCACAGATATTCCTGTCTAAAACATCAGCCTGTTTGCCCCCCGTGAATGAGTCTCCATCGCAGGTTGTGTTAAGAATCTGATCTTTATTTTTGCAACTGGAGCCGTTGTTTATGTAATAAGTCAGGCATTCAGGATAACTATATTACTGGGGACGGGGGACCGCAGGTGTGCAGATATATTAAAAACAAATGCCCAGCCTGTCAATCATTCGCCATGAGATAATCATTTTGAAAAGGAAATCTTCATGTTACAAGGCGTGCAAGAAATGCCAGATCCAAGAGTCTAGTTTCCAACTGAGTCAGCCATTTTCAAGCGCATCCTTTCAGACCATATTCGTCCTTTCCTCCTGGACTCCTTTTCCACCATTATATTTTGAGAGATATTATCAAAGGTGGATGTGGAGCCGAGGATGGGCAATACCCCTTTCCTGTCCATGACGGAGTGCCAGCCAGAGAGCTGTAAGTGCTAGTGCATGCCTGTACGCAATCGGTTGAAATCAAACTACGATAGGCTTCACTGGGTGTGGTGTCCGGATGTTGGTGGCCTGTGATAGACTGGATGATCTCGTGGGCCCTTCCGGACTTAGCTCTATGACTCTAGTGCAATCAGAAGTTTATTGGGTTCAAGACAGGAAAACGTGGGTGGACTTCTACAGCCTGCGCTACGCAGGGGAGCAGATGAGACAGTCGGAACAGTCCCTTCCAGCCCTGAATTACAGTGAAAGAGTTAAGAAGCTCAATCAAAGAGAAGATGAGGAGGTGACTTGATGACAGCCTATAAGCACCTGCATGGGAGAGGGTTTTTGACAGCACAGGGCTATTCAGAATGCGAACCAGCGGCTGCATCCACTGCTGCACCCCTGGCACTTCCGGGACTACTGCTGCCTGCGGAACCCCGCTGACATGACTCACACACACGGTGCGTGCAATCACTCTGCACTCAGGACACTGTCTTGAAGAGCGCCGCGCCCTGCGGCGTGACCTGACAGACGTGGCATATGCGAGGTCATGTCGGAGGGGGCGGAATGGCGCGCACTTTGCAGTGATGTCCCCTGTCCGATACTGGGCACAGCCACTTTGGGTTTTGTCTGAGCCCTGGGCAGGGGATGACCCATAGATGAAGAGGGCTGTCCGGCTTACAGCCAGACACATGGCCACTGGGTCTACAGAGACGACAGCACATGGCCTCCTCGCCATGCAGCTCCCATGTCCCGTAGGTTGCAGTAGGACCCAAGGAGGGCCTTTTGTAGCAATGGGGACTTTGCCAGAAGAACATCTGCACCTTCATTTGCTCCTGCCCAACAGACTGGCTTGTCTCTTTCGTGATCAGTGCTTAATTTGTGCCAGGCTAAGCCCTGGCACGTCTGGGCCCGGCAGTTCAGAGCCCAGCACCTCCGGGCCTGGCGGTTCAGAGCCCCGGCACCTCCGGGCCTGGCGGTTCAGAGCCCAGCACCCCTGGGCCTGGCGGTTCAGAGCCTGGCACCTCTGGGCCTGGCGGTTCATCCCTCTGGCACCTCCGGGCCTGGCTGTTCAGAGCTCGGCACCTCTGGGCCTGGCCGTTCAGAGCCCCGGCACCTCCGGGCCTGGCGGTTCAGAGCCCGGCACCCCTGGGCCTGGCGGTTCAGA
>ML677388.1:1181185-1230664 GCA_007922305.1 Dermatemys mawii
TGGCGGTTCAGAGCCCCGGCACCCCTGGGCCTGGCGGTTCAGAGCCCGGCACCCCTGGGCCTGGCGGTTCAGAGCCCCGGCACCCCTGGGCCTGGCGGTTCAGAGTCCGGCACCTCCGGGCCTGACACGTCAGTTGTGAAAGTAAATAAATTGCTTGAGCCCCAGCCCCTCTTTCATTACAAATTAAGCACCAGCCGTGCTGCCTTCCCCAGCAGTGAGGCCAGCTGCTCTCGGTCACCCTGAGGCAGGGCAGCAGCAGGTGAGCGCTGGCCGCGGGGGCAGCTGGCCCCGTGCCTGCTCCATGCATGGCGAGGTGAGGGGGTGGGGAAGGGAATGCCTGCCTGGACTGAAAACCCACCGGAGGCACGCCCCGTAGAACTCTTCGCGCCCACCCCCAGAGAGGGGTATATCGCTGCTAGCAGCATCCGGCCAGGCACAGGGACTCCCACGTCACCTGCTGCATCAGGCCCTGTCTTGGTTGCAATCCCACAGTGCAGGACAGCCTCTCTGCTTTCACTCCATTGCCCCTTGGGTGTTTGTACCCAGCTCTATGCACAATTGTGTGTCATTTTCTCCAGGAAGGAAACAGCTCATTTAGGTTTAATTTAGGATCAGGCGCAACAGTCATTAGTTGAAGGAAAACAAAGCAGTAAATTAGCCGCCTATCAGAGAGAGGAGAAATGTGGGAGGTAATTCTAGATTTATAGCAGCCAGAGCTAAGACAGCATTTAGTGTGACGTGCTGTGGTGTGCAGGGATACGTCCCAAAGCCAGGCGTCTAGGGAACACCTCTCTGCCTTTGACTAGATCTGTTCCACTGCTCGCTAAGTCCTGGTGCGTCCAGTAGCTCTGTTCCTAGGGCTGGATTGTCAGAGTTTCCATTATCAAGCTCTATCTTCGCGGGTTTATTGCTCAGCCGTAAACATTTGCTCCAGGCTGAAACGTGATCTACAGTTGTCGGCTGGGAACTGCAGAGTTTTCAGAAAAAAGAAAAGAAAAGAAAGATTTGGCTGTTCTGGGCAAGTGTAAAAAGATGAAACCTTAAAAAAAAGCAAGACATTTTCATGCAAAGTAGTGAGTAAGACTTTTAAACATTTCCCATCCCATGGACTAAATGCTTTGGCCCCAGGGTGGGATTTATGGACATTTAAGAATTTCATATAGTAAAATGTTAAATAGGTGATGAAATAGACAAACCGTTTAACACAGAAAACAGTAACATCTTTGCAGTTGTCTTCATATTACCAAACCCACCTGTGGGGTAGCTGATCCTACCCTGTTTTACAAATAGGGAAAGTGAGGCCTAGAGAGGGTAGGTGATGTACTCAAACTCAGGATGAATTTCACCCCTCTGCAGAGGGCCAGCAAAAAGATGTGGGTCCGTACCTTTGCGCAGGGGTGATTGTCACCTACAGACTGTCTAATGCACAGCCAATCCATTGAATGAGGCTGCCCCTGGAAAAGTGGTTTTGTTGTATTTCCAAGTGACTATAATGCAAAGGAAAAGCCACACAGAGGTTGACCCTTCCCCCTAAATTCCTCTTGATCAGTCTCCTTGTCTTCATGTCTCAACCCACACGAGCATGGTGGAGAGAGACGTTTCAAGATTTTGTGGGTCCTGATTGACACTGTGATTGGCTGTGTTTGCAAACGAGCTTTGGAGGTTTCTTCTCCAGCCCTTCCAGGAGACTGTATTTTAAAGACAAGATTTGTAGACAATAGAAAATAACTTTAGAATCGATCAGAACCCCATGTGTTTATTTCTAGTGGCTTAACTTCAGTCAGCCAATGGTATGCACTTCTGCAGCTAGAGGAAGAGCTGGGCTGGCAGAAACTCCTCTACTGAAACCCGAAGGCTCCGGGCTGGGATCCTCAGACCAGCTTCGCCACAGTTCACACATTTTTGGCAGACGAAGGCTGTGTTTTGTGGAAGGGCTTTGGGTGACCTTGGAACCAAGTCCCTCAGCACAAAGCTGAATTTGGGGTGAGTTTGGGCAGCATTTGAGGTGCACCTGAGGCCAGGTCAGGGTGTCAGCTGTAGGTAAAACTTGGCCACCTTGAGCGGAGGTTTGCTCTGGATTGGGGCAGCGATGGGAGTGGGGGGGGGGGGGGATTCACCGGAGTCCACAGGTTCCTAAGTTACTGAGCACCATGAGGGTCTGGCTAAACATGTAGGCCTAGCCCATCCCAGGGAGCCTCACTCTTATAGACCATGACCTGCAAATCCCCAGTGCTCACCAGGGAGCAATGCAATGAGGAGAGCGGCTAGGGAACCTTGCACTCCAGGTCAGAATTTCACACTTAGCCCACGGGTGTCCGTGCACGGGTCAGCTCTCCTCTGGGCCACATCAGAGAGCCATTCCCCACTTCTGCCCCATCTCCAGCAGTTGATGCACCCGCAGGCTCTCACCCTGGAAGCTATGAGCAGGCCTGCGGGCTGTCCTGCCCATAGACGCAATAGGGATAATGTTCGTTCTTATTTTCCATCCTCTTTCTCTGAGCGCTTGGTGGTGAGTCACCCTGTTTGGCTCTGATATGTCACCGGCGCCTGCACCATCCTTAGGAGAGTTTGGGAGCTGGAGATGGAGCATTGCTCATTAAGGAAGAATTATGGCCTCTGCTTAAGTGGATCTTATACCTAAAATAAATACTCAAATGTGTCCAGACAGCTTAAAATGTCAACTTGCTTCCTGGGAAGAGTAGAGCCATCTGGAGTCAACAGTTATTACAGCTAATGGAATGGGGAATGGGGTCCAGTCACCGCCCTGCACCAAAAGGCATAGGGTGCTAACAGTGCTTGTGAAAACGCCTCCTCCCCACGCGAATAGCGCGAGGAAAACACTGGCCAGGCCGGAGGGGATGGGCTGGGAAGCCCCCCACGGACTGTCTGACTGACCTCTTGACACTGGTGACTCTTCTGCTTCAAATTAACCCTGTCCCACAGAAGCGATCTCATCTCCTTGCCACTGTCACTTGGAGAGGGAGTTAGCATGCGGGAGGAGTTCTGACTTGGCGCAGAGAGTTTGGGGTGAGGGTTCCAGCTCAGGTGGTACCTGGTTGGTGGTGCAGCAGGGCTAAGGCAGGCTGTCTGCCTGCCAGGGCTCCGTGCTGCTCCCAGAAATCCAGCCCCTATGTAGAGGGACTGGAGTGCCCTAGTACACAGGCCAATTCCAGAGTGCAGCCTGCCCTACGTAGATGGGCAAAGCAGCTTCACCCATTCCAGTGCCAAGGAGAGTGGCAGGGCCCAGACGATGGGTATTTCACACCATACCCGGAGTCCTGCAGCATCCGTGGCTGCTGTCTCCACCATTCATCCTCCCCGTGTTTCTTTGTGTTCCATAGACCGTCTCCGCACGCTCCTTCCTTGGCCCTTTCAGCTGCCCTGGCATTCTGAGGCTGCCCGTTCCCTCCCACATTTCAGCTGGTGGCGTTTCCTATCAGGGAACCGCAGGTCAGAGGTGCTGTGCAGTCCTGTGCATCCCAGGTGATCTGCATTCTGCTCTTTCCAAGCTCATACAGACCTCTGCCAGGACCACCCACAGGACCCGGGGGTTAGCACTGGAGAGAACTGACAGGGGAGCAGCAGATAGAAGGAGGATGGTACAGACACAGCATTAAGTGCCACCCAGGTTTACAACAGTTTCTAGACCATTACGCCTTGCAAGCACCTGTCCTGAAACAGCGATGATCACAAACAGCATGCGGGGGCGGGGGGACTGGTGCTTTATGGCTGCTGGGTTTCTTTTAAAGACTGGGAGGGTCATTTAAGTCATTTTGTCTAACACAGAGAGCATCCCCAAATACAGGACATCGCGCCGGGACGTGACGTTGACCTGTCACTGTGACAGTGTCGCGTCTGGACAGCAGTGATGGCAATAAGATTGTCTCTGATCCCAAAGGGTCCTAGAGTGTTCGCCAGATGTTTTCCAGTTAGATGGATCACTTACCCAGTGCTGAAACGCAGTCACTTGTTGGGTGGAATCCAGTGTCGGTGGCTCAGCGCAGCACCACAGTGCTGGAGAGGGGCCGGAGAAGAATTCTGTATCGAAGGGAGAGGGCAGGGAGGCGTTAGGGATACAGAATGCAGTTGTCCAATTTGAAAGTTGGCCAGGGCCCAGGAGATAACATCTAACATGATCATTGTAATGGGCACAAATTACCAGGGCTTCCAGTTTGTGTGTTCTTGGAAAGCCTCCGTTCCTGGGCCAGACAGGCCCAGCCCTGTGGATCTGATGGGCTCACGGAGCCTAGCATGGTGTGGCTGCCAGTCATGCTGTGACACATCATTACTCCATGGCACAGCCTTAGGCATGACCCTGCCGCCATCAAAGCCAAGGGGACATTTACCGTGGGCTACACTGGGAGCAAATCCATGGGCAATGCAGCAACAGAGTATGGTTGTCTGTGATCTCGGGGATTCCGGCAGTTTCCTAGCATGTTTGAATTAATTTTATGATGCAAGTAGAGGTTAGTGATTGACCTTCTCCACAGGTCCATGTTAATAAGAGGAAAGGAAGCGGATAGAGCAGCTGAGCAGGAATGGAGGAAAGGCAAATTAGATATCAGGGACGGACAGCAGGTATCACAGCACAGCTCCCAGCAAGAGCAGAGTTGTCTTCCTAAGAAAATCTTTATTTAACTTCCTAAGCATGAATGTTTCCTCCTGCAGCACAGTTACAGATAGAAAAATAACCAGGCTTTAATGCTCGTCTACTTGGTCTCTTCTCCCCTCGAGAGGGTAACAAGCTGCTGTTAATATTTGTTGTGTTTATTAACAGATGCAGTAGTGACTGCTGAAGACTTCGTATGCCAGTTACCATTGAAATGTAAGTAACGAGTCAGAATTAACTATCATCAATAAAACAGAAGAACCCTGTATCTTATGTCCCCCTACAGGGATTTACTGAGACCCTGTTGGCTCTGGATGTTGTATTGGATGGTCCTTTGGTGAGCTCCAGTCCGGGTTTTGCAACAGTCACAATATTTTGACTGGATATTGTCTTAGGAGGTGGTACTAGTAGGGTGGAATTCCCTCATGCTGGAGTTTGCACTGGATACTTTTACAAAGCTGGATACACTGGTAATGATAATAATTTAAAAAAAACAACAACCCACAACCATACTCCGTGAACGGGAATGGAGTCTGCGGCCTTGCGAGCCGGCATTCTTAATGTGCCAATTGCTCGAAGATGATCACATACACAGGGAGCAGTGAGGGCTGATGGAGTATAAACTGGCTTGGGCAATCCTGATGAGCTGAAATCCTGCACATCCCAGAAGGGGTTGTTTCTCTCTGTGGAGTTTGTGAGGCTATTCGAAATCTGCTTCCACCAACCAGCCAAACAACCCCCAGAAGCCCTGTTGCACCAGCCAGCCCTGTGAGCAAACCGGGATTTTTTTTGTTTTTGACAGAAACTCGCATGTAACTTTCCCTGGAGGAACAGAGCAGTTTTGTGATTGTTCTTGCGGTATTTTAAAACTGAGAAACTCGTAGATTCTCTTCAGCAGTCATGAGTGACTGACAATTCGGAGGTAAGGGTTTCACAATGCTTGTTTGTGTAGATGAAGCTTTCACAATGCCGGCTGTTAGCTAGGAGTGTGAGCCTTGTCGGCTTCTGACTTGTGCATTGTCTCGTGCAATGTGGCTAATGAATTCAGACAATGGAAAGCTGTGAAGAATTACGGCAAACTCTATGGGGATTTCCTCCTCCCACCACCAAACTGGTAGATGTGTTATGGGGAAGGTGGGTTATTGCTGTCTGTTCTCTGCTTGTATATTACATGCCAGATCTTAGTGTAGGACACACAGAGAGTTATTCAGAAATACGTATTAGGATATTAAAGTGAGGTGCTAGTACTGGACCAGCCACAAAATCCCACCAGCTGCAGCGCAGGAATCTAGTACTTCGTAACTGGCCGTACCACCCCTACCATTCCACCCTGCCTGTCAAAGACAGTAGCAAGTGTCTTGGTTACCTGAACAATCAGGAGGATAGCTAACTGAGTAGGAAACTATTAGCATATTTAAATTGCGCAGGATAATTCAGCCTCCTTGCAAAGGAAGGGGCCATCTGTGCAGAACAGGTACCTGCACAGCACCTGAGACATGTGTTGACTGGCTGTTTCTCACGGGGTAGCAGCATGGAAAGGATTAGAAGTAATGCTGGTAGTAATCAGACATCCGAGTTAACACCCCTTGCGAGTTCGCCCCTTGGGAAGTGCTGCAGTCCCCCTGTCTGGCTGTCGAACTGGTGGGATAACGAAGAACTGAGCTCCCCACCATGGGGTGTTCCCACAACCAGGGGGGCTGGCGGCTGATGTTTGCCTTTGCTTTGTTTAATGAAAGGTTGGAGCGTGGAGAAAAAACCTGCTCTGTGGGGAGCACCTCAGGGCTCTCAGTGCCATCTGTCCATAGCTAGGAGAGGGCAGAACGCTGGGAGTTTGGGGACTTTCTGCTCCGCAGATTCCTCTTGTCTCCTGCAAAGTCAGGGCTATGGGACCCATTGCACCTCCCTCATGATGGAGAGCAGTGCCCTAGGGGAAGACATCACGCGGGAACAGTAGGCATGTGAAGTACTGTCCTGCAGCAGAGGCAGACTCTGAGGGCACTAAGCGTTCTCTCTCTGCCCGGCACTGCTGGGCACAGAGCTGAGCAATGCTGGAAACTTTTGTCTCCTGCCTAGGGATTCAGGCACTCAGTGGGACAACTCCCAGGAGTACATACTGCTCAGGGGTGGCCCAATGGGTGTGTTGTGTGGGGTGGGACAGTTCACAGCTGAGACCCCGGGAGACGGCTGGCTTGCACTGAGAGATCGAAGGTTCCTTGGTGGTTCCCATTATTTTGGTCAGTCTAAGGTATTTATTTGGGACCTGGCACCGTAGCATCTGAGCACATTGGAATACATACCGGGTCTATCCTGAGCCCTACTGGTGAGGTAGGGGAGGGCTATCCTCCCCATTGTACAGATGGGAAAACTGAGTTGCAGAGAGACAAGGATTTGCCCAAACTCACATCAGACGTCTGTGGCAGAGCAGGGAACCGAACCTGCCTTTTCTGCAGCGTAGGCTGACACCGAGCATGGGACCATCCCACCTCTGTGTCAAACACCACTGCATGTAAGAGGCTGCACAGATTTGCACTCAGACAGACCTCAGCTCCCCCACCCAAAAGCACACTCCTGGGTGTGTAAAGGGACACCAGACAGGGAGAAAGCAGGGATGGGGCAAAGAGAGAGGGAAACCAAACAACAGGGAGCAAAATATGCTCTGGAAAAAGGCAAGGTTCTCCAATGCCAAGTCTGCTCCCAGCTCTACTCCCTGACCTCAGCCCGGGGTCTGGAGGGAGCCCTGACCCAGAGCGATGCCCTCCATTGGGGTATGAACAGACACAATAATCAGGTTTTGTCCAGTATCCCTGGTTCATTCAGCCCCAGGGGATCGCACCTGATTTTAGCTTCCCCAAGTTGCTTTTACATGCCAGACTTGGCCTGTGTCTGCTGGAGAAAATCTTGCATTACAGACCAATCAGGGCAGGTTGGGTGAGCAGCTGAGCAGTGCCAGGTTTTGGGGGCAGCCCAGCGGCACGCCCCAGGCTTGTGCTGCTGGAGTCCTCCCTGGATTTCTCCTGTCCCTGACCCAGCCCCACCCCAATCCCCCGGGTCCCTCCGTTCGAGTGGCAGCTGTAGAATGCCCCCAAGAAGATAGACTGTGAATTAGTTCATGGCTAAACTTGCTGGAACTCCTTGATCAGGGAAAACACAAGGCCCTCCACACCCTTCAACCTCCTTGTCCTGCCTCAAACAAAGCTGGGGTCTCTCTGAAGAGATTTTCCCCACTCTTGTTTTTCCATCTGCTTCTGAGAGGTAGTGCAGGAGGACTCAGATTTTGAAGCCAGGGTGACATTTAGACAGGACGGCAAGAGTGCTGGGAATCCTTTTAGGAATCTTGTGTTTAGCAGATGTTTTCTTTGCACGGGGCTTCCTCCTCTACACACCCAGCGCTGCATCCGGCCCTGGGATTCTGAGCCCCTGGGATTCTGCCCTGTTTTGCATGGAGCGATTAGCACATCAGCTTTTCACCCACGCTGGCTTCTCTCAGAGCAGGGCCAGACTGCCAACGTTTGCCAGCCCTGGTAGCTCTGTTGGTCAGAGGTGAGAGGAGATGTGTTTTAACCAGCAGAGCTGTGCTACCAAAGGGCTGCAACGTAGACACAGCTATAGCAGCAAAACTGCGCTTTTTGTTTATTTTGCATGGGGGTGGAGATAAGTTACACCAGCAAAGGAGCAGTTTTGTGGTATAAGCTGTGTCCACACTAGGAGTGCTCTGCCAGCGAAGAATACTGATGCTGCTTTCCTGGGAAAATGCTCCGAGTGGACGCCTGGCCTAAGCCATGGCGGTTTGGTGTGAATTTAAAGCAATTTAATTAAACGGACGCAAACTGCTGTGTGGATGCTCGTAATCCACACGAACTGGGGCTTGCAGTGACTGAACCAAAGAGCTGCACGGTTGAGTGTCGACCAGCCTGCAGCCTTCGGCAATTTGCTCAGAATTGCGCAGGGTAGGGTGACCAGACAGCAAGTGTGAAAAATTGGGACGGGAGTGGGGGGTAATAGGAGCCTGTATAAGAAAAAGACCCAAAAATCGGGACTGTCCCTATAAAGTCAAGACATCTGGTCACCCTAGCATAGCGCTTTGCACTGGGTCTCTCAGGCTCACAGAGGAAGAGTGCAGGCTTCTGTCCTCATGCAGTGTGGGCAGGTGCCTCTTCTCTTGTCTCTCTGGCTTTAACTCTGCAAAGTGTTTGTGAGGGAGGCAACACTGGCTTTTGGTGACTGAGGTTAGCAGAAATATTCAGAGGGTGCTTCTAAGGGAACAGACACACATTTAGCACCCCACACCCCGTTCTGAAAACACAGCTGAAAACACCTCTTCTGACTCTTCGCTCCCTCCATCTGGATCTCTGCTTTCCAGCTTTAGTTTGCATTTTGTAAGTGCATTGCTTAACTCCGGGACAGTTTGTGATGATGCTGAAACTGCAATGTAAAGTTCTACTGTGCAAAAAAACATTGGGAAAAATCAAGGAATGTTTGCGTTGGACCTGTCTATGACGCTCTGTACCTTGGGGGGACACCCTACACCCCCATGTTCATCTTTATAAAATGATTGTGTGGTATCCAAGCGAGAGAATCTGTGGCCCAGCTCAGGATCTGAAAGTGACATGGTCATGTAGCCCAGCAAGGCGGTGGCAAGGGGCAGGTGGGACCTCAGGCAGGCAGGAGTCTTGGGTGTCTTTGGAAGGCTCATAATTCACTGAGCATTGGTTGTGATAGGGATGTTATAATAAGGTTAGAGGTTATGATTTCATGTAGATATGAGGCTGAAAATGTATCCTCATGGCTTAAAGCAAGCCCAGGCAAAAACCCTCCAAGAAAGGAGAGGCAGTTCACACCTCATCAGGGCATGGATGGGACAAACCCAGCCCAGCCTCACAGAACAATGGGCACTGGCCCAGGCATCAACAAAAGAATCTGTTCGACTCTCAAGGGAGTCACCCCCTTCCTTTGGGCAGTTCGGGACTGCGATGAGGTAATGCTCACCTGACTCTGAAGGGTGAGGGGCAAAGCCAAGAGGAAAGAAAGGACAAGATAAAAGGGAGAGACATTCTGCCATGGTCTCTCTCTCTTTCACCACCATCTACAGACACCAAGTGACTGAAACGCTGAACAAAGGGGAGAGTAACCAACCATCGTGTGGTGAGAAACATCTACATTTTTAAGGACATTGAAAGTGTTAAGATAAGCGTAGAATGCGTTTTGCTTTTATTTCATTTGACCACATCTGACTTGTTAGCTATGTTATGCTTATAATCACTTAATATCTATCTTTATAGTTAATAAATGTGTTTATTCTACTGAAGCAGTGTGTTTTGTTTGCAGTGTGTCAGAGGTTCCCCTTGGGAGAACAAGCCTAGTGCATATCAATTTATTTGTTAAATTGACAAACTTATATAAGCTTGCAGCATCCAACAGGCATAACTGGACACTGCAAGGTGGAGGTTCCTAGGATTGTTTCTGGGACCAGAGATACTGGCTAGTGTTGTTCGCTTGCAAGTAGCCGGGAGCAGCTTACACGCCAGAGGCTGTGTGTGGACAGCCCAGGTGTGGAGTTCTCAGAGCAGAGCAGAGTAAGGCTGGTTCCCAGAGTCAAGGATTGGAGAGGCCTAGTAGATCACCGGTTCAGATAACACCAGAGGGGAACAAAATCCCCCTGCACGCTCCTGATCTGCTCCCAATCCCATTTAATGTAGCCATGCCTGACGTGATGCCTCCTGTGCATTTAGAATGGTTCCAGAAGGCACACAGAGGTACAGAAGGAAAGCAGGTGTTGTGTCTCCTGCTCACTCACACACGCACCTGATCTCGTCATCAATCCCAGAACTTCAGGGCTCCCTTTTGGATTCCAGTGAGGGTTAACACCTGGTGCACTTGCTGTGTTTGCTCTTGGAGGTGGCCTGTTTCACTACAGAGTGTCTTTCATAGAAGCAAACTGAGAAGATGATGAGCGTCTTCTATGGGTAGTAAGTTTCCTACCTTAGGTGACTGTTTATGACGTATTGCACCACAGGTGATCCTGGAGCACTGGTACATGTAGTAATGAGTCTAATAAATATTTTAGTAGGACCTAGAGGCATAGTGTGTACTAGGGGCTGTATAGACAGCTAGTGAGAGACAGTCTCTGCTCTCAAGAACTTACCATCTAAAGACCAGGCAGACTAAGGGTGGAAGAAATGAAGTATTATCACCCCCTCTTCACAGATAAGAATAAGTGACTTGCCCTAGGTCACATGGTGAGCCTGTGGCAGAACCAAGGACTGTACCTAGCTCCCTGAGGCCCAGTCTAGCCCCTTTACCACAAGGGCATTCTTCCTTATCAGTCTAACCAGTGCTACGGTATCTCCACCCAGTACTGATAGGTGGGGACAGTCTGAGCCATGAGAGAATCTGGGGCCCAGATCAGGATGTGAAAGTGACACAGTCATGTAGCCCAGCAAGGTGGTGACAAGGGGCAGGTGGGACCTCAGGCAGGCAGGAGTCTGTTCTCGACAGTCCCTGTTCCTAGGCTTTCAGCAGAGCTGATGTGAGTACTTTGCAGAAGCCGGCGGAAGGACTCAAACCTCAACAATGTTGCGGAGAATTCTGCTGCCAGGTTTTTTATATTTTCAGCGCTTAGCTTGATGGTTTATGGTTTTGGCACAACTTTGGCTCTGAAATATAATATCAAATAAAGGCCTTCTGGTTAGGACATTTGACTTAACGCCGCTGATTTTTATTGCTTGAGGGATTAAGTAGAACAAAATGGCTTGTGTGTGTATGTGGACGGATGCTTGCTGGCCGGAGACATGCCAGGCACGCTCTGGTGGTTAAATGATCCAACGATGAACATACGTGGCACTCTTCACTGGAGCATCACAAAGCACTTTTCTTGCGCGGGTGTTAGCATTCGCCTGGTTCTCCAGATGGGGAAACTAAGGCTCAGAGAAGAAAAGTGACTTGTCCAGGGGAACCAGCAATTCAGTGGCAGCTTCAGAGCTAGAAGTCAGATCACCTGCCTCACCCCATGCCTTCTAAAGCCACCCCTCACTGTCTCCAAGTAACCACACTGCACATTTGTAATGGGAGGGAAAGGCAAAGCAAAACGGAGCTGGGGTAATATAAACACAGGCTGAAGCACTGCGTGCAAGGCCGGCCTTTTACTTTGTTTAGCTTGTGAAGATTTATTTTAATCTGTATTTATGAAGTAGGTTTATTTAACGATGCTGAGGACTAGGCACCATTGGCAGAAAAAGATTCTCCTGTCCACACCAAATCTCTCCGATGATTAGTTGACCTTCCCGACGAAATGTGTAAATGTATAATAGCTGGGCTTTGCTGCTCCTGAGAATGGGCTGGGAGCTTCACACAAGCAAGTCCGAGTATAGGTGGAAGGCCGCCTTGGCTGCGAGATGGAGCAGAAGTGGGAGATGCAGGAGGCCTGTCTTCTAACTCTAGCTCTGCCACCAACTTGCTGGGTGGCCATTGGTATGTCTCTGTGTCTCTGTTTCTCCATCCATAAAATAGAGATAATGGAAGCTACACACTTTGTAAAGCACATCAGGGCCTAGGAATGCAACAGGCTACATTTGTGCTCAGCACAGAGTTTAAGGCCAGATGGAACCAGATTAGCTACTCGGACCTCCTGTATGTGTCAGGCCTGCACCCACACATTAAACCCAACTACTGAAATGAGCTCAAAGTATCACAACCTCAGGAGACCGGACTGCTCTGTGCCAGGAGGAGAGAGGAGGAGGAGGAGGGACCAAAGTGCACCAGGGCACGAGGCCCCCACAATGGCAGGGAGATGATTAAGTGAGAGACAATCCTGGCAAGTGACCCACACCCCAGCTACAGAGGAAGGTGGCAACAACAACAAAAAAACACAAAACCACCCCAGGTCACTGCCAAATCCCTTCCCAGCCCCACATGTGGCCATCAGTGGGACCCTGAGCGTGTGAGCAAGAACCAGCCAGGCAAGCACCGGAGAGGGAGAATGCTCAGTGCCACTGCAGAGCCTGGCTCACCTGGTCAGTGTCCCATCTCCAGCCATGGCCACCCCAGTGCATCAGAAAAGGAGTTAAAAGAAAAATCCAGAATACAGTGGGGGAGGGGAGGAGTGGGATCTCTCTTCCTGACCCTTGCAGCTGGCTGCCTGAAACCCTGAAGCATGAGCTTTTAGGAACATAAGATGCAAACTGTGAGCCCCAGGATGGTTAAGTCCTGGTCCCCACCATCACAAGCAACCCGTCATACAATCACACACCTTCATTTGTCCGACTCTCTCTTAAAACTAATGGTTGTTTGCCCCCATAACTCCTGCTGGGAGGCTGTTCCAGACCCTCACCCCTTTGGGGGTTAGAAACTGTCTAATTTCCATTTGTTCATGGCCAGTTTATCCCCATTTGTTCTGTGCCAGCCTTGTCCTGTAGCTTCAAGAGCTCTTCCCCCTCCTGGGTATTTAACCCCGCTATATTTATAGCACTCAGATCCCCGCTCAGCCGTCTCTATGTTAGACTAAACAAGCCGAGCTCTTCCAGTCTCCTCTCAAAGACAGGCTCTTCGTTCCTCCGCCCAGTCCCTCTCTGCACTGGTTCCAGTCTGAAATCATCTTTCTTGAACCTGGGTGACACAGGGCTCCAACCGAGGTCCCACCAGGGCCTTCTCCAATGGCATTAATTCGTCTCTCTCTCTACTGAAAATGCCTGGCCTGAAATATCCTAGGATCACCTTTGCCTTTTTCCACAGCCACATCACTTTGGTGGTTCACACTCATCCTGTGCTCGACCCACACCCCCAGGTCTCTCTCCTACTCTCCTCCAGCTTCCAGCTGATGAGCTCCCAGCTCATCGCAACAATTCTTACTCTGAGACCCTAAGTACCTGCCCTCGCACTTGAATTTCATCCCACGATTGAAACATTCGAACGAGTACCAGTAACATCCCAGTTCGGACCCTTTCCTCGTGGCCCCGTGGACTGCACGTGATCTTAGTCTCATCACAGGGGGTCGTCTCAGCAGAGCTGCTGCAGACAGATGCAGAATGGACATTTGATGGCATAATCCACAAACAACAGACGTACATGTAAACGTTTGAATTGCACCTCACTCCTTTTCTGTTCCCCTGTGGAGTCGGAGCAGCCCACGTGACAGAATTGGAGCAGCCTGTACTAGTTTGTGGCTTTCGTGTACTGATCGGGTTATAGTGTTGTAGGCTCTCTGCATAACTCGAGTGAATTCCCTCTCAGGGTCTGTTGCGGGAGACTCAGGAAAAGCATGTTATCTGGATTGTCCTGCTTGGATGAGCAGCAGCGACGTTGACATTTACACTGTCTGCTTCAGGTTTCTGAGCCAAGGGAGGCAGGTCCCACCTCTCTGAGCTACTAAATCAGAGTCTGTGCAGGCTCATATGGCCCCATGTCAGTGAGACATCAGTCTCGCGAGCCGTCAGTTACTGGAACCTGACAAACACATGGGTGGGAGCAGAGGAGGATTTCCTAGCAAGCTGAAAGTAGGCACTTGTGAAGGTGGGCCAGTTTACAGCAGTGGAGAATTTGGCCCACTGTTTCAGGCAGTCTGCAAACTCAGGCAGACACCACCTCCTCCTTTGACACTTGGTCCGTGTTTGGAAAGTGTTCTGCACAACCAGGTGCATGGTTCTGTAGCAAGGGATGGGTGCCCGGGATGGCAGAAGGCACAGGGCCTCTGAGACAGACAGGCCCTGAGTGGCAGATGCTGCACATTTAGCAGTAACTTACTGCAACTATTCATACCATCTGGAGCAGAGGTCATAAAAAGTCTGGCCCCAGAACAGAGGCTATCGGAGCTGTGAAGTTCCCGCAGTGTTCTTGTATCAGTTCTGGGTTACTGAGGTGTCACTTCTGTGACGGTGGCTGCATCCCAGAGGGTTTGGCATGTAACATGCAAAGAGGGACAAGCTCTAGTCTGGGAGCAGACTTGCCAGTGCCTGGGCCACAAGGCCCTGGCTCCGAGGGTCCCGTTCTCCTCTCTTCTACCCTGGCTTTACAGCAGCAGGAATGTAAATAGTTCCCTGATCACCTGGATAGAGTTCACTCTCTTTCTTGGCCCCTAGGTGGCTGGAAAATCAGGTCGGATAGAGCAGGGCTGCTGCTGTAGGTCTGTAGCAGGGAACAGGTGGAGTCAACAAGATGACAGGCATCATGAAACCAGAACAACAAACTGCTTTCTTGAGCAGGAATGGCTGGGTAGGCAATGCTGCTCTCCCAGGATCCAGCCGCACAAGCTGCTAGGACTGCAGAGCTCTAGCCACGAGCTGCAGACCCCTCAGCTTCCCAAGTGTTTAGATTCTTGATTGTATTATGTGCCAAAAGCTTGTGCCCTTGGTGGTGCATTGATGCTGGCTGGCTCTGGATGGGGACCAGTGGCTGTTCTGTCCAGGGAGAGCTGCCAGCCTGTCAAAAGGTGGCGAATCTTCATCAGCAAATCCCATGCAACTTCTTGCTTTTCTTGCGAGGTTTGCAGCGTGGGTCTGAGACATGGGATGGGGGCCACGTGTCCCGTAATACCCATGTCTGTCTCAGGGGAAAATGCGTGGTTCTTTGTAGAACCAAATGTAGGATCAAATGAAGTAAAAATCTTAACTGAATCCACATGTTCCTTAGAATCTCTATGGAGAGTAATTCCATGCTCTCATAAGCATATAACAATAGGGATCTATTATCAGCCACCTGATCAGGACAGTGATGGTGACGATAAAATGCTAAGGGAGATTAGAGAGGCTATCAAAATAAAGAACTCAATAATAGTAGGGGATTTCAATTATCCCCATTGTTGACTGGGTTCATGTCACCTCAGGATGAAATGCAGAGACAAAATTTTCTCAATATTTTAAATGGCTGCTTCTTGGAGCAGCTGGTACAGGAACCCACAAGGGGAGAGGCAACTCTCAATTTAGTCCTGAGTGGAGTGCAGGATCTGGTTCAAGAGGTAACTATAACAGGACCACTTGGAAATAGTGATCATAATATAGCAACATTTAACATTCCTGTGGTGGGAAGAACAACTCAACAGCCCAACACTGTGGCATTCAATTTCAGAAAGGGAATTATGCAAAAATGAAGTTAGTTAAACAGAATACATTGAGATTCATAAATTCAGGGAGGTTAAGTCCATTAATGACTATTAGCCAGGATGGGCAAGGAATGGTGTCCCTAGCCTCTGTTTGTCAGAAGGGGGTGATGGATGGCAGGAGAGAGATCACTTGATCCTCACCTGTTAGGTTCACTCGCTCTGGGGCACCTGGCATTGGCCACTGTCAATAGACAGGATACTGGGATGGAGGACCGTTGGTCTGACCCAGTATGGCTGCTCTTATGTTAGAAATTAAAAGGTACAGTGACTAGTATGAAATCCCTGCAAGCCGCATGTACGCTTTTCAAAGACGTCATAACACAGGCCCAACTTAAATGTATACCCCAAATTAAAAAACACAGTCAAAGAACTAAAAAAGAGCCACTGTGGCTTAACAACCATGTAGAAGAAGCAGTGAGAGATAAAAAGGCATCTTTTAAAACAGGGGTCTCCAAACTACAGCCCGGGGGCCAGATCTGGCCCGCGGCGTCGTTTGTCCGGCCTCCCAGCTGAGCAGTCACGTGGAGAAGCTGCCGCTGCCCCCACACACACGAGCAAATTCTGAATGTGTAATGGTGAGTATTTACGCTGCAAACCTGACTGTAAGCATTACAGGAGTGCAGTCGGGAAAGAGCCATACTGTGTCTACTCAAAACAGCTCAGCTTTTGAATACCTGCAGCAAAGTGGCAGTGAAATCATTTGGGAAATAACTCAGAAGAATGAATAAATTCCAGAAATTTGCGCTTTGTGCAAAGAGCTAACACAGTGAAATTCATCAGATAAATGACAGATTATTCATCATTAGACCCAGCTCTAAGCCCCGATGCCAGCTTCCCCTCCCCTAAACATTCGTATCATGTATCCAGCAGGCAGGGTTTGTGCTTGCAAGTGGCTGGGACTTCACAGTGGGCCGTACGCTGCTGCCATTGGAATATTATGGCCTTTGTCCTGTTTCCAGTCCTCCCACAAGCATCTGGTCCTTCTCTTCCTGACTCAGTAAACCCGCAGGAAAGCCCGTTTACATTACAGATAGTGGGATATGTTTAGCAAGGGGCAATAGATCAGTAATTTGGTTATTTTGGATTATTTCTCCAATCTTGCAGGCAGATTGTGTTGGTCTATCTCACCTCGTGTGGAGGAGGCTCATGGGGAATTATCCAGAGGATTTACATTGTTTGGTTTGAATGGGGCTCCCAGGTACCGATTTATCCTGACAGAATTGCAAACAAGAAGGCTTCTTCTCATCCTGGATGCTACGACAAGTATCTCCACAAACGAACACAGAGCAGTTCTGGTTACCCTAAATTCTCCCTGACAATGGGATAACAGCATCAAGCTCTTGCCACCTTGCTAATGTTTAGACTGGGATAGTTTGCAGCAACCTGAGCTTGACTGACGTCTTCAATAGCTTGAAGAACCAGATTTCCTGGCCCGAGATTGGGAGGAAGAGCTGGAAACAGGACCTCCTGCCTCGTCCATTCATTTCCCCCTTTCTCTGTGGGATAGATGAAAGCACCTGAAGAGTCTAGGCCGGAGCCTTCGGGGAATTCTGGAATCTGTTGTTCCTGACTTCTCCGGTGTATTTGAGACGTAGTCACACAGGAGGTCAGACTAGCTCCCTTCTAGCTTTACAATCTCGGAAGTGTCTGCAGCGAAGCCGAATTTTAATGTCTCGGCATGCCCCATCTCCAGCCAGGACGCAGACTCACTTGCTCTGCTGAGCCAGCGGCTACCCCTGGCTTCTGAGGTTTGGTCTGGGGTAGAACATGGAAAATGAAAGGAATTTGCTTCAAGTGTGTTGGCACCCTCCGAGATTGCTTTCCAGGTGAAACTCTGAGGCCTCTGCACGGCAGAAGCCCCAACTCAGGGGTTTAAGTGGGATGTAAGTGTTGCACAGACATGCCGCTGGCCCGCTGCGTGCAGGGAGTTTTCTCTGCGAAAGTTCCAGCAGCCGTGTTTACAGCTGGGAACGTTTGCCTAGATAGCGAATTCTGCAGGACCGGAGATGGTTCTCAGAAGCCAGTTTTGAGTCCAGAATCATGACTGTTTGAACCAGAAACCTGCTGTAATCATGTGACCTGTGGGTCCAATCAAAAGGAATAGTGCTGGAATTTCAAATACTGAACACATACAATGAACCAGGGCTTTATTTGTAATGAAAGAGGTGGCAGGGCGCAAGCAATTTTTTTACTGTCATAACAGCCATGGCAAGGCCAGAGGTGCCGAGTTCTGAACCGCCAGACCCAGAGGTGCAGGGCTCTGAACCGCCAGTCCTGGAGGTGCCAGAGGGATGAACCGCCAGGCCCAGAGGTGCCAGGCTCTGAACCGCCAGGCCCAGGGGTGCCGGGCTCTGAACAGCCAGGCCCAGAGGTGCCGGGGCTCAGCCAAATGCTGAATTAACCATAGCAATGAACGGCTTGTGGGCCACGAATGGTCAGCAGAAATTGTTCAGTGACTGAGTTTGCACCAGGAATTCCTTTGGGCTACTCGGACCCATCTGCAGGGGGAGGAGGCAGGGCATGCCAGATTCATTGTTTGTTGCGAATCCTCCACCCTGCTCTAGTCTGAGGGTGAGTTTTGGAAACTACATTTCACCTTTCTCCTGAATCTCTGAGTCTGTTGGAGCAGCAAGGGAAATGCATCCCAGAGTCCAGCCCTCTCCCCTTCCTGCGAATTCCCTGTCTCTGGCCTGCAGATGTTGCCATGAACTCCTCAGCAGCGGGGTGCACGTGGTGAGATTGGTGGGCGTCACAGTCAGGTCCCAAGCCACACAAGGCTCTCCAGATCAAAGGCAACGCACAGAACTGCAGCTGGAAGCCAGGGCAGATGTCGAGGAATTGGAGCAAAAATGCTCCTTGCAGTGAATGCCATGAGTGTTGGTCACAGACACGCCCCGTGGCGGTTGTAACCCTCAGGAAATATAGTGCTCCTCTTGCCCTAGCATGAGTCAGTGTTGTCTAGTCTGTAATACAAGCCCAGCTGCCTGTTGCTCCAGGGCAAACCCTGCTGGGCCCGTCCAGAGACGACTACGCCCTCCACCCCCACGCACCCTGCATAGCTGTGCTCCTGGCCTCACTGGGTGGAGGCTCCCCAGGAGCTGCCTGTGGCAGACAGGATCCTGGGCTGGAGCCCCAGACACTTGTTTGGAGGAGAATTCTGTTTGCTGCCTTTGCTAGCTCTGCCCGCCTCCTCTGGCGCCTCCATGACCCCTCTGGCGAGAGCAGTGCCCGGGGAGGTGGGGCACTAGGTTGGCCCAAATCCAGGCCAGACGCTGCTTCTCCGATGAGCTGTGTGAATCTTGCCTGAGTAAAATGGGAACACTCGGGCCAGTCCAAGCTCTGGGCATGGGAAACACCTGGCTGCAGGCATTCGGGGCTGCTGGCTGCTGCTCCCACTCCGGCAACTGGGAAGGCCGTTGCCGATTAGGACATGTACAGGACGTGCGCTTTGCTGCAGAAGGGCCCAAGCTTGGCCCCAATCCTCCTCTGCAAACAGTTTCTGCTGCGGAGCGGGATGTCTCTGCTGCGCCACGGGCTCACGCCCTCTCTCCGTGTGTGTGTCAGTCCAGGTCGGGGGAAGGGGCTAGCGCTGCCCAAGGACCAGCCTCCCCTACTTGGTAAACACTCCTCCGCCTGGCTGAACCACTTGACAATGTTTACAAAGCAGCTGGCAGCAAACAGCCATCAAAGCCCAGCACAAGTTGGTGTTTACCCGAGTGACTAACTGATGCTGCTGCAGGATCTAAGGACAAGCCCATGGGAAGCGCTTTGCTCCTGCCAGGGCAGCTTTCAAGGGGCCAGAGCAGTGCCACGGTGAAGCTCAAAGTCACGGGGATAGGAGGATGGCAATGACCCTTTGCCTGGCGTGTGAGAAATAGTTCACAGGCCTGGGCATTGTTCTGCACCCAAAGCAGCCCTTAACTTCCATTATAGCATGAGCACTTCAATCAGAGAGGGGCTGTCGCAGGACATGGGAAATATAGGGGTCATGTCCCCCACTAGCAGCTGGTCCATTAGAGGATGATGGTGTCACGGAGTCCCCAGGGCGATGGTCTGGACCTGCTCCTTAAGAAGTCAGTCAGGACTCTGGGGTGAAGCTTCTTCTCCGTAAACAGCCTGTCTCCAAGGCTAGGAGCTTCACAGCTTCCACCTTCCTAGGTCTGACCTTAGAGCACTCAGCACCTTCTGCCCCTCCGTGGGCTTCCCCCAGTGAGCTCAGCCAGGCAGGGTCCTGGGGAAGCCCGTGGGTTTGCACCCCAACTCCACAGTCAGACGTGACTCTCAGCCAGCCAATAAAACAGAGGTTTATTACATGACAGATGATCTAAGACAGATCTTGTAGATACAGCAAATGCGCCCCCTCTGCGGGGTCCATTTTGGGGGCCAGAGAGCCAGGCCAGCCTGCCTGTAGCTCTCTGCCTCTTCCCAGCCAGACCCAGACGGACCCTCACTCCACAGCTCCTCCTCTGCTTCCTTTGTCTCCTTCCCGGGCAGGAGGTCAGGTGACCTCTTCCCCCCACCTGGAGTCAAGTTACAGCTTCAGGTATGTCAAGAATCAGAGAGGAGTATGGACACCTTCACACAATAGTCAGACGAGCCATTGAGAGCATTTCTATTCCGTCACAGATGGTCTATTACTGCCACCAGCTAACAGGAGTTGCTTCTTCAGCTCAAGGGGTAGAGGCCTGTAGTTTGGTGCTGGGTTCAAATCCTGCTGCTGCTCTCAGAGCAGGGGAGGGGCAGGTTTCCTCCATCCTGTTCAGTGGTTGCCGTGCTCTGGCCCTCTGCCAAGGTGGTGTTCTCCCCCATCTTGGGCCTCATCAGAGACCTTTTTTCTTACTTTCATGCTGAGTGCAGCCAGACAGGATTCCGCTTGGCCATGGGGCCTGTGTTCAGCAGTGGGGTTGAATATTCCCCACACTGGCTCTGAGGCACATTCTCACCCTCAGCTGCTGTGTAAGACTCTATCTGCTCCTTCCAGCTGGAGGCCAGCCAACCCACAGTATGGGGGTAAAGAACTTCAGCAGGCCCAGAACCGTTCTAAGGCCCTGAGGCTCTTCCACCGACTGTACCGGTCTCAAAAAGACTAGGAAATGCGCTGGACTGGCCTAGAGGAACTAGCAGGGCTGTCATTTTTCTGCATGCCAAAGCCAACCTGGGGTCACACAAGAAGTGATAGTTTAAAGTAGTGGGTTTAATGCCCCAAAGAGTGCAGTGGAGATACAGTTTCTTTAAGCTCTTGGCTACTGTGGTGATGGGCCAGGGGGCAGTGACAGGAATGACCATCAGAATCCTCTTGGTCAGCCAGTGTGTCTCCAGGACAGGACAGGTTCCCAGGAGAAACCCCTGGGGTGGGGGACCAGAGCGGTGACCCGCTCCCGTAGGTGATGCCGACACGGGTTTGAAAGATCTGTGCAGCCCTCACCTGGCGGGCTGTCACTGGTTGGTACCTGCATGCTAGTGGGATCAGAGGCTTGTTTGTAAGTGCTGGTCTGAAGCCAAAGTCTGAGCGCTGCAAACAGCCGCTGGCTGCTCCCGGCTGACCCGCTGAGGGAGGGAGAGGCTGCCACGCTGAACTGTAGGAGGCACCGGCAGGTTGCTGCATAGCTGAGATTAGCAGCATGGCACTTGGCTCGAACTGTTTGCAGGCTCATTTGGGAAGCCTAGAGCCAGATCCTCCGCTGGTGCAAATGGCCATGGCTGCACCCAGGGAGCAGCACCAATTTATGCCAGCCGAGCACCTGGGCTTCTTGGGTACAGACTCTGCCGAAATCCCCGTTCCTCTCAGCGTGAGAGAGATCCGGTCCCATGAGGCCCCATTGACTGGAGACATCTGTGAAGCTGGCAGCGACAAGATCCTCACCTACAAGCTAGGAGCAGTGGGATAAGCAGTGATCGGGATTGGCAGCACTTGGAGTAACTTCTAGCCAGAAGTCAGCCATCCCCTGTTCAGTGTCAGGTTAACTTCCTCAAAGGAAATGGATTGCTCTGTGTTTTTAAGCAAACAGGAACTTCCAGGTATGTCTGTGAAATCATGTTACCTGTCAATGTCCTCCCTGCAGATCTGCTGCCCACCCCTCTGGGGCTCTGTGACGCTGTTATTTCATTCTACACTTGTACGTTAATTCCTGCAGCGTCCCGCTGATCAGTTTATTCACAAGATGTAAAATAACATGTATTATTCCACAAGGTTAATCTGTTCCTTTTCCCTTCCAGTTTTTGAGGGGGTGTGTTTGGAAGCTACAAGCAACTAACGCTCACAGCGTGGGAGCCCCCAGATGGGACTAGATCCACGCTCCTGTGCTCCTTATGGGGTTGAAGGTAGACTCTTGTTACCTACTACCTAAGCTTTCTGTGGCTGATATTATGGTGTGCGGATATGGCCCCGTACCAGGCATCGTGTGCAGACTTTCCGTTCTGATCCAGCCCAAGACACACTAGCAGGAGCAAACCCAGACACCACGCTGTGGAACGGACTCTTCCGATCACCCTGCAGTCTAGGCACTGGGAAGTTACTATGCAGCTTGGACTGTTTCTGGTGGTGGTTTTTCTAAGCTTGATGGATCTGACAGGCAGCAGCAAGGTGGTGAAGGGCAAGAGGCAAAGACGAAGTATGTATGAAATGCTTTTCTTCTCTGACTCCCTCTCGCGATGCGGAATGTCAATATCTGTGCGTAACGTGCCCATGTTGTTCACAGGCATCCACAGGGCAGGGGAGGGGAGGAGCAGCTGTGTAGGGAGAAGGCGACTTAGGGTAAGCAGTGCAGAAGAGTGTGGTAGCGGGGGATCATTACCATGCCCAAAGCATAAGGTAACGGTTTGACATGTCGCTCAGTCTCTGACTCTAAGCTCCTCAGGGCAGGGTCTTGCCTTTGGTGAGGGACCTTGTCAAAGGTTTCTGAAAATCTAAATACATTCTATCCACTGGATCTCCCTTGTCCACATGCTTGTTGGCCCCCTCAAAGAATTCTAGTAGGTTGGTGAGGCGTGATTTCCCTTTACGGAAACCATGTTGACTATTTCCCAACAAATTATGTTCATCTCTGTGTCTGACAGTTTTGATCTTTACAATAGTTTCAACCAATTTGCCCGGTACTGAACTGAGGCTTACAAGGAGCCTGGCTGGAAAGATACATCCCTTTCTCTAGCTGTCAAATAGGGAATATTTCTAAGTTTGCTTCCTCTGCATCCAGCTTTTTCTACTGGCTGGACTGACGGTTCCCTCATCCCTTACTGAGCACAGAGCAGGAACTGGTTCCTGTGACTTCAGGAACACAGTGATCTTATGTTCCCCCAGCTGGCCCCCAGCTCCTAGCTCAAGGGAGACCTACTGGGCTCCACTGTTTCTCCATCGGAGAGGCCTTGGGTTTGTAACAATCTACAGACCTGTTCCAGATTTCCCTTAAGGAACCTGCAGCCTCTAGGCCAGGGAGCAGCAAAGGCAGGTGTGGCCGGTGAGGGCCTGTGGTGGCTACAGAGTGTGTGGAAGAGACCAGAGACACATGCACGTAGGTAGGAGTAGAATAGCAACAGGGGCCGCAGGTGAATCAGGAAAGTTCACTGCAGGGAGGGCTAGTGAGCACACCAGGGAAACCGAAAAAGGGAATTTCCCCTCTAGCCTCAGCTCCAGGGATGAATGGGCCAAGCGCCTGCCCCCTCTTTCACAAAGCGAGGGACCGAGCTTCTCAAGGACAGGCTGTGCTGGGCACTCAAAGCAATCAGAGGATGTTGGCCTAAACTTCCTGCCTGAGACTGGCAGAGCCCAGACTGCCACACACCCTCTGCAAAAACCCTCTGCTGAGCTGGGCTTCACCCTCTTCAGAGATGGGAACGTCAATGGGGCCCACCTGCCAGCATGACTCGGCAGTCATTACCCTGCCTTCAAGGGGCGGGTGGGGAGAGCTGGGCCCAGGTTGGCTCAGCAGTTGAGGCTGCATCTCCCAGGGGCCTTGCAGCCTGGGCTCTACACACACTTGCATGGAAATAGCAAAGAGAGTGATTGAAAATCCAGTTTGTTAGTTTGGTGCATGTCAGCGTGGCAGGAAAGGGGCTGCTGTGTGACCGGGGTGGAGTTGGTTTTTGCTTTCCCGCCTGCTCCCTGCCCAGAGCTGCTCCGGTTTAACAGGGTGTTTTAAAGGGGTGCAGCTTTGGGTGGGGACACTCTCAGATCACATCAGCCACATCAGAAAGCGTGCGGGTGCGAGTCACCAGCTGATAGCTCCAGTTTTAAACGGGTGTAAGAGCGTCCACACTGGGGTTTGCACCGTTTTTACTACACTGGCTGTTTAACTGATTTAAGTTAAACTGGTCCAGCTTGTGTGTGTCTGTGAGTCCTAAGGAAGACCTCAGCAGTCGCTTGCTCCAGGGCAGATCTGCTCTCTTGGTTAACGTTATAAAGTACAGGTTTAAGATTAGCAGCCATGTTAGTCTGTATCCGTAAATTAGATGAGGAAGACTTTGTAGCACCTTAGAGACTAACCAGTTTATTTCAGCATAAGCTTTCATGGGCCATAGCCCACTTCATTGGATGCACAGAATGGAACAGAAGTAAGATGCATTTATACACACAGAAAGGAAAAAAAAAAGGTTGTACATTAGCATACCAATTCTAAGAGGCTGTTTCATTTGGATGGGCCATTATCAGCAGGAGAAAAAAGTACCTTTTGAAATGGATATCTGTGTCTGACAGGAGAGACACAACTATTGAAGGTAAATTAACTAGGGAAATGCAATCAATTAGTGTAATGAGCGAACCATTCACAAGTCCTATTTAGTCCTTGGTTAATTGTGTCCAATTTGAAAATTAATTACAGTTCCTCAGTTTCTCGTTGGAGTCTGTTTTGGAAGTTTTTCTGTTTCAGAACTGACACCATCAAGTCTTTAACGGAATGGCCAGGAAGATTGAAGTGTTCTCCTACTGGTTTTTGAATGTTATCATTCCTGATGTCAGATTTGTGTCCATTTATTCTTTTGCATAGAGACTGGCCGGTTTGGCCAATGTACATAGCAGATAGGACTTCAGCCCTGACCAGTCATTAGAATTGGTTCTGTTGAATCAGGAATGTGCTCCAATTTCTGTTTCATTTTCTGTGTTTAGAACAGCCTCTGTATCCCAAACAGAACAAATGCCATCAGCAGTTGTGTGGTTCTGATAAGGCGGAGCACAAGGGTTACTGATGTGATCTATGGGGTTTGCAAATTGCTTTGGAAGCAAGAGAAAGGTTTTTCTTTTCCTTTGTGAATCCAAGTCCTTGCCGCTCAGTTACCAGCCTGGAATTTAAAGATTCTGTCGTTCCAGTGCTTGCTTTTGAGGTATAATAAATGCAGTATTTAAAATAAAAAAAAGATGTAGATGTTCTATAAACACAGACAGTGCTTACATAATTAACTAATAAAAATAACCTGCATTCTAGCCTGCAAAAATGTTATTCATTTCAAAACAAAGCAGAGTTTTGTATGATAATTAGAAGCAGAAGATGTTCAAACATGAAAGTGGACATTTTTCTTGGCCTCTGAGCCTCAGAACTGGTCTGTTTGGGGGGTAGTAAAATCTCCCTGTCACCTGATGTAACTGACATATATAGGAGGTTTGGGACCTGAACCAGCTCCAAGCAGCATGGAGAGGTATTTGGATGGGTTTCCTTTTTCTAGACACATCAGGGTTTCCCCTTTTGGAGTCTGCTGACATGTGAGCCCAGCTTATCTGGGGCAGGACCCTGCTCACCAGGGAGGTTGGACCTCGGCTGACGTGGCTACCTCCCCATAAAGTATATAGCTGCAGGCAGATGAGGGCGTGTGATTCTGGGCTGAGTGAGTTGCTCCAGGAGCCAGGCTGTAAGCAGAGCCAGGCATGTGACCCTCCCCACTTCAGCCCACTGCAGAGATGCATTCCCCTGTGGCTGCTCTAGGAGTGGTAGCCAAAGCCAGCCCAGGTGTTATTTCTGAGCAGGAGATAGAGTTGCTGGGCAGGGCTGGTGGAAGCGCTTTGGTCAGGAAGCCAGAAGTCGGGGGTTTACTCAGAGTTATTACAGGTTTTGGACACTGGCCCAAATTACTGTTGTTGTTTTCATGATATCTATCTCCATGCCCAAAGCAACCAGACCTGGCGTGCAACAGTCCCGCTCCCTCCCCACCCATGTAGATTTGGGCACATGATTCCATCCAACTATGCATCAGTCTGGTCCAAGACAAAGTGTGAGACACCATCTCTGCTGGGCATTAAGATATTGTACTAGTCCCAAATATTGCTACAGTTGCCTCTGAAATGAGGCTGAGAATAGTGCCTGGGCAATGCAGGGCTGCAAGTTCAAATCACTTGCTCCTTGGTCATTTCTTCTAGCCTGCTCGCCTGGGGAAGGGGACAGAGAAGGAGAGAGCCCATTTGTCTGACTATCTAATCTGGGTATTTATCGAGCACTCAGTAACCTGGTGTCTGGGTGCCTGTTCTGGAGCATCCTGGGATAGGCTCTAGAGTGAGCTGTGTATGCAGCCCTGCTGGGCTGGAAGGATGGGAGAAGAATAATGGGCAAGAATGAGGAATCCTTGAAGTCTCTTCCCTTGTGCTGCAAGTTGGACACAGAGGAGTTTTGCAAACGTTACCTTCTCCAGGTCAGATATGTAGAGCGTATGAAGGCCAATGCTGACCAGGGCAAGCGGGATCCCGAGAGTGGTGGGCAGCATTAGCTCGAGGAGCTTGCTAAATCTTGCTGCTTGGACAGATGCTTGTGTCCCATTGAGGAAGATGCAGGCCAGGCTTGGAAGGGGCCTCAGGAACAGATGGGTCTTGGCCACAAAGTACAACGGCACTTGTAATGGCCACAGGAGCAATCAATTATTTATCTGGGTTTATCTCATTTCCTCTGGGCAGCGTTTAAGCTGGACCATGAGCTCACTCATTGCATCAAATATTAATGACAGGTCTCCCGAGAGAGGGATTTTGTCTATGCTGCTGCTGATTGGCCAGCAAAGGGTCCATTCTGACTGCAGAACCAGGGCTAGGGCGCATTTTGCCATAGCAATAAACCATCTGCAAGCTGCAGGAGCTTTAGTGCCTCTCTCATGGGAAGGTGCGTGAGCTCTTAGCCCAAAGACACAGGGCTGCTTGCTGGCAAGGAGCGCTCAGCTCTCTTCACAGGGGCTCTTGGAACTAGAGATTTCAGATGTTCCTCTGGAGCCAGCTTGAGCTGGGTCACGTTTCTGGCAGGAAGGACGTCTCGTGACTCTGAGAATGTTCCAGCCCAAAGCCCGGGCAGAGTCAATCCCCGTTCAAATGGGAGCCTTTGGGGCGAATTTCAAATAAGAAGCTACAAGAGGGAGGAGAGCCAAGGCAGACCCTGTCCGGCTCTGCCGCTGCACCTCCACCCTGAGCTGCAGCAAGCTCTGCATTCAAGCCCACGTTCCCCGCTCCTCCCCAGCTCTGCTCCGGCACCAGAGCCCGACCTGCAGCAGCTCCTGCTAAGCTGAGTCCTGATTCTCCTCTTCAGCAGAAACGGCCCCAGTAGCCAGTAGTTTTGTCCTACAGACACATGGACATTGCAGAGAGTGGACCCAGTTTATCTCCTGCTGGGATTTGAATCTGGCTTCTCCAGAGGCATGTACTTAAACTAAAAGATCTCTGGGCATGTGTCAGTGCTCACACTCCATCCTCTCCACCCCGTCCCTGACTTAGCAACAGCAACGTCTCCTTAGAAGGAACATCAGGTTAGATGGGACAATAGGACGCTGCCTGATTCCCTCACTCCCAGAGTGTCCCATCCTCTGTTATCCATTGGAAGTTTAACATTGAGTCCTGACCAAATGAATGATGGCCTTGCACTTTTCCAGTTACATTCGCACTGGTATGAGGTTGCATTTGGCCAGGGAGGCGCGGCTGTGGTGAAGGTCGGTTTGGGGTGGTGAAAGGCTGGGGTTTGACAGGCTGATAAAAGGCAGATGTCACCAAACAGAAGACAGGCTGGGCTAGCTCAGGAACACGGGTAGCGAAGGGTTTTCCTGTAATCTCTCCTTTCTGACAACTCCCGAGCTGCACAGTCTTGCTGCTCTGTGAGGTGTGTGTTAATCTGGGGGTCTCTCTCTTGCCTTTTCAGTCAGCACCGAGGTGAGTCAGGGCTGTGCAAAGGGCTGTGACCTGTGCTCTGAGTTCAACGGGTGCCTGAAATGTTCCCCCAAACTCTTCATACTGCTGGAGAGGAATGACATCCGACAGATCGGGATCTGCCTGCCGTCCTGTCCGCTGGGGTACTTCGGCGTTCGCAATCCAGACATGAACAAGTGCATCAGTAAGTGCCAGAGCCTGGCAGAGGAGAGGATACAGCACCGTGCTCTGCACTTATAGGTCCTCTCCTCCAAGGCTTGCAGTGAGTTAACCCTTGCCTGTCCCCAGGAAGTGTATAGGTGGTAATACCCCATTATATGGTTGGGGGAAACAGGCACAGAGAAGGAAAGTGACTTGCCCAGAGGATACCCAGAGAAACGGATCCCTTTGTGATGTGCTGCTTGCAGCCCTGAATAAGGCATGAGAGCAGAAGAGAGAGTTATCCCATTTCCCACCTGAGATGGGAATGTAATTCTCTCCCCTGCAGAGGTGGTTGCGTTTCCACCCACAAGTGCAAGGTGCCAGAGGAGTTTATTTGAAACAGATTAAGAAGCAGCAGCGTGCGCCGAGAAGCCTTAAGCTCTCCCAGTGCCACCAAATGGCTCCTGCCAAGCCAGGGTCAGTAGAAGTCGTGAAGTGAGTTGATCTAAAGTTGGAAGGAGCACACACAGATTGTCCTCCAGAGAGAGAGAAATCAGTGGATGTTCACGTAATGATGGCCTGAAAAGCCTGTTCGGCATCTGCTGGTTTGGCCATCGGCCCCTCCTCTCAGCTTTTGACTTGCGTTTTGGTTTCTTTGTCTTTGGTCAGGGTCCCCAGGGATCTGAGCTAGGAGCTGACTGCAGTCGTTGCTAGGAACAGGAAATTGCAGAAATCAGGTGGGAAGTGCAGAAATGTGGCTTGGAGCTACTGCAAGAGAGTGTAAATTGGTGTGACTCTGCTCAGGTCAATGGAGCTGCCCAGTTACACCAGCTGAATGTCTGGCCCAACGTATGGTGGGAACAAAATGCGCTTAAACCACGAAGAGTCTCAGCCAGTGACAGACAAAATGTCTTTATGGGCCCATAAGCCAGGGTCAGGTTGCTATCGTGGGTCTTTATAAGATGGGCATGGGCAGGCAGCAAGCGGGAGAGGGGGAAGGGTGAACTATCAAACAGACAGAATTAGAGACTGTCTCTAATTTGGGCACGTCTTGTTCTGTTGTGTGAATGGTCTGGCTTACCCACCAGGTCAAAGTGATGCTAACATACTGGTTTCATAGCTGTCCTCGCAAGGTAACCCAGGTATAGCTGTAGGTGTGGTAGCTGTGTTAGTCTGTATCAGCAAACACAACCAGGAGTCCTTCCTTAGAGACTAATACATTTATTTGGGCATAAGCTTTCATGGGCTCCAGGAGGAGCAGGTATAAATACATGAAAGGATGTGAGTTGTCTTACCAGTTTAACGAGATAAATCGGTTAACAGCAGGATAATTTTTGAAGTGATAATGAGAGTGGCCTATTACAGATAGTTGACAAGAAAGTGTGAGTAACAGTAGGGAGAAATTAGTATTGGGGAAATTAGGTTTAGGTTTTGTAATGACCCAACCACCCCTTGTTTTTATTCAGGCCTAATCTGACGGTATCTGGTTTGCAAATTAATTCCAGTTCTTCAGCGTCACGTTGGAGTCTGTTTTTGAAGTTATTTGGTTGAAGAATTGCCATTTTTAGCTCTGTTATTGAGTGACTAGGGAGATTGAAGTGTTCTCCGACTGGTTTTGAATGTTATGATTCCTGATGCCAGATTTGTGTCCATAGAGTGCAGGTGTAGGCACCCAATTGGAGGTTTGGGTCTTGAGGTGAGCATGCTGTTACTTCTAGGATCTTGTGCAGTATCTGGGGAACCGTGTCACAGACGCTACCTCTTCCTTCATCTGCCCATCCCTAGTGAAGTGGGTCTTTGGACTGGGTCTGTCTGTCTTCCATTGCAAGGGGCTGGGCCAACTGAACACCAGATTGTGAGCTGGACCTATGAACAATTCTGGGATCATTTCATTAGCAGCTTCATAGAACCTGGCCCCAGCCAGCTTCTCTAACAGTTGCCGAAGTGACCGAAACCGAACTCAGCTCCTTCTGTTCTTCTGTTTTGGCGGCTTGTCTGTCAAACGGAACAGGAGCCCAACCCTCTTGCAATCATATTGCGAAGATATAACCCGGCATAGACTGCCCCTGCTGATTATGTGGTACGTCAGTAGAGTTGCTCTGTCTAGCACCACCAGGCCTGGCAGAGTGCTCAGAGACATACATGGGCGGTGTGCAGATTCTGTGGGGCCAGGAGGGCTCTCTAGTGGGGTAGATATTCCTCCCTCTCATGCCTTATTCTTCCTTTCCCCTCTCCAGCTGATGGTGCCCAATCCTCGCCTAGAAATGTAACCTGACTTCAAGACACACTTTCCACCCTCTGTGCACAAAGGCCACAGGAACCTGCTGGCAGTTGCGTTTCGATCAGATCCCTGGGTCTGCTGATTTTGGCCCTGGGGGTAAAATTCAAACTACGTGGCTGGTTTTTTTTTCCTTTTTCCTCCCCAGAATGCAAAATTGAGAACTGTGAGGCCTGCTTCAGCCGAAACTTCTGCACAAAATGTAAGGAAGGTTTGTACTTGCACAAAGGGAGATGTTATTCCACCTGCCCAGATGGCTACTCTGCTGCCAATGGCACGATGGAGTGCAGCAGTCCTGGTAAGTGCCATTAAGGCTGTTAGCACGATTGATTTGTCTGCCGGGTCCTGCAGCATTCTGCAGGTTCAGATTTGTGCTGCCTGTCTGGCTGCAATAGCGTATTAATACTTGCCTGCTTCCACTGCTGCTCCTCCATCCCCCCTGCTGTATTTCAGTGATGCCCCGTTAACAGCAGTAACATGCTGGGGTGCCAAAGTGGGCAGCCCAGCAAGTATACGCTACCTGTCTGTGAATATAACAATTGGCAGCTCCACAGGTGCCTTCTAGATGACCTTTAGGTAGCCAAAGGGTTCGGCAACAGCCAAGAAATTACAGCTGACATTGTTGAAAAGCTTTCTTTCCTATGAGAACGTCCCAGTCAATCCGGGGTGGGGGAGAGCTATAGTCTTTCCTCTCAGGAAGCGCAGTGTGTATATGTGACCTTTCCTGCCTGGAGACAGATTTTTCCTATAAGACATGCACCTGAACCCCCCACTGCCTGCATCCCTGCTCTGCTGCGCAAAGCCGGCAAACAAAATCTGCCTCTTCATTTGTTCTTCAGTGGTTGCACATTTGCATCTGCAAAAAAACAAAAAACCACAAACAGTCATGGGCTGAACTCTGCAGGAAGCTCTCCGCCTTTGGCAAGTTCATGTTTAGTTGCAAAATGCGTGATGGGTTTTCTGTGTCGGTTGCTTTAAAGCATAGTTGTAGTTTGGAAGATGTGAATAAACCCTGCAGGGGACCAGGCTAGCTGCAGCAGCATTCTAATGAGTGAAAGTACAGCCAGCCACTCAACTCTCTGGAGGAATGTAGAACCTTCTGGGTACTACGGCATACTCTCCCCATTCATCGTTGCTTTTCTGAAAACACTTGCTGCTGAGATTCATGAGCTGAATGATGGACTCAAGGATATAACAGCCTCAGGAAGGGGGTGCGCATCTCTGACCTGCCACAGGCCCAGATGTGGGGTGCTGTGAGTGACAAAGACCCCACATGAACACACACACAAATGATCCATGCAGGAAACTTAAACTGTGGCAGACTCCCCTCCCTTGGTGCGAATGGCTCCTCAGTCTCACCAATCTGTTTCTAAAGTAAATCACTCCGGCAGTGAACGTGAGAGATCCCTGTGTTTGTGTGGAATGCGGGAAGCTTGGGGGCTAAGTGGGGTGGGTCCCTCAAAACGAGGGACATTGGGGAGGCGTGTGGGGTGCGGCAGAATGCAGGCCACAGCCATGGGGTTATTTGGGTTAGGCAAACTCAAAGAGTGCAGATGCCCCATTGTTGGCACCCAGCTTCATGGAGCACCAGAAGGGAAAGGCCACATGAGTCTAGGAGACAAGAGTGAGGCTAAAACACAGGAAGGGATTGTGGTGACTTGTTCTAGGAGAGGCAGGTGTGAGGCATTCTGGGGGTCCAGGCTCAGCATGTTCCCATTCCCCTGCTGGGCTTCGGACCCTGCTCTGCAGGTGGAGCAGAGAACTGGGGGACAAGTCCCCTTGGGAGTGAGGCCCTGAGCCTTCTGGCTGAGGCCCGATGCAGTCAGAGCCCTCTCCTCTGACACACGGACTTGTTACATGATCCCTGTCCCGGATCATCACAACTCAGAATTGGCGTTTGGACCCCAAGCGTCTCGCCACACACCTGGAGAATTCCCTTCACAGCAGATTTTTCCACCTGGTTTAAGTGTCTGAATAAGGCCGGAGGCTCCATCCTTGAGCTCTCGCTAGGTGGGGGTGCGCGGGAGTATTACACCTCGCCGGAGGTGGCTCTGGGGCAGACAGACATTTGTCTGGGGTGCTGGGAGGAGCAGGCAGCCGGTGGCGCTGGGGAGGGGAAGGACTCCAGGGACGTGTCGGGGGGGACTGAGAAAAGTAGTTTCCTCCTGACTTTCTTGCTGTCTGGCAGCACAATGTGAACTGAGTGAGTGGGGCCCCTGGGGTCCGTGCACCAAGAAAAGGAAGCTGTGTGGCTTCAAGAAAGGCAACGAAGAGCGATCGCGGAAGGTTCTGCAGGCTCCCTCTGGAGATGTGTCCATGTGTCCTGCCACCACAGAGCTCCGGAGATGCACAGTGCAGAAGAACCAGTGCCCTGAAGGTGAGCTGATGCCAGGGCATTTCACCCTCTCCCTTTGGGGATCATTCTGTTTGCTCAGCATTAACCTTTAGTTTCACTGCAGGATGCAACACTTCACGCAAGGAACCTGCTAAGGGCAGTCGAGACCCAGGGTCAGAGCAGGGAAATCCTGGGGCTGGGAGTCACAGAAGAGTTTGTAGTCAGGGTCCAGGCTAGGGTTGATACCGAGGGTCAGAATCCGGTTTCAGGCTCCAAGTGAGAAGAAGTCCAGCTCAAGCTGAGGGCGAGACCAGGCACTCAGGAGGAGGGGCAGGAATGATGCTATTGTCTGGACTTCCTGGAACGCTCCTTGGGTTTTAGAGGGTGGGGAGCCAACCAGGAGCCGTCAGGCTGCCCCATGTCAGACCCCTTGAGGAGGGACTTGCCTGGTCTGCGTCCTCAGCGAGTCATGGGCAGTGGAGTGCAGACTGGGGGGCAGCTGGAGATCCCTGCTGCCCAGCAGCTCTGTAGGTCTGGGGTTGAGACCTGCTGGGCCTTACAACCCCAGATAGGCCCTGCTCTGTGCTGCACCTCCACAGGACAGACCCATCTGTGCTGCCTGATCCTCCTCGCCACAGAAAAACTGACAGATGTGAGCCGCTGTGATGTGTTTCATGCGACGTCATGAGGCACGGAGCGTCTGGCCTTGCTCCTTGCAGTGCGTGTCCAGTTTGCCTTTCACAGGAACACAGCCCTGGCAAAGCCGTTCAGGGCCGGTGTGCAGCACGACAACTAGAGAGAACCCCTGACTGTAAAAACAGAATGAACCAGTGGGAGGTTAGTTTCTAAGAGGATCAAGCTTAAAAAGTCGTCCCTGGACACAGCTTCCTGTGTCTGCTGGGTGTTGGCCACCTTATTCCATTAGCTTCTTCACTGGAGACAGAGAACGCACCAAGACAGGAGCTGGTAGCCAACCTACAGTGCGATGGCTGGGGTATTCTTCCTCTCTAGCCCCCTTTGCAGAGTGCTCTGTTTGCAGTTCCCCTTTCTCTGAACATGAGGCTATTTCCTTCCCATCAATGAAAAATACTGTTCACGCTCACTGGACTTGTGAACTCATGAAGGCTGGTGCGTTGTTCACTCCCCTCCTGATTGCATTAGGATGGCAGTTGTGCTGGCTGCTTTGGGGAGCCCGGTTCTGGGTAGCACCTAACCGTGCAGGCAGAAGACAGTAAGGAGCAGAGGAGGAAAGGCAGGCGTTGAGTTTAGTGGTTCTCAGATGCACAAAGGGAATTTTCCAGTCATGCTAAGGAGTCTGGCCTGGAACACCAGGAAACGATGGCTCTGAATGTCCTGCCAGGGATGGAAAATTACAAAACTAAATTCGAATTTCAGTCATCTCACCCCTTCTGTGAACACAATGGGCGTGCACTTCAACCACCTATTCCTCAGAGAGCAGGAGGAACACAGGCCTTCAGCGTGCCAGCTGGTCACGAGGCAATGTCAGCATTCACTAGCCATCGGGGCCAGCGTGCCAGCCAATCACTAGGCAATGTCAGCACTCACTAGCCATCGGGGCCAGCCAATCACCAGGCAATGTCAGCATTCACTAGCCATCAGGGCCAGTGTGCCAGCCAATCACCAGGCAATGTCAGCATTCACTAGCCATCAGGGCCAGAGTGCCAGCCAATCACCAGGCAATGTCAGCATTCACTAGCCATCGAGGCCAGCGTGCCTGCTGTCACGAAGCAGTGGCAGCGCTCAGCTCTGTGATCAGTCAGCATTCCATTCGATAGTCTCATTTTTGCTCCTATGCTTGGTTTCAGGAAAAAGGAAGAGAAAGGAAGAGCAAGAAAAGCGAGACAACACAAATGGAAACAGAAACCAGAAAGACACCAAAGATGCTAAATCTGGCACCAGGAAAAGGAAAGGCCAGCAGAGAGGGACTGTGGTCCCCATGACTCCTGCTAGCCCTACTCAATAGCCACCCCTTTACAGCCACATGAGGACAAGAGTTCATTGCTGCTATGTATATGAAAGCTTTATTGAACCGGAGCACTGCTACACAACAGACACAATCAGAAAGATAGATGGACAGACACAAAGAAACTACACACCCACAAAGACTGACGGAGACCACACACATACACAATATAGACTGCAAAGTGCAAACTTCTAAGAGGAGTAAAAAAATATAAAAGATGAAGCTTAAATGTCAAGGACTTTACAATTGGAAGCTGGGGAGAAAGTGTGAACCAGAGTGGAGGGCAGTGATACAAATATTCCTGATTAAATGTCTTAAATAGAAGTCAGCCATGTAAACCCCAGCATAACGCAGCTTCAGCCAGAGACTAGAACTGATTTCCTACTATTCCAAATCAAAGGATCTGGAATCACGCAAAGGCAGTGGCCTGTTTTTATTCCCCCTTCCTTTATTTTGTGTTTTAAGCTGTAAGAGAATATATGTTAAACCTTTGTGAGAAGAGGTCAGAGATGTCTGCCCTGAAATGGCTTCAGAAATTTATTTCAAATTAAAAAAAAATCCAACAAAATGAAAACCAAATTTCCGAGTGTGTGGTTCATGGCTCAGCCCCCATGGAGGCTTGTGGCCCATGGGGCAGGGCCTCGCTTGCAGAAGGAAAACTCATAAGAGCTTTAAGAAAATCTCTGAAAATGTTGCTAGCTGCATCCTAGCCACAAATCAGTTGTTGTTTGTTTTCACAATCCCTGTCTGTGTTCACTAAGCCCCCTCGGGAATGTCCCATCATGCAGCAAGTTGAGAAAATTAGAGGTTACAGCAAACCACAGGTTGTTTGACGAGAGTCGCAGCTGAAAGGATTCTGTGCTGAACTGAGGATGGTGCTGGTCCCTTTGTACAGGTGCCTCCCAAACCTAAAGGAGAAAAGCCATGCAGTTCACCCTCTGCAGGGGGAAGAATGTGCAGAACCTTTATATTCATTAGAAATCATTCATCTGCCTGTCGCCAGTTGGACTGGCTTAGAATAAGCACCAGCACACTCTACGTCTCCCCACTCCTTAGCAAAGATTTAATCACCACTGTGGCAACACAAGGCTGTGGCCCACAGGGCTTCCAAGAGACTGAAGCAGTGCACACACTTTGTGCAGCCCCTGGGCACAGGGTGGATTATACCCAAAGCCCCATAGTGAGGCTGCGTAGTACTCAGTCTTAGCCAATGGTGCAAGAAGGGAGGTACACCTAAGCTATTTATAGCCGGTCCGCTGTACCAGTGAGCTATTTATAGTCGGTCTATGGTACCAGTGAGCTATTTATAGCAAGTACGCTGCACTGGAAAGACACAGAAAGAGCAGAATGGTGGCCCCACACTGGCAGTTCCTCCAGCGCGGCTGTCCTGCCCCCAGCCCTTCCATGCAGCTGCATCTAGTGTCTCGTGTCTGGGGTCTGTAGGCAGCTCCGCTGGAAGACAGGCCGAACTGCCTACAGCTGGGGCAGCTACAGCCTGGGGGTGGGGCTGGAGGCAGTACAGCCACGCCTGAGGAGCTGCTAACATGGGGACACTTGACATTCTGCTCCTTTCGCCCCTGCGGTTCTGGGGAGCCCTGCGGTTCAGAAGTCTCCAGCACAGTGGGAGGAGGACAGAGTGCCCCGAGGTAATTTGGGATGGATCATGGGGAGTGGAAGGGGAGGGTGTAGGGCCCCAGGCTGAAGACATGGTGGGGTCGTGTGAGGAGTCATGTGGGGGGTCCTGTGCCCCCCCCTTTAGCTGGTGCAGCATACCGGTAAGAAATGAATTCTACTTGCCCCACTGGTCTTATCTTTCAAAGTGTGCATCTCTTGGTGTAGATATTTGCAGACCCTTCTTCATCCCTTTAAGATCCAGCCCAAATCACTGCTCCCGAGGGATGGACAAGGCGAGCTGCCCTGCTCCTGGGCAAGCTGCCCACTCTGCTGGGGATGTGAGGGGCAAGCTGTCCTGCCCCCCGGGGGAATCAGACTTAGCTGACCTGCCCCCAGCTGATCCCTAGCATTCAGCAGGTTTTTAGTTATTACCATTATTATTACACTTCTTTTGTTCCTGCTCTGCTTCCTGGCAGTGGCAAAGTGTGAAAGCAGCCCGTACTTCTCAGGGTACATGCACTGGGGGGGAGCTATCCTTGACACGTTATGTGCTGATGCCTTCCAAGGTCACCCATGGCCACCTGATGTGACTGGCTGCATCTCCTCACACACCTGTCCTGCCGGCTAGCTGGGAAGCGCACTCATTGTAGAGCAGAAACACCAGTCCATGCAGTTGCAATTCTAGGAAAAGCTCCTGGCGTTATCTGCTCTGGTGCAGTTTTGGCAGGGTTCAGAATGTGGGAGCCACATAGTTGTCCCCGTTCCAGAGCTGCACCAAGCTCTCCGTGCCTGCCTTGCTGACAACAAGGCCTTTGGGCCCATCATCCACTTTGTATTTAAGTGAACAAGCAGCCGTTATATCTTTGAAAGGGGATTCCATTTCAGCACAATGATAAATGAGCAGCATACCAGGCAGAGAGCGCGAGAGGTTCTCAAAACTCATCTTTTTGACTGTTTATAGATCATGTTTAGATGAATCCTGGAGACCTCCCCTGTTGAAAGACTGGATCTCGCTTTATTTTCTGTTGTCGGCAAGCTGTGAGATACGTTGTCTGTTTGTATTGTGGCTTCGCACTTAACATGGACCTTTCTCCCTCCAGCTGTTCATCAGCAATATCCAGTAACCCTTTCGGGAGTCTCACTTTGCTAATTTCTATCACCATGCCCAGGGCCCCAACCCACTCCTCAGCAAAGGCTGAAGAGCAGAGAGAGCGAGCATTAATCGTTATTACTGATCATTATAGTCCTGGCTGGTACCATACAGGATTCCCTACAGTACAGAAAAGCCAATATTAGCCTCCATATTTAAAAACTAAACTGCACATCAAGATAAATCAACCAGGCACATGTGGTGCTGCGGGGTCTTTGATTTGCTGTGGTTGTCATGTTTGTTTGTCAATTACTTGTTATTTCAGAGGCGTGCAAGGCCTAGGCAACACTTCAGTTCCACCTCAGCCCGATTTTGACATCTTAAGTGGTGCATAGCCCCTGTGCTAACCCTGTGCCAGGGAGGATTTTTGCTTCCAATTTGTTAACTTACAGAGGGGCTCCCCGGTCATTAGCGAGGGCTGTTGGCAAAGGTTTCCAGTCCTCTCTGCTGGGTTGTTCTGGAAATGGCTGCTCTTCCTGTCAAAGCAATACATTCAATTGACACTCCAAACATTCTACACAAATGTCTAAACAGACCTTTCTGCTTCATAGCTAGTGCAGGGACCGCTCACCCATTAGTGCAGGGGATGTCTAGTCAGTGTCACCTCCTGAGGATTGGTTTGGATCCACTTAGAGCTAGTCAAAAACTCTCAATGGCCTTTTTTAAAAAACTGAAAATTTTGCAAAAAAAAATCATTCTGTGAAATTTTGGGTTTTTCCCCCTCTTACCTGTTTCAGCAGCGAAATGGAAAAACACAAAGCAAAAACACTTAGTTTTGAAATTTTTCAGCTGAAATATGTGATTTCTTAAAAAATCCATTCTTTTAGAAAACTTTGACAGGAATTTTTTCTTCTAAAATTTTTGAAAATGTTCATGATTTTTCCCCATGTGTTTTGAATGTTCATTGACACCCGCAGATAGCTGGTTTGTGTTTGGGGATTTAAAAGCATTTCGCTCTTAGCCAACACGTTTCCAAGAAGAGGGACCTGGGTTCAGACACCTGGGGAATGCCTGAGGGTGTGACTGGTCCCAATTTTGGATTTTTTTAGGAAGGCTTCATTCATCTCAGTTCAGTTGCACGTTAATGCTTTCTCAGGGCTGCTGGTACCATTTGTACAGTGGGGGGCTGAGAGCCATTGAACCAAACTGTAAACCCTGTCTATAATGGCAACGACTTCAAGCCAGCAGGTGTGGCAGAACCCCCCAACACCCCTATTTCCACCACCTATGTGCTTTCTTTCCCTTCAAAAGACAAAATCTGCTGTGGTGTTCTCTACTTGGCATCGCCATAAAACATGCTTCTTAGCAGTCTGTGATGCTGACATTTTTTGTTCACATATTGTTCACAAAAATCAGGGTGTGTCTTAAACAAGCGGTTCAAAAATATTTACAAAAAGGACAAAACATCTCTTATGAAGCAGTTTATTCTCCACAATTCCTGGCAGATTAATGCCCCAGGTATCTGTATGGCTACCTGTAAGGCAACACTATTACCTCTGGATTCTAAAGCTGCATGAATTCATGTCCCACACCTCCACCCAATCTTTAATGGAATTGGAGGAGTGTTCTGTGCCATTCTGATAGACAGATAGATTAAATAGATGATAGATAGCTTGATTCATGGACTTTGTTGGAATCTCCTTTGGACAGAGATGTCTTTGTTTAAATTAGTGAAACAAAAACATTTTTTCTCACATCAAGTCAATGGCAGATTTCTTTTCAAAATCTGCATGCAGAGCTTTCAGATACTTTGCTTAGCATTTGGGTAACTTTTCCCAGTTCTGAAGGAACTAGAGCAAAGGAGAAGGAACAAAATATCACCACTCTACAACCCTCAGTTTTGAAACTGTTTAATTTCTAGCTCATTTGCTGATATTTAGGTGCCGAGATAGACCCATCTCACCAAACACAGACTGGTTGTAAGTATTCACCCTCCATGTTTAATATAAATCCAGATTTTCCCCTGCCACAGTTAGGTTTAAAATGTGCACACACAGAATCCTCAAATAATAATTTACTAACCTTCTACTCCCATAAAAATGGAGGGAATGTATACATGTTTTAGTTCATGTTTACATTAAAATGATTTTTCACTCCGAAGACTCCTGGCTTTGAAGAAAGGAAGGATATTCGGATGGTGGCCTAGGTGCTCTTTGATGCTATTATTTGGGTTACATTGTTGACGGAGAGCTGAGAGGAGATTCTGTATTGACAGGTTTTATTAAATCAATGGACCTCACAGAAAGGGATGGCAAAGCTGAACACAATTTTTTTTAAATCTCCATTTAAATGACAGAAATCCCAACTTTATACAACCACTCATCCCAAATAAATCATTCTGATGGTATTTATATACAGGATAATATAGTGTACCCAGCTGAATACCACACTACAGTTCAGGCAGAACAGCCTGCCAGCACTGCACTGCTATCTGAAGAGCAGCAGAGCCCTGCTGAGAATACATATTAGTTGGGGCTGTAGGTAGATTATATAGTATTATTTACAACCAGTGCAAAGCAGCTTGGCTAGATTCTTGTGTGTCATCCATCTTGCACATGCACAAATTGTATGCAGAATCACAGGTCATGGACTGCTAGAAGATAAAATGCAGTGCATGATACGCTCAGCTTTCTGGAGAATAAATCACATTTTAGGCCTAATAAATTCAGATCACAAAATCTTCCTGTCTTACTTTATTTTCAGAGAGAATATTTATGTGTAAATGCTTTATATTCCAGATTCCTAATGAATACTTTATACATATGATAGAGATCATTGGCCCAATTCACAATGCTGCCATAACTCCCTGGCCTTCAACAGAACGATGCAGTGATCAGCCAGGCCCTATAAATCTAAGAGAACTGCAGGGGGGTGAGTTTGATGAGCACGCTGTTCCAATATCATTAGAAGAAAACAGAGAACCCAGAGTAGAAGTCAGTTACAGTGATTGGTGTAAGAGGGCCAGAGCCAGAACCTGACAATAACATTGGGAGAGAGAGCTCAACACTCAGAGATCACCCAGAGTGCTGAGATAATAACAGAGAGCTCCTGACTCAGCCAGCCCTGATTACAGAATGGACCGCACCTGAGAGAAATTAGGTGATTCCAGGTTTAATTACTGAGTGGGCCCAGCTGAGGAAGGGTGAGAGGCAAGAGAATGCAGGAAGTCAAAAGGTGCCTGCAGGGGCTTGAGTGAGCACCCAGAGAACAGACTGAGAGACCTAGAAGGGAAGTAAAGAGGTAAGGAAGGCAATAGCACAGTCTGGGTTGAGGGTTTGACTTAGCTGTGTAGTAGTGGGCCCTGGGCTGTAACCTAGAATGGAGGTTGGGACTGGATTCCTCTCTCAGCCCCAAGGAAGAGGTGTACAGGGGTAGCTGAGCCCAGCTAGGGGACTGCAGGCTGAATTTCACCTCGCTGTGGAGAGTGGAAGCTTTTTATTTCTGTTTAGATAGTGTTGAACTTTAGTTTGGAGAACTGACCCTGGAAGGAACGGGCTAAAGACTGTTCCCTAGCTGGAGGGATGAGTTCTCTGAAAGAAACCACCACAGCCCCAGAGCAACTGTTGACAAGGGCTGCTACCCCACAGGGACACTGTGATGCCATGAGGAAGTGCATAGTGGTGAGTAAACCCTGTTGCAATGCTTTTTCTTACATTACTTTAACTGCAACATGTCTGAAAACAACTCTCTTTTTGTAGTTTTCCTTCTCCAGTCTCTTTTCCTACACCTCCTATCAAGCACTGTATCTCCGCCCTAGTCTACATCCAGCTGATGATGGCACCTTTGGCAAACAGTAAATGACTGACTGTCCATGGCCACCTCTATATTGTGTGAGTACTGTGCTGCCAGACCCTTATCTGCAGAAGGGATTCTTTCAGCAGCAAATTAACATGGAGTGATTTACTTTGTTCATGTTGGATACAAGGTTAAGGGGGTGAGGGGAATCACTCCAGGTTGCACTTGCTTTTTTGAAATCTTTAGTTCCATATTCCATAAGTTTTTTTGGAAGAAATTTTCATGCAAAATGAAAACACAGATTGTCTACTTGAAACTTCATTTTTGGATGGGATAAGTATTGCTGGTAAGTCTCCTAAATTAGTGTGCTGCTAAGATTTGAATTCACTTAGCTCCTGGCCTAGCCCAAATTTGGTTGTGTGGTGCTTTTTTGTTTTTTTTTTTTTTATTTTTTTTTTTCATGGTGCTGCCTTGGAACAAGAAATCCACTCCAAACAGCAAAAACACAGTCCATCCATTAAGGGCTGGCTTCTTCTCTCCTTTACTTTCACTGAGCAGTACTGTCATTCCATGAGTCATCCCACTGAAATCAGGGGGAACTTTACTAAGAAGAAACTAATGGTGTGTGCTGTAGCAGGATTGATGGCTTGTTGCCAAATTTTCAAGAGTTCAGTTCCCATTGGGGTGCTTTAGGGAAGTAGCCAGACTTGACAAACCTTTAGCATCAGACTTGTCAGTGTCCTAATTATGTTCTTCAAAGGCAGAAGGAATGTGGAATCTTTTATAGCAGAGTACTTCTGAGACATTGTCGTTTAGGAGAATGGAACTGAGTTGATGCTACAATTCAGTTCATTAAAATGATTGTAGTCCCTTGCTGAACTACATTCCCCAGGATTCTTTCAACCTAAGATCAGGCCTCTTCCTCTTCCCACGTATAAATACCAAGCCCTGGAAAGTCTTGATAGAGGGTTTTAAACTGCATAGTGTAGAGACATCCAAGCAGGTACACATGTATGTCTAAATGACTGTTTCATTAGCCTGGATTTAGCTGCCCCCTCCAAAAACTGTGTAATTGACATTGCCCTGTAATTTATCTGCTTTCTTAAATATTCCTTTTTCACCAGCTCACTACCTTAGAGGATGAATGTCATGCTATGAGAGACCTGAAACCTGATGGTATGATGATGAGGGCTCTAATTTGGCAAAGTACCATTCTAGAATACCTCAGCCAGAGTAATCATGCATACCTGGAAAAAGAGAGGGCTTCTACAGTTAAACAAAAGATCTGCTTGGACTGACTATTCTATAGAATAGGTTGCTACTAGTTAACCTGGTGTAAAGTTGGCTAAACATCTCAAATGCTCTGTTGGTGCAGGTTGCATTTCCACTAATTACCATACATTGTGCCTATTTCAAAAGGATCTTCTTTGCTGTCTTTGTTTATGGTGGTTTTATTGTTTAAAATTATTGTCATCTGTTGCTCTCCCCTTCTAATGAGTGGAGCTTGTTTGGAGGGTGGGGGGGAAGCAATTGCCAGAGTGAACTCTTTTGTTGAAATTAAAGCTCACTACAGGACTTATCAATGCTGACACACTCCACCAGAAACCAAGCCTGTTCTACTGGAACTTTGCCTGCCAGGCAGGAGTCCATCAGAAACTTGCTTGGCTACCTGATGGCTCAGCTGCCTGGCTCCTTGAGAGACCATCCAGCACACTGCTGGGGCACTCTGGCTTCTGGGCTCCTAGCTCCCCAGCTGCCTGCCTCGTGTGTGGATGGGAAGCTGGAAGTTGCAGGTGCCAGGCTTGTGCCTCCTCACCAGGCTGAGCTCTTAGGGTTCATGGCTCCAGGACAGCTCCCCACATGCACTATCATGAAGCTAGGGCTTGTCAGGTTCCAAGGGTCTCCAGCTCTAGGATAGCTGGCAAGGCTGCTTTAGAGCTCAGGGGAGATTTTAAAATGTTTGAAAAATGATTCTAAATCTGAGTTGAAACTGGAAAAAAATTTTGTAGAGGATTTTACTTTCTTCTCTCCCTTTCCTGCTCTTTGTGAGGGTGGTACAAGTGGGTCTCTGTGATGAAGGCAATCCTGGTTTAGGGCTTATTTCACCCCTGTGGAAATAAATACTTGGCTTTTGTGTGTGGGCATTCATTCACGGGGGGGGGGGGGGGGAAAGATGGTCGGGGTGAGAAGGATCTCTTTCTGCTGTGTTCTGGCGCAGCCCTCTTCTTGGCTAGAGCTACCTGCAGCGCAGACTCCATCGTGGCACGGAGGGCTCTAACACTACAGCTGTAGATTTGTTTAGGTCCTCTGTAAACACTTATTCCTAGCTCTCTGTGGGGATTGTTATCACAGAAGATTCAAACACACATACACATCCTCTATACTGTATTTCCTGAGGGGGAATAAAGAACAGAATTTCTATGCAACTCTAGTATGGGTGAAAGTTACAACTAGGGGGAGCAGAAAGGGTGGGGGAATCAGGGCCCTATACCCCCCCTCTTCCATATTTCATCATGACTCACTGCTCTAGTAAAACCTAGTGTTTAATAAACACTAGGCACACAGTCCAAAACAGAGCTTGCAGGTACAGACAACAGGATCCTGTACATCAGGTCCACTGTAGGGAACTTAAGCCCCAGCCCTGGGGTTCCCTCCACTTCTCCAGCCAGCTCTAAACTGAAATGCCCCACTCCCCCCCAGCAGTCTCCTCCAGTCACACACCTTCCTCTTCAAGCCTGTCCAATCTCCTGGGCAAAAGTTGTCATCTAGTCCCAACCCCTGCCTGGGTTCTGGTATCATCCCTTAAGTAAGTCACACCCGGCTATCCCATTACCAGTGCAGACAGTCCCAGTAAAACTCCTCTGCAGTATTCCCAGGTCAATCCTTCCCCACTCCTTATTACCTCACAACTGCATTATGACATTTTGGTCTCTTGTAGACAGAAGTCTAAAATGACAGGCTCTTAATTTTTGTGTGGTATAAAAATCATCTATCTAATTAAACCAAGTTTGAAAATCCTTTGCTTAGGAGATTCATTTAAACCTCTCCAGAGGAAAAGAAGAACCCTACGGACTCATATACTGAGGTGGGGCTAGCACCTCGGCATACCTCAGTGTGCAGGTCATTTCCTTTCTGATGCCTGGACAGGGTACACTATTTACACTAGGACTCCCGCAGGGCCAGCGGCCGGAGTCCGCCCGCAGGGCCCGCATTTCCTTTATGCAGTGGAAGGGGAATTTTCTGCTCATTTTCTGAAGAAACTCCAAGCTCTGTTTCTTCATTTGTTGTGCTGGAAGTGAATTGTGGTATAGAGCCGAGGTGAGATGTCAGTGGAGTGTCCTGGAGAAGGTCCTGTCTGGAGGAGGATGCTAGAGCAAGGAGCAGCACGGGTCTCGGGACAGCAAAGCAGATGATGGGCCGGATGCCACGCGTCGAGGATGCTCTGCCGCAGTTGGGAGCTAATTTCCCAGAGCTGAATGTAAGATGCACAATGTCTGGCATGTCCTCAAGGTTAAGGGGAAACAAAGCCCACGTATTGAATTGTTCTTAATTCTATTTACAACCTTCTACCAATTTTTTTGAATCAATTTGAACATATTGGAGTAGAATGAACAATCCTGGATCCTTAGATAATTAGGGCAGTTTAATGACTAATAGCAATGGAAACCAAGTGCTCCACCTAACAAAAAGCAGTAACTTGGGAGTTCTCAGGACTAGCCAGATACAGGGCCAGAATAAGGTGTAGTGATCCTCTCCTCAGGTACAGGGGCTCTATCTAGTGCTCAAGAGGCATTCCAGGTACCCCATGCTACTACATTGCCAAGGAAATGTTGTTCACCAAGAAGGGGGCAAAGCTATGCATCAGCTAGTGCATTGCAAGTTGCTAATACATAGTTGTCGTCATCTGCACAGAAGCACAATGTACGTGCATAGCCATGAACAAAATGAAGCTTGTTTGACTAATGGCAAAATTGTCAGTTCCACAGCCACGCCATCTTATTTTATCCTTTTGTCTGGCCACTTTTCCTTGTCAGATTCTAAAGAAAAGAATTGCAAACTGAGGGCACATGCCAAGATATTTCACTGATCCATTTACATCATGTACATAGTAGTGATTCATGAATAACTTTGTTCCTTTATTCGGCATTGTTCATGTGAGGGCTTCCCAAGAGCTCACAGATATGAATGCATTAAGCCACACAGCACAGGGAGGTAGGTAAATAGCCACAGCATTTTATCAGTGGGGAAACTGAGACATGGAGAGACAAAATGAGGTATCCCAGGGAGTAGGTGCCAGAACTGGGATTGCAACCCGGATTACCTGATTCTCATTGCCCTGCTCTGGCTACTAGACAAAACTGTATCTGCTTTTTAAAAATTGGCAGTCATTGCTTAACTACAACCCACATGATTCTTAAAGCCAGAAGACAGTGAAATCTCAGCAAAACCTTTAAAGACAATGCTTAGCTTAATAGAATAGAGTCAAGTCTCACAAAGAGACTTTCTCCTTTATTTGCTCCTTGATCATTGAAAATTTGAAGGATGGAGGTGATCTATTGCAGATGACGCTAGCCAAAAAGAATGACCACTCCAGTTTTTAACAATATGGTAAGAATAACTTAACCAACCCCTTAGAACACCATAGAAATGTAGGGGCTGGAAGGGACCTCCAGAAGTCACCAAGACAGACTCCTGTTCTCAGGCAGGACCATGTAAACCTAAACAATCCCTATATAAACTGTCCAACCTGTACCTAAAAAAACACCCATGATGAGTATTCCACAATCTCCCCTGGAAGCTTATTCCAGTGTGTTACTACCCTGACCGTTAGAAAGTTATTTGTAATAGCTAAACAAAATCTCCTTGCATCAGATTAAACCATTACCTCTTGTCCTACTTTCAATGGACATGAAGAAAAATTGATCACTGTCCTCTTTATAACATCCCTAACATACTTGAAGACTGTTACAGGTTCCCCCTCAGTCCTTTTCTCAAGAATAAACATGCCCATTTTTTAACCTTTCCTCATAGGTCAGTTTTTCTAAATCTTTTATCTTTTTTGTTGTTTCTCTCTAGACTCTCTCCAATTTGTCTACATGTTTCCTAAAGTGGCACCCAGAACTGGACCCAGTACTGTAGCTCAGGCCTCACCTGTGCTGAGGAAAGCAGAACAAGTACCTCCTCTGTCTTATATAGGACACTTCTGTTAATACACCAGAATGATATTAGCCTTTTTTGCAATTGCATCACATTTTTGACTCACATTCAATTTGCAATCCACCATAAGACCCACATCTTTTTCTTGCACCCAGTTTAGCAAGCAATCCAGATCACTCTGAATCAGTGACCTGTCCTCTTCATTATTTACCACTTCCCTATTTTTTGTGTCATCTGCAAATTTCATTAGTGATTATTTTTATTATTTCTTCCAGATCATTGATAAAAATATTAAATAATGTAGGGCCAAGAATCTATTCCTGCAGGGGACCCCACTGGAAATAGACCAGCTTGATGACAATTCTCCATTTATAGTTACATTTTGAGACATATCAGTTAGCCAATTTTTAATCCATTTAATGTGTGCCATGTTAATTATACATCGTTCTAATTTTTTAGAATTAGATGTTGTGTGGTACCAAGTCAAACACTTTACCGAAGTCTAAGTTTATGACATCAACAATTTTGCTTTTATCAACCAAACTTGTAATCTCATCAAAAAATATTACATTGGCTTGACAGGATCTATTTTTCAAAACCCATATTGATTTGCATTAATGACATTAACCTCTTTTAATACTTTATTATTCAAGTCCTATATCAACTGCTCCATTATGTTGCCCAGGATCAGTATCAAGTTGAGAGGTCTATAATTAACCAGGTCTCCCATTTACCCTTTTTAAAAATTGGCACAATATGAGCTTTCTTCCAGTCTTCTGGAACCTCCCCAAAGCTCCAAGATTTATCAAAAATCAGTTTTAATGGTCCAGTGCACTCCTTATCCAGATTTTTAAAATTCTTGGATGGAAGTTATCTGAATCTGCTGATTTAAAAATGTCTAAAGATGTTTAAAGATGTTGCACTTTGAAGATGAAAGAAGGAACGCACATTAATGTTAATACACGCCCTGTGTTTCACCCTTTGCTGCCCAATGGAAGAATAAATGTGTGCAGCGCACTCAGTGCATCTGGATTTGAATGACAGGACTTCCCATTCTCAAGCCTGGGGAGATCAGCATTGTGACCTGTGTGCCAACTCCTTTGAAAGGCAGAAATTCCCCCAACAAACCAATCCAGATGCGCTCAGGATCCACGAGGCATTTATAACAGGAGTTCTCCATAACATACGCTACATTTATGAAACTGACTTTTTCTAGTCTTTCAAGAAAGGAACATTAAATTTCTTGAAGCAGTCCAAGATTTTTAGTTAACAATAAAAAGAGTGTTTTCCTAAGGAAAAGGGAGGGAAAGGGGCAGGTGAAGGAAGGCAAGTATTACTCAACTATTTAGTCTAAGAGTTTGAAAATCAAAAGGATCATTTGACAGATTGATATCAACTCTAACAGAAAACACACCAGTCCTGGAAAAACTCTTCCGCATAAGCCTTAAGTCTGATAGCTTAAACAATTATCTACAATTTGGAATTAATGTTTTTAATTCCCATATCAGTGTGTGTTTAGTAAATGCTTAAGGCACAGATAATTCCACTAAGAGACAATCAGAAATTCTAGGCTTTTCCAAAACAGACTGAAAATTAGAGACTATTAACATCATCTTACAAATCACTTCTGAGCACTTCAAAAATTAAAAGTAACTCAGACCACAGGGACCATACAATATCAAAAAGCAAAATGCTGCAAGTCATAAAAAACCCAAACAGCCTCATTTTTAGAGTGCCTTAGCAGAAATGAAAAGAATTCTAAAACCAATAAAGTATTCTTCCCACCCCAGTGCTAACAAGAAGTGTTTGGAAATGAGGAGTCAGAACCTCAGGTAAGGCTTGATCCTGGAAAGGGTAGTTTCTCTGAGGCTATGCCAATTTACAGTAAATGAGAATCTTGTCCAATGTCTATTAAAATCTGGCAGTGACATATATATTCCAGATTTTAATTCATCCATGGATTTTTACAATTGTTTTTTTGATTGGTCTTTACCAATCTTCAGCACTGGACACTCTTCACAGCTCTGTCTTTTTGCAATTCAATGTTATTGTTATTTATTTATTTATTGTATTATTATCTTAGCATCTAGGAGTCCCAGTCATGGAGCAGCACCCCACTGTGCCAAGTACTGTACAAACACAGAACAAAGTCAACTCAGGGCTCCTGCCTCTAGGACCTTGGAATCTAAGTATAAGACAAGAGATGATAGGTAGATATTGAGAGGAGGGTACAACTAATATAAAAAACAGTCAGAGGGTCATAAAATGCCACTAGGGCTAAACAATAGAGTAAAAGGCACTTAGAGATATTGAGACTGGCAAAGGCATATTTAGGTTGGAGAGAAGCCTGCTGTGGATTTTAAGTCTGACTGAATGACCAGGTGAGAAAATGGCAGGTGAAATTCAATGTGGATAAATGCAAAGTAATGCCCATTGGAAAACATAATCCCAACTATATATACAAAGTGCTAAGGGTGTGAATTAGGTGTTAGCACTCCAGAGAGAGATGGTGGCGTTATTTATCGTGGATACGTCCACTCAGTGTGCAGTTAGGAACTATTAGGCAAGGAATTGCTCATACGAGAGAGCATACCAGACTGGCTCTATAGAAATCCATGGGGCGCCCACACCCCGAACACTGGGGGCAGGTTTGGCTGCCCCAGCTCCCCAGAGCGTCATGAGGCTGGGGAAGGGCAACCAAAGCTCTTCTGCATGAGCAGAGAGCGGGCCCAGGGCTCCCCTGCCCTCCTCCCTTGGGAGAAGCTCCTCTGGCCCCCTAAGCGTAGAGACACACCCTGGGCCTGGCGTGACGTCATGGCACAGGGTGACGTCATGACCCCGCATCAACAGGGCCTGCGGTGATGTCATGGCACGTGTCACGTGGGCTGGTGGTGACGTCATTGTGCCAGATCCGCCTCGGGACTCCGCTACGGACGCCGCAGCGTTCGGAGGCGGGTGGGGTTGTCAAGGTAACCGAGAGCCGGCGGAAATGCGTCTCGCTCGTCGCCGGAAGTACTCGCGTGGCTGCTTCCGGGTTTGCCGCAGCGCGTGGAGCCGAGGATCCAGACCCCGTCGCCGCCCGCTCGAGCCGCGACCCGGCGAGCGCCCGGCCTCAGCATGGTGAAGCCCCGATACAAGGGCCGGAGCAGCATCAACCCGTCCCGCGCCAGCACCAACCCAGGTACCAGCCCCTCCCCCGCCACCGACCGTCCCACCTTCCCCACCCCTCCGCGAGACCCTACCCCCGTCCCCCCGGAACCGACCCTCCCCCCACCTTCTCCCCTCCCCCCGGG
>ML677388.1:1235664-1275686 GCA_007922305.1 Dermatemys mawii
ATGTGCGGGACCGGGCGACCATCCGGCGGCTGAACATGTACCGGCAGAAGGAGCGCAGGTGAGGCTGGCAGCTGTCCGGGGCCTGGGCACAGGCTGGAGTAGCCCCTCCACGGTGGGCTGCCTGTGACCAGCACCTCCCCTGGCTTGCAGCTGTGGGTGAGCCAGGGCAGCAGGAATCCCAGCAGCCCCATGCTGCACGTGCACTTGGGTCCTGAATAAAAGCTTTCCGGGGGCAGCCTTGGGTCGACCTTTGGGTGCTGATCTGTGCCATGAAGAGCCACCACTCTCTGGCACCAGGTGTAAGTCTTTTCCAGGTCTTTCAGATAGTTCCCAATCCACCAACCTACGCTCAAGTGTTATGGGGATTGGCAGCACTTGTCTAGATTGCCATGCCAGTAAAGGCTCGATGATGACTCCTATTCTTGTCTCCCACCTGGGTGACCCAGATGTCTCCTAATCTGACTATGAGCCAATAGGCAGTTATTGTTTCCAATTGTTCACCTGCAGCGATAGACTTTATGAGAGAGGAAAGGTTCACCGAGGGAGCAAATGTTTCTGTGCGCGGTCGTTCCATTGGCACTGGCACATGCTGCCAAACATAATGGCTCCATCCAAATATGCCTTGTGCAATACAACTGACTGCCTGAAGCCTGCGGTCGTATCCCTTCCTCACTAAACTGATCAGGTTTAGGGCTTGTCAGTGCTTGGATAGCAGACCGACTCACACAGGGCCCAGTGGCATGTTTGCAAGAATAACCCTGGCATCTTGGCCAAATTCCAGTGTGGGTGTGGATATGCTGGCTGACCTAAATTCTCCTATTGTCTCAGATATACAAGTTATTCTTCCCTTCCAAACAGTACTGCTGCTGGTAAAAGTGCCCTTGTGTCTACAGTATTTGTTTGGTTAGGGCCTTTCATTCAGACAGACCAGGATGAATGAACTGTGATCCTTGTTGTGTATGTCTGTTGCTCATGTACTTACACAAGCTCTCATTTTTGTCTCTTAGAAACAATCGTGGTAAAGTGATTAGGCCTCTGCAGTACCAGTCCACAGTGGCACCAGGCACAGTGGCGAGAGTGGAACCAAATATTAAATGGTTTGGTGAGTGTTTCTACCTTGTGATTCAGTGAGGTTAAAATAAAGGTCACTCAGATGTTCTAAGGGGATGATGTGCATAGTATGTCCCTGTTCACTGGGACACAAGATTAATTGGCCAAATGTTTCTAATGTGATTTGATTTTGAGGGGCCAACATGAGATGCCTTAAAGATGCCTAGTTTTCAGAGGTGGGTTCCCAGCTCTTTCTGAAAACCTGGCCCCTTGAAGGTATATAAAATTGGGAGTCCAAAATCACGGATTGCTTTTCCACATCTTGGCCACTGTTATGTTGTAAAGAGAAACTAGCTTTTCCCATTGATGAGGGAAGCACATTCCTTACTGCAGAAAGAACAGAGGCTCTCGCTTCTCATAGGGAAACCTTGATAGTTGTCTATTGCATCGTTTGCCTGCCAAGGTTAAGAACTTGCATTGTCTATACTGATGGAATGGGATGCAGGAAAGTTCACATCACGCCACTATCTTGGTTTTGTTCCCTTTAATGTTTTATGACTTCTAATGTGTATTTATGGAAAAGCTACAATAAAAGCCAGTGGTATGTATTTATATACTTTGGGTAGGATTTTTAAAGGTATTTATGTGCCTGAAGAGGCAGATAGCTGCCTGGTGGTATTTTAAAGGTACCTAAATTCCTTTATAAATCTGTGCCTTGGTCCTTGCACTGAATTGTCGTGCCATGAGCAACCCCAGTGGCACTGGATTTGTTTTGATGTCCTATTTTACTATCAATTCTCTCCTTGTGTGTGTAGCCACTGGGCATACACTGTAAGAGTGCAGCATTCCATCTGCTGGATTCCCTGCTGTCCTGAGGCAACATAATGGGAACGATGCTTTTAGAGCCATGGGAATCCTTGTGTGGTCCTGGCTCCATATATTGCTGAAGGGAGACATACATTCAGTTGGAATATAGAATATAAAACCATATTTGAAACTCATGAGTACCATCTCCCTGACATTGGAGACTCTGATCGGGGAGTTTTCAGTGATTCTTATTGTTTAAGATGACGGCCCAAATAGACACTGTTACAATTGGCATGATGCAAAGTTGGCCCTTTCTCTCTACTCAGCACATTAATTTAAAGCAACCTTAATATTAGTACATAAACACGACTACACAGCAGCACCCTTTCAAGCAGGGGGGCTGCATCCGCTGTAAATTGATGGTTGAAACCAGCCTGTAATGGTGGGCTTGTGACCAGGGCAGGATTGTAAGGGTTGTAGGAATTTCCAGACTGGATCAGACATGAGATCCATTTAGCCAAGTGTCCTGTCTCCAGTAGTGGCCAGCACCAGATGCTGCAGAGGAAGATGTGTGCTGTGGTCAGATGAATGACCATCAATCTTTTTGTACCATTCATTTGCATTTGTCCAATAAATAACTGGGTGTGTTGTTGTTAGGGGCTGCTTTTTTTAGAGGTGGTGGGAAGGAAGGAATGGAGTGAGCAAGTCAAGGCTTAAGTTTGACTGTGCCTCTATTCAGTGAAACCATCGATTTTTCTCCCTGGTATTGTTAGCTCCAGACAAAGCACTAGCACATCACTCGGTTTGTGTGTGCCCTGTGCCCAATGTGGGGATGTGTGAAGGTGCAATGTTTGTTTTTCTATACCAGGAAATACTCGTGTGATCAAGCAGTCATCTCTGCAGAAATTCCAAGAGGAAATGGAGACTGTTATGAAGGATCCGTACAAAGTGATCATGAAGCAAAGCAAGCTGCCGATGTCCCTACTCCATGATCGAATTCGACCTCATGTGAGTATGGCTCATTTCCTCACACAAAAGACCTGTTAGAATAGTTCTGGGCAGGAGCCTTAGTTCCTAGATTTATTTTCTGGAGTGATTTATGAATTGGTCATATTGTATCTATTCAGTTTGGTGAAGAGCTGTATGATGTCGTCTGGGGCAGACTTGATTCCCTCACTTGATGTCAGGGTCTCTTCTCTGATAGAGGAAAGATAGATGCAGCTCTCTTGGGTGCCTGCTAGGGCCATGTGTCAGCCTGAAGGAATTACTGAGTAATCTGAGGTTTCTTAGCAGCTTGCTATCGTGGGCTTTGGTCTTCGAAGATAAGCTGTGTATCATCCTGTCAGTACTTGGGTGGGAGAGTACGGGGTCGACGCTTTGAACTGGGAGTGACACGCTTCCCAGGGATACCCAGGACTGTGAGGAACCTCGCTACCACCTGCTCTTAGCATGAGGGAGCCTTGTCTGTGCTTGCGAGGGGTCAGCTCCCTGAGTCCACCAGCCACAGGCAACACATGCACTTTCCTCTCAGCCTAAGCACGCTTTGCCATCTCTTTGCAGGTTAGCCATAGATACGCTCCCACTCTTGAGTCCTCTGGGCGTCTCCCTGGAGTTCCCAGCCCCTGATCTACTGAACACTCTCAGAATTCCCTGATCCTCTGCTCCCAAAGGAACAGTATCCCCTAGCTTACCAGTTACACTCGGGATCACAGCTCTGCTTAACACACAGCACTTAGTGTTTTTATAGAGGAAGCAAAATATAAGTTTATTTAACAGAACAGAGATTCAGAAATATTGGAAACAAGGGGTTAGTTATAAAATGAAATATTCACATACGTTCTAGAGCCTAAACTTCACTGACAAGATGCCCTCTTGTCTAAGAAGGTATTGGTTACCACAAGTCCTTATCACAGCTTTTTTCAGCCAGGATGGCTGAGACCCTCCTTTCCTAAGCTTGTCTTCCCAGAGGGCATCTTTCTGCACCCCTAGATATATTAGACCACTTCTTTGTTCTTCACCTGTAAACAGGGTCCTTGGATGGGAATAAGTCCTTAACCACCTACTTTAGGATATTCTGTGTCTTCACTGGTCTCGGTCTCTAAAAAGCTTGGATTTTATTGAGGTTGTTCAGAGTTAATTGCTTAACTTGCCATGGACCTGTAAGTAACACATCCTGGGTGAGCACACCCACCTGTGCATCGTGGCTCCAAAAATCTTATTCCTTTAGCAAATCTGTTTGTCAGAGCTGGCTGTGCTGTGACATTTTTACTATTTTTGAAACAGCGACATAGCGTGCCTTGCAGAGTAGTTACTAGCGGCACTTCTATTACTAGAAAACTTTTAACCAGACACACACATCAAACAAGTTCAAAGAACTTTCCTCTTAGTACAAAATAGAAATTAAGACATAGTTATTGCCTTGTGTTCAGTCAGCTGTAGAGAGTAAATCAATACCCCGTGTACTGTTTTTCAGTACCCCTAAAATGATCCAGTTTAAATGTAGCTCTGGAATCTGGCTTATAAGCAGGCAAAGGTGGTTGTAACGTTGTTCTACTTGGTATGGTGACTGGTGAGAGTATGGTTCAGTGTTCTGAGTGAGAAGGCCGGACTCTGGGTTTTCATCAGGCTGCTTGTTTGCCCGTGAATATCCTCTGGTTTGTAGTTGATGTACTGTGAACTCAGACTGGAGCTAGCAGTATTTTGAGTGGGTTACTGCATTGGGATATTTCCCAGGGATTGGGAAGATTTATAAAATGAATATGAATGAAATAAAGCAAGTGTATTAGCTGCGTGTAACCAGTAAGGTGGTCTATGTTATCCATTGGGGCTTAATCTCTTTTGGCAGGAAATTTGCTTTAAAGTAGTTTTTGTTTAAAGTGCCAGGATAGGATCACTGTGGCAGTTTGTTCCCATGAAATTTCTGGTCCCAGTGCTTGTGATGGCACAAGTAACAGGCTGACAATGAGTTCTTGAGGAAGCTGGTCTCACCCTGCCTGCCTCCTATTGCGTGATAGATACTAACTCAAATTAGTGTTTTTATCCTGAGTCAAAAATTCCTGTACCTATAACCTTTCAGGCACATCAAGTTTTAGTTAGGATCGAGTTTCTCTTACTACATCTAAGCTATTATTTTGGACTCTTGCTAGATGTTTTCATATGAAGGCTTTCCATGTGCATCTAATAAAATTTTTACCTAAATTAAGGGAACTGTTATCTGAAACTAAAATGCGCATTAAAAAATAAATGATTCTTTTTATCCATGAAGTAGATTCATTTCTAAGAAATTGTTGGCATTTGTAGCTGGTCTAAAATAAAAACTACGAATTTGAGATGATTATTTTTGACAAAATCTGTGAATTTGGCAAGATTTGTGCACTTGTTAGAAAAATAAACGACTGATCAAAGATAACAGTTCAATTTTCATCATTGTTGTCTTAATTATATTTGACTAAGTTTATAATAAAATAAATGAAACACAGATCTTTGGCAAGTGTAACATAATTTGTTTGCTTTCCTTTTTATTAAACAACTATTCTTGTATTTCTCAAAGGGAGTTAAAAAAGAAAAAAACTTAACTCATCCAGAAAGTGCATACAATTCTTCTTGTGACAGGCTCTTTGGAATGGAACTCAGCTTTTGTATATTGTATGTTTTGAGCCATGGCAAAGTTAAAGCATGTTTTTATTACCTTTTACCAACCTATTTTTCCTTAGAATTCTAAAGTCCACATTCTTGACACAGAAACTTTTGAAACGACCTTTGGCCCCAAATCTCAAAGGAAAAGACCAAATCTTTCTGTGAGTGATGTGCAATCTCTTCTGGAGAATGCTGAGGCCTCCGCAGGGACCTATGACCAGGGCAAGGACCGAGACCTGGTGACAGAAGATACCGGAGTGAGGTAAAAAAGCAGGGAGGAGTTAGTTATAGTCAGTGTTTAAATTCCTGAAGAGCAACACATGTTTTAGTTTTACCCTTGAAAATGTATCCTGTGCTACTAGCACTGTATACCTTTTGGAGGGCTTACAGAATATCAGAGGCTGAGGGGAGCTAGACTATTTAAGGTGTCCAACGTGGTCAATATTTGACTTGGATTTTTTCTCTTACTGTCTGTGTGCCTGCGTAGTTAATCTAGTGGTTGCTTCCAAAAGGATGTACCTTCAAGTGTAATTCATGATGCATGGCATCTCTGAATATCTCCCAAAGGTGTCTTGAGTGTAACAGGAGTCCAATAGGTGCACAAATACAGGCACATGAAAAGATACATCTGTTTGGAACCTCTTTGTAGGCATTCCTTTTGCATATTCTTAGACTGATCGGGACTGTGTAAAACCCACAGTCTCCTCTCCTGTGTGTGCAGATAGCATCAGAGAATGCATCCTGCAGGTATTCAGCTGCTGACGTGTTTGATAATCTGCTTCTCAGGGCTGAAGCACGAGAGGAGATCTACAAGAAGGGACAATCCAAAAGAATCTGGGGTGAGCTTTACAAAGTAAGTGTAATCACATAGAGGTTGAAAGAGACTCAGACATTTGAATTCCCACGACTTGCTCATGGGAGGCAATTTTAAACTGGTGATCACTCAGCCAAATGCAATAGCAGACAAGCCTGCACAAATTAGGAACTTCCGAGAACAATGACTGGGATGGCTCTGAGAAGACCCTTTGTCGATGGAGCTGGACTGTAAAAGCCTAGTGTGGGTGTAGCGGCATTCCCGTCTTCTTAGCGTGTGTACTGACAACATGCCTCAGGTGGAAGGTGACTAGAATTTATCACCAAACTTGGCGCACTGGTTGGATCATTAACTTCCCCGGCCTGAACACTGATGGGGAGCGTGACATGAACATTGATCCATATCCCCCAGCATTCCCATGGTTAAACCTCACTGGAACCATAAAATAGGTGATGGTTTCCCTTATAAGGAAGAGTGGCAGGTATGTTGCTTGCCTGCCTGCTCCCTTGTCAGCCTGTTCAAAAGTCTAAGATGAAACTTGACCCCTCTTAACCATGAGGTCTGGTACCACTGTGTAACAGCAGCTAGAACATGGGAGAAGAAAGGTGTAAAAGAAGAGAGATTCCCTCAGTCTTCACTCAGACTGATCTTGAACTCCTACTTAAGGGGACCGAGATCTCATAAGCATACAGCCTAGTGGTAGGGTTAAGGCACAAACCTTCCCTGGGTCTTCACTACAGATAAACCATTCAAATGATGTCAAGGTTGTTTAGACTAAAACATCAAATTCTGATATTTTGGCAGGGTTTCCTCTGGAAGGCTCTGACCTTCAGATCCCTCTGAGTCATGTTGACTGCTAGAGGAATGGGAAAGAGCCAAGGTTAGAGCATCAACAGGACCAGATGTGCATCTTCTTTGTTGCTGCTAGGCTAACGTGATGTTGCTCTTGTGCTTCTTGCTCTGAGATTTTGAATGCAGTTTATAACCTGTAAAGCCACATCTCCACTAAGAGACCTTGTAAAAGTGCTGAGAATGATAAGGCAACATGAACACATTTCAATTAAATGGGTGCCAAAAATGCAAGAAATAGATGTAAAAGAAATTCACTTGGCCTGAATCAAGCTATAAAATGACTGCTCTCTGCTGCAGGTAGTTAGCTGACTGACTGCACATTCACCTTGTTTCTTGCCTGTTAATATTGATTCAAAAAACATTATTTGCATCATGATCACCTATAAAATGGTAGAAGTGATTTTGGAATTTGCCTGCTGGAACTGTGTTTGTACTGCAAGGTTTTAGTAGTGCATCTGCTGCGAAACTTGATTGCTGGAAACAGTGCCATGACCAGGTTCCACATTTAGGTGTAGAGTTTTACAAAATCAAAGTGACTCTCTACTAGTTTTATGCAGAGTCATTTTAATTCTGTCTATTAAGGTGATTAATTAGAGCCTTTCCCTGGAATGTTTGCAACCAAACTGTCACAGCATCATCCTTGCACGCAGGAAGCCAGCGATGGTCTATATACACAGAGTAACTTCACTGTCTGCCACGGCTTCAGTGGGAAAAGTAAACACCTTGGATGTTAGTCTGTTTGACTAACTGAAGGGGTAGTGCGAGTTGCACAAGGAGCCCATTTCTCCATAAAAGTACTGCATTAGCTTTCAGCCTGAGGATCCAAACTCCTCTCTCTCTCTCCATGAATTTTCAGGTGATTGATTCATCTGATGTTGTTGTGCAAGTTCTTGATGCTAGAGATCCCATCGGGACTCGTTCCCCGCATGTCGAATCTTACCTCAAAAAGGAGAAACCATGGAAACATCTCATTTTCGTCCTGAACAAATGTGACCTTGTCCCTACGTGGGCCACCGTAAGTACTGGCCTTCCTGCAGTGCCTTGGATTTTCTTGGGGGGTTTTGCGATTTGTGCTCTGGTGAAAGTGTCAGTCCTCATGCTACAGGGTACAACGTAATTGTGGTCAGTGGGAGCTCCTCTAGGACTTCCTGCCATCGCAGTAGCAGTTACACTGCAAATGCACCCAAGTTTTGCTTAGCTGACCAACAGTCACCAGCCACAAACTCTCTACTTCCTTTGGCTGGTTGTAACAGTTCACCTTTCTTCTTGTAAGTATACTTAGTGTTAGTCCTCTTAAGAGCTAGCCTGTTTTATATTGTTCAGCTAATGGGATTTAGCTAGCACGGAAACATTTTTGGAGAACTGTCATACATGGATAAAATGGAAGACAAAGCATTTACTGTTGGGTTTGAGAAACAATTCAAAGATCTTTGAATTAGCAGTTTCCTTAGACAGTTGTTTGAAACCCAGTCCTGTGATCAGGCTAAGTCGCTGCACTTGTTTTTCTGGGTATGTAGCATGAGCCTTCTCGCTCAGCACTACACTTTCTCTCTAGAAACGCTGGGTTGCAGTCCTCTCCCAGGATTATCCGACACTTGCTTTCCACGCCAGTCTCACAAATCCCTTTGGCAAAGGAGCCTTCATACAGCTGTTACGGCAGTTCGGAAAGGTACATAGCTACAGGGTTTGGGGGCTGGGGAGTTTCCTCTTAAATGCTGAGCTGCAGGGTGGAAAATGTCTTTCTGCAGCAGCCTAGACACTGGGCGATCCATGTCAGTGGCTGACTCGATCTGTGAAGAGCCCTTCTTGGGGAGTGACTGGAATGTGTTCTCCGTTTATTGGGAGTGATTGAGAAATGGGCAACACAAGCCAGGCAGGCTCAAAACCCAGTCTGACCAGCACTGTCTGACCCAGATGCATAGTAGCCAGGGGGTGTCATCTCTAGGGTACCCAGTAAACTCCCATTAATACTCCTTAGGAACACATGAGCATGTAGAGGGGAAGAATGTACTTGGGAGGCTTATTTATGCCCTGAAAATCAGTACTATCCCATGAAGGTGCCGCCTCTTTGGAGTGTTCATCTTCCTGAGAGAGACAAGTCAACAGAATAGTTCCACTGTAGAGGACTGATTTCCTCTCAAGTGCCACATCTGTGTCTTTGTCTTGTTGACAGATTCCTATTGATATTTTCTCAACCTAAGTGCTTTTTAACTTAAGACATTGGTGAGTAATTTCATAGCAGCTGAAAATATAAGTGACTCATTTCTGACTCTTTAGACAAAGGTTATGGAATATTTCCTTCAGCACTTGAAATCATCTCTTTGAAGGCCTGTTAGCTGTGATAAATTTCTCTTATTAGAGGGACCCTGTTCCTTGTGATCAGTTTGCATTGGGACTGTATTTGTTCTCCATCTCCAAGACGAGAGGAATTGCTGAGAATTCACATTTTGGAATTTTAATGGCAACCATGCATTTCTCTACAAGTTGCATATAGACAAGAAACAGATCAGCGTGGGCTTCATTGGCTATCCAAACGTTGGCAAGAGCTCAGTGATTAATACGTTACGATCCAAGAAGGTCTGCAACGTGGCCCCCATTGCCGGTGAAACAAAGGTAGGTAGGCCATGAAAGAACCTTGGCCTTTGGGCAGGTAAGAGTTCCTAGACACACAATATAAACTTAATACCTGGGGCAAACCATGGGCTTGAATTTATGCAAAAATACATGGACATAGTGTCACAACCTGGTCCAGTCCTGCTGTCTGGGTGGACACCAGTCTTGTGATGGGATCCAGCCTCTGAATCTCACATAGTTCTCAGCTTTCTGGGGCTGGGCAGGGGCTGGTCACTGTCCTTAGCTCTGGGTCTCAGTCCCTCAGAGTCATAAATTGCAGTGCCTGTTTTAAGGGTAACTTCAAGTCTTTAAAATGTAAAATCCAAGGCTGCTTGTGCAGGAGGGTAAAGCAGGAGGACTGTTGGTCTCTTGCAGGTCTGGCAGTACATCACCTTGATGCGGCGAATCTTCCTCATTGACTGCCCAGGTGTAGTTTATCCATCGGAGGACTCTGAAACTGACATTGTGCTGAAGGGAGTGGTGAGTATCTGCTGAGAATGCTGGAAAGGCCCGTTTTTGTGCTGTTGATGCAGTTGGTTTGAAGAGATTTTAATCCTGACTTTCCTCACGCCAGGGACAACTTGGGATTTGTACATATGGCAAACTTCAGAATGGGGATGAGGCTGAGGACAGTAATCATGCTGTTTACCCCATCCTATGGTTGGGCCAAAGTTCCAGGAGACGAAGCGGTGTGCACACATATATCTTAGTTAACGTACAGAGTAAAGGGAAGTGTTACACATTTCAAGTGAACCAGGATGTCTTATGAGGGGAGAGAGAGGCAGGGAGAGTTGATGTTTAACCCTTCATTAGAATCTCTGCATTGCTTGGGACTCTGTAGAATTTCTGCAGGATTAGAGCATAACAAAGTGCTGTCTTTCTCTTTAATATCAAGCTACAAGAGTTTCCCTTGTGGGTGGGAGGAGGAAGTTGGAGAGGAATTTTTGAGGCCGAAATCAGTTTGCATCTGTGCTTGCTCAGAGCATCTGAGCCTTTGAATTTTCCCTGACCCACAGTGATGCTCACAGGGACTGGCTCTCTGTTTCTCCCTCGTTTTTAGGTTCAAGTTGAAAAAATAAAGAGCCCTGAAGACCATATCAGTGCAGTGCTCGAAAGAGCGAAGCCAGAGTACATCAGCAAGACGTACAAAATTGATACCTGGAACAGTGCCGAGGATTTCCTTGAGAAGCTAGCCTCCAGGACTGGAAAACTGTTAAAGGTGAGACAGATTAAAACATGGTCTGCATTTTCACAGCTCTATGTAACCTCGGGTGAGTAAAATTCCACGTTATGCTTGGGGAATTCAAATCCCCAAGCTCCTTTGAGGTGAGGTTCAGGGGGGACATTTTACCCTTGTGAGTGCAGACACAAATCATTGCTGTCTATTCCAGGGTGGAGAACCGGACCTGCAGACTGTGAGCAAAATGGTCCTCAATGACTGGCAGAGGGGCCGTATCCCATTCTTTGTTAAACCACCGAATGCAGAGCCAGACCCTCGGGTGACCACACTTCCTTCCGTTCCTGGAGACGGGGTAATCCATTCCCCTTTTGCACACCATTTCTTAGCGGCTTCACTAGTATAGCTGAGGATGGCTTTCCCTTAGCATTTCGGGTAATGCTCATTTGAGTTTATTAAACAGAGAACACAGAGCAGGAATGTGGTAATGTCCTGACTGGTTATTTTAGCTGGTTTGTGTTGGCTAATGTGCAGACATTTCAGTAACTTTCACAGTGTTAACTGATGTTTAATTTGGGTGGCAAATAAATTCTCTTTTCCAAAGAAATGATTGAAAATTTAGTATCATGAAATGTATGCACTGGATTACAGTTTGTATTGCAGGAAGTGTAACCATTCAGGACAACGGCCCCTCTCTTCCCGCTCTGTGGTCCACCAAGGGCATCCACCCTTAGGCCCCAGCCATCACTTCTGTTAGCATTTCTCCCTTCTGACCAGGGTACTTCCAGGCTGTACAATTCCCCACACCTAAGTGGGCCTGCTCTGCTTTTCTCCTCAGAGACTATAAACAGCGTAATTGTCCACAGTTAAGATACCATGCAGCTCTTTCTAAGCAAGCCACATCCTTTCGTAAAATAAAAGAGAGCACACAAAAAACAAGAACCTACATGCATGCTAATATGTAGAGATCACGCCAACTCCAGCAAGGGCTCTGGCAGGTAATCAGTCCTTCAGACCCCACACACAGTTTTTTCTGGGGTCTCACATTCATACCAGATATTAGCTCAGAACAAGAACCTCAGTGGCTCTGTGAGTAATACCTCTATACAGTTTGGGACTTCAATCTGTGAATAAGTAATTCAGACAATGGACTCCTTTTTTGGGGCGAAGCTTCTAAAGGCTGATTTCTTGCCTAACCTGGGAAACCCACTTAACTTTCAAAGTTCACTTTGTTTCAGATGGTCCTTTGAAGCTCTTATCTGATATGTAGCACACAAATTACTTATTCAGTAATTCTTGAATTGCAGTGACTCTTGGATTGTTTCCAGCTTTTGCCACTCAGTAGCAACTATGGATATTTTTTCCACTAATTGTTTTTTAAGGGGTTGCATTATGGCTTGTCCCAGTTGATAGCCCTATGACCCTGGATGGAGTTTCTGGAATTACGTGCACTCTTCCAGGAGCACTTGTTTTTTGAGAAATATAAGTGAATGTGAATTGCTGTGATACGTAAAGAATAGAAGGTCCATTCTGTAGGATGTGGTAACTAAAGGCAAGTTATTTGAAGATACTAATTATTTCTGAGTCAGTTTACTGTCCCAACTTTTTCCTACCCTATCCGAGACTATGGCTGTACAAAAGGTCACATGGCTAATTTGGTACAGATTGTTGGTGGTCAAAGTGCATTTGAATTTAATGTTTAAGATCTTGCATGTAGGTGAAATGCCTGGGGTGCAAGTCTCATCTTTCTTTCTCTTGTTTATAGCCCCCATCATCTTTAGAAATAGCTGCAGTGCCAAGCCAAGCTGACAGTGATGAGCAGAGCTCAGAGGCTGTTGTTCTGAACACAGAGTTGGTAGAGGAAGGGGAGAATAAAGCAAATTCAGAAATGAAGCAACTCATGTCTCACGTCCGGCAGAATTTTGGGAAAATTAATGTGGTAACTCAATTCTTGGAAGAAGATCTGGTTCCTGTAGATATGTCAGATATTGACAAGACGGACAGTGATCCTTCTGGAGGAGAGGAGGAGGAGGAGGAGGAAGAACAACAGCAGCAAAACTTAGCTGAGGATGACTCCAACTCCCAAGGAGAAGGTGCCAGGGAGAGCTCCAAGGCAGTTATTAAGGTTTTGGAAGAAAAGATCGCAAAATACAAAAAATTCCTGGACAAAGCCAAAGCCAAGAGATTCTCAGCAATAAGGTATTGGATTCTGTTCAGTTTTGAGAGTGAAAAATTGCACAGGAGAAAAGACTGGACTGAATTCAGTCCTATTATTGGGTTCACTGAGTCACATTTCATTCAGCTGCTTCCCTGTGTGGTAGGATTTCTATTCTGGTCCAATATATTCACCTTAATTGAATAATCTTCTCTCTAAACCAAACATCTACTTAGCTGAACTTTGAATGAGGCATGTATATCATCTTAGAAACATCTAATGCTCTGACATTTATGGGAAAACTGCTCCTTGTGCTGTCCTGAGTGAGTTAGTATTCTGTTTTTGCCAGCCCTGGCTGATGCGTCTTCTTTCAAAGCATTTAGTTTGCTCCATGCTCACTTCTTCAGCTCTCAGGAGGGAGATGAGCTGGTGGAAAAGCCGTAGTTTGCCTCATTGTGGTGTCCTTAGTTGAAGGCCCTTAGATTCTCTGAACTGTACCACATAGCGAATCTAGAACCAGTTACACTGAGATCTTGCTTGATCTTTGATGTAGTGAGGCCAGGGGTTGTAGCCTGATGTATCATCTGGACACGTAGGCATCCCTGAGATCTGGCTGGTGGATATTGCTGGCCCAGCTTGGGCATAACTGGGTCTGCATGGATAGTTGGAGATCTCCCACCAGCTTTGTGCAGGACAAAGGGGATGGGGACCAGACAGGGTTGGCAATATCCCAGAAAAACTGGTTTAGGACAGAGCTCTGGTAAATACTAGTTTCAACTCAGTTAAAACCAGGAAACTGATGGTAATAAAATTATTATTAAAATATACTCATGAAAAATATCTTTAAAACTATTATCAAATTGCTAATGCATATAATATTGAAAACTGAAATGAGTGACAACCACTTTCCTTGGGAAAATACTGAACCAAACGGCACAGACATTCCGATGTTTAGTATATTACATATACCAGTATTACACTCACTGCAGTTTTACTCTTTATTTGTAAACCCTAAATTAATCTCTGAATCTGGTGCCGTATGTAACCACCATTTCAGTGTGTAATTAAAACTAAGTGTAGTGCAGTGTGCAGCAATAAAATAGTTTTTAAACTAAAAAAATGCCTTGAACTGGGATTAACTTGTTTTTCCCAGGGCAGTAGAAACCACCTCTGGTCCAGACCATGCCCTCCCTAGTACTAGGAAAGACTTTTTCATTCTCCCGGCATTGCACAAGGTGACCGGCCATGGAGACAAGATTATTTGAGCATCTGTTTCCTGAACATGGCTGAAGTTTATGGCTTTGCTGGTGTTTTAGGCAACTAGGATCTATGGGGGAGTTAACACCGTTGTCAGAGCTGCTAATGGAGTCCCTTCATAGAATCCTAGAACTGTAGGGCTGGAAGGGACCCCAGTAGGTCATCTGGTCCAGTCTCCTGCACTGGAGCAGGATTAAGTCATATCCAGACCATCCTTGACAGGTGTTTGTCTAACCTGTTCTTAAAAACCTGGCAGGGATTCCACAACCTCCCTAGGTCATTTGTTCCAGTGCTGAACTACCTACCAGGTTTTCCTAACGTCCAACCTAAATTTCCCTTGCTACTATTTAAGCCTGTTGTTTGTTGTCCTGTCCTCAGTGGTTAAGGAGAACAATTTATCACCCTCCTCTTTACATTTTACATACTTGAAAACTGTTATCACGTCTTAGTCTTCTCCGGACTGAACAAACCTGATCTTTTCAATATTTCCTCAGAGGTCATGTTTTCTAGACCTTTCGTCATTTTTCTTGCTCTCTCATGCTACTGTCTTCATGATTTTCATGCATGCAGATAGTTTAGCTTATCCAAACTCATCTGGCAGTAATGGACTTCCTAGGTCTTAGCCAGAGGGCTGAGGAGGGCCCCTAGCAAAGCCATATGACCTTGTACAAGTTTAGTGTATCTTGCAGACTTATCTGAATTGTTAGTAAGACTGTGGTTGTAGAAGTGGCTTTTTGCTGCACACCATGGGCACTGTTTGTTTATGTGCAGGAGAGGCCTGTAGAAAAGGAGGTATCATAGTGCTGTTTAGGGCTAGCACAATCCCATAAGAGTGTGTCTCTGCTTTATCTGTTGTAGAATCCCAAGAGGGCTCAGTGCAAAGGTATTCGCAAAATCTGAGCAGAAGTCTGAAGAAACCAAAGAACCAGAGGCAAGAGGTAATATGAAAAGGTCTAGGTAGGCCACAGGTCTGAGCAACGGGGGCATTTACTGCTATCTCTGGGGCCAGTTTCTTCTTTCCCTAAAACTATTTAAAACTTGCTGATGAGCTAATCTGACTTGAGGGCTCCCTGCAGAGCTGCAGATTGTTCTTGTTTCAGAGCTCTCACCTGTTTGTCCAGATTGTAAAGTGTTCTGCCCCCTCTGGCTATGTGAATGAGGGCCAAGGGGTGGTGTAAGAGTCCTGGTGTGTTTCAGGTGGGATGAGGGTGATGGATAGCTCGCATACCACTCCCTGGACTTGGCAATAGTCCTGGCCCAGTGGTTTCCCTTCCCAGGGAAACGTGGTGAGGCTTGATCTGATGGTTTCCAAGATCCTGTTTCCCTTGCAGTCACCACGGAGTGGGCTTGATCTGGGAGTCAGATTTGAAATCCGCAGATGGGGATTTGACTCTGACACTGAGTGTGCAGTGGAGTTGTTCCATTAGATAGAACTTTGCACAGTATTTTGAAAATCTTCCCTTAATAGCAGCTTTTTATCATATCAAATAGCTCTGTGACAAAACAGACCACATGTATTACAAATGTGGCTGGTGCGACTCTGGCATTGTTTCATGTGCTGAAAAGCAGGATTGTCATGGAACCAGCTGACTTGACCTATGCAAAGAGAGAGCGGCATTGGAAGTGTCTCTGACTGTCTAAAATACTGCTCTTAGGGGGCACAAAAAGGGGAAAGAAAAGGAAAGCCCAAGAGGAGGAGGAGGAGGAGGAGGATACCCTTCAGGGTAAACAGCCTTGCAAGAAGCTGACATCCAAAGAGGTAAGTGTTGCCATCTCTGGTCCCAGCTGCAGAGGGCGGGGAGTGGAAGCTTTGGCTCCTTCCAGAGACCTCAGCTTCTTGTCTGTCAAAGCTTTGGGGGTGGGCTTGGGAGGTGGTGGGCACTGCATAGTGCCTCTGCTTGGCCCTGGCAGTGCGGTCAATCTCCATGGCTGTCCCTCTGGCCAACGGTAACAGTCGTGATGTGCTCACAGTCACCAGGTGGCCTCGGCGTGGACAAGGTGTCTGCTTACCTCTGTGAGAGTGGGAGTTAAAAGGGAGAATTCTCCTCTGGATGTTCTGTCAGCTGTGTGTGTGACACACTGATAACAGTGCGGGGTCTGTGTGCTGGGAGTGGGGGGGCCCCAAGGAAGCAGGAATCCGTGGATGCTCCATTGTGTGGTGAGCCCCCACCTTCACAGCTAAAACATCTAGTGCTGTTGATTCCTGGATGCTTCAGACTTTTCTGCAAGGATGCGTGAATCAACCCCATGAATGCAATTCTAGGCCTTAAACACAATCACTTTAATGACATGGCTGATGCATCAAATCTCCCTTCAGGGCCTTCATAGGAGAGGCAGCTTGCTTCAGTTGATAGGGCATGAAACTGGGAGCCAGGTGATCTGGTGCTGGCTCTGCCACAAGCTTTCACAAACCTATTGGCTCTCCAAGCCTGTTTCCCCTGCTGTGTAATGGGATCCCATTTACCCATCTCCATCATGCACTTTGAGATCTGTACAAGGAAATTCTCTATGCGAAATCTTATTCGTGCCATTTAAAGCTCATGATGAAGAATTCATTTCTGATCATTTTATTTCAAAGTGAAGAATGTGATAAAAGCCAAACAAAATAAGCTCGGCCAAAGGTGTTCAGTTTACTGTGTGTGACTGTATCTCTTTGCAGAGGAGAAAAGCTGAGAGGCAGCAGCGCACCAAGAAAGTTGGGATCCGATACTACGAAACTCACAATGTGAAAAATAAGAACAGGAATAAGAAGAAAAGTGACTCCGAGGGACAGAGATCAAAACACAAGAAATTTAAACATAAGCAATAACTGGGGCTTTTATTAAATGTAATATAAACCAGTGCCTCTAGCTAGCAGTTTTTTCTTCATGTTCAACTTGCATTTCTAAATTCAAAGCCCAGCCATCTGTCTTGATACAGTAATAGGTGAACATCAGAACAGCCATATTGGGTCCGATCAAAAGTCATTCTAGCCTAGTATCCTGTCTTCCAGCAGTGGCCAACAGCAGGTGCCCCAGAAGGAATGGACAGAATGTAATTATCAAGTGATCTGTCCCCTGTTGCCCATTCCCAGCTTTTGGCAAACAGAGGCTAGGGACACCATCCCTGCCACACTGGCTAATAGCCATTGATGGACCTGTCCTCCATGAACTTATCTAGTTCTTCTTTGAACCCTGTTATATTCTTGGCCTTCACAACATCCTCTAGCAAAGAGTTCCACAGACTGTGCGTTATGCGAAGAAATACTTCCTTTTATTTTAAATCTGCTGCCTATTAATTTCATTTGGTGATCCCTAGTTCTTGTGTTGAGAGAGTAAACAACACTTGCTTATTTACTTTCACACCAGTTGTGATTTTTTAAACCTCTACTATATCTGCTGTGACTAGGTTAGGTCAGGCCAGATGGCTGCAAGAGAGTGGGTGAAGTTAAGCAGGTCCGTTTTCCCTGGGTAAGATAACAGGGACTATTCCATAACACTTTGGAACTTTGTAGAACCAGTTAAGGCAGGCAGGCTAATTAGGACACCTGTAGCCAATTGGGAAGCTGCTAAACTCAATTAAGGCTAATCAGGGCACCTAGTGTAAAAAAGAACCTCATTTCAGTCAGTGAGGTGTGCATGCGAGGAGCTGGGAGTAAGAGGCATAAGGAGCTGGGAATGAGAGGAGGTGCTGCTGGAGGACAGGAGTATAAGCATTATCAGATACTAGGAGGAAGGTCCTGTGGTAAGGATAAAGGTGTTGGGAGGTGGCCATGGGTAAGTAGTCCAGGGACTTGTAGCTGTCATGCAGCTGTTCCAGGAGGCTCTCTAGACAGCTGCAAGCCAGACAGCTGCCCTGGTCTGGAACCTGGATTAGAGTGGGCCCAGGTTCCCCCCCAAACCTCCCAACTCCTGATCAGACACAGGAGGAGTTGACCTAGACTGTGGGTTCAACGAGAGGGGAAGGTCTTTGGGCTGTTCCCCGACTCACATGGTGGATCAGCAGAGTTTAGGGATAGTTTTTCTCACTGCCCTTAGTTGTCTCTTTTCCATGCTGAAAAGTCCTAGTCTTATTAATCTCTCAACAGAAGCCATTCTATACCCCTATTTATTTTTGTTGCCCTTTTCTGAACCTTTTCCAATTCCAATCTATCTTTTTTGAGAGGGGGTGACCACATCTGTGTGCAGTATTCAAGATGTGGTTGTACTATGGATTTATATAGAGGCAATATGGTGTCACATTTGCTTCATGGTCTCTGTGTGCATAAAAAGCATTCAAATGAGTACGTGGTATTCCTACAATGGTGCTGCGTAAAAGTGCCCTGGCTAACGTTAGTCCATCCTGTGATCTAGCACCAAATTAAAACCTAGGAACATAATTACGAAATTGTTCTGGAGAAGAGGTGAATTGAGTTAGGAGCTGCAGTTTGCTGTACATGTAGGAGTCTGTAAAAACATCATAGTGTTGGAATAGTGGAAGTGATTGCTTGAATTCACACCATAGGTTAAGCCTTTTACTGCATTTGCATTTAGCCATGTATTCCAAATAAGCAGTGTTTCTAATGTCAGTAGCTGTCACTTGCTCTGCTAGCCATATCTCTGTATCATGAAACAACTGCACAATCAGACACTGTTCAGCACAACTGTTTGCTAAGAGACCTGGGGGATGAGGAATGAAGGGCTACGGCAGATGAAGAGAGACTGGAAATGTGTGTCTGGGGCACGGGTGTATTCACAGGGCTTCCAGCCTCTTAGCTGTTTTTAATCAGGTGAAATTTATGAACGGCCATGTTTGTTGTGGGATTTGAAGTAGGAGCAGTATTTATGTTCTAGTGCCTTTGTCAGAGTAAGGTGCTGTTTTCCAGAGGAACTTATCATGCCCCTGAAAACAGCAGTAACGGGAATCTTTATTGGAAATCAAAGACATGGCATAAAGTGAAGGAGTGAACCTAGAAATTCTCACCTCTGCATGTGTGAGGTTATCTTGCTGGGAATGCTAATCACTGATAAAACCAAACACTTGTCCACTTCATGGAACATTCAGCCATCCACAATTCTTGAGCATCTGAATTACATGCCTTAGAAATGTATGTTTGTCTTTGGAGCTATAGAATCCCTGGGCCCTGCTCTTACTTAAAATGAATCCCTTGTCTTAATTCCTTGCTGGAGTGAGTAATCACTTTGCAGCTTGGCAGGACCACTGAACCCCTAAGAGTGATTCTGGCAAAGGAATGAGCCTGGGATAAATTTTTCAAGCTGAACACGAGCAAGGTAAAACTGAAGCAGTAACAGAAAATAGTTTAATTAGGTCATTCACAAAATGGAAGTCTCTTCAGGAAACTAAAGTCTAAGTCCCTCAAAATTTCTACTTTTCTGGATATTAGAGTCCAACATAATGGAAAAAAGGATGCAGCCCTCATTTTCAATAACTTTCCCTATAATGTGAAAACAAGCTGGGAATTATGACTTAAATGTCTGTTACCCTATAATCCTTTTCATTCCTCATCATCTGAGCAGAGTACAGCTGGTAGTACCAAATATAGGCTGAAATTTGCTTCAGCAGCTGCTGTCTCAAGGCTCTTTGGAAAGTCTTTCTGCAACTTCTGAAAATGAGCTTTTCTGACTCCAGTTCATGACTTAAAATGGGTCATTCAACAATATCTGCTTGTATAGAACCTGCTAGTTATGCAAGTGCTACAAGTGAAGATTTCAGCCACTCCTGTTAATACAACTTGTGCTTGGATGAGCCCCAAGCTCCCTTTTTGTAATGATATTAAGTCTAGACTCATTTTTAATGTTGAATTAATTCAAGGTGCACTGGGAATAATTAACAGTTGGACAAAAACATACAGAAATGCCTTTTAAGTTTTCTTTAGTGGAAAGATGTCAAGTATCTGGTTCTGAATGGTACAGAGCGAAGAGACTTTTAGCCCTCAAGATTGGTGGTTCTCAACCAGCAATGTGGGGGCCATGAGCAGGCTTCAGGGGGCGTGCCAAGCAAGGCTGGCCTTAGACTTTCACCAGACTTGCAACCCTGTATACAAGAGGAGAAACAGCATGTACAGAAGGTGTCACTAACTGTTTCTAGGAAAGAAATGCTATTGCAGCAGGCACTGAGAAGAGAGCATCCTTGGTGGGAAGGCTGGGAATTACAATACCAAACATTAGAAACCATGGGTGTTCCACTCGTTGAAGGAAACTGAGGACACCAACTGATCATGCTTTTGGTTGGGTGGGCAATGTTGTAATTGTGCATGTTTAACACTAGTGGATGAGCTATAAACAGAACATTAAAGAGAACTCAGGGTTGGAACCAAACTGGGCTTTGGACCATAACAAGATTCCAAAAGTTAACCTTCCAGTGGGGTAGTTGTGGCCCTTGCTAGGAAAGGCAGAAAATGCACCAAAATCTGCCCACAAGATTTGCCCTTCCTTAGCTAAAATGGGCACTTTTAAATTGTCAGTGTCTCACCAACTGGCTGTTGAACACTGGAGCCCAAAGGTATCCAGCTGCATTCTGTCCTGTTTTACAAACTTTTATGCCCAGGAGATACATGTCAAGTATGCGAGGGCTCAGCAGGAAGTAAAGCATGTCACAGACATGCACTGAAAATAGTGAGATGTATTTATTATACAGTAGCAATGAAGGTGCAGAGCCAGACAAGTGATTGGGATGAGGAAAAACAGGGAGCCAAGGAGAGAGGCTAGCAATGTTGCACCATCTTTTCTGAGCTGTATGCGTGGGGAAAGCAGAAAGCAGGCCAGCCCCTCACCATTCACATCCAGCGTTACTGGCAGCTGTACAGCTTAATAGAAAGCTCACGAGTGGACCTGCTCCCACCCCAGAAATAAAATACACATTCTACTAAAATGAGTATTTGAACAGTACCCTCCATTTAATATTAGTCCAATGCATTGTGTATGGTACGTCTGAAATCTGTAGAGCATCTAAGAGAACGAGAGATGGAAGTGCCAATGTAAAAAAAGTTTATTAAAAATAGTATGACCTTAACAGTAATAGGTTAGAGAATCAGAGGCAAATCCCAGACATGTTCATTATAAAAAAAGCTGGATGCTGAAAAGTCACTGAAAATGAGGTCACAGTAATTAGTAAAACATTTTAATTATTAGAATAGGGAAGGGGAGAAGGAATACAATATCAATTTATCTAGTTACTTTAAGTGTGGAAATCAGGATCACTTTATGAAGGAAACAGACGTGGCTTATTAACCACCACAGCCTTGATCAGAGAAAGATTTCATGAGTTCTTCCTGCAGGGCCCCACACGGAAATCTACTTCTTTGGTGCAATGATGCCTTCAAGTTGGGCCTGAAAGACAAACAACTCATTAAGTCCACCAGACTCAAGCTACACTCTCCCTCCTCCCTTGCTGAAAAGTGACAGCTGTCCATTATTTCCAGAGCAAGGATGCCAGGAAGTTACTCGAATACTCCAGGGGAACTATGCTATGATTTTTCTCCTGGTTATTTTATTCCTTACTCCATGTTTTATAAATTAGTTTGTTTCATTCTTGGTACAGACGTGTTGCATTATGAGAAGAAAACTAAAAGCTGGCCTTAGTTCCATTCAGTGAAAGACCCATTTTATAATGTAAAGTACTGAAAAGGAAATTAAATAAAAGTTGCTGAAAAAGTGGTTTGTTCTGATTTTAGGCTGTATTATGCTTGCTAAATTAAACATTTGGCTCTCGGGTTTGGAATGCAAGCTTTGACTCAGAGTCAAAAATATCTGGGAACTGCAAATTTTTCAATCACTGAGACAACTTGACGCCCAAGTCCTGGATAAAAGAACTTGCTACTAATGCACAGGGAGCTTGTATTTTATGTAACTTCCAGCACTTAAATCAACAAAATAAGTGGTAGCAATTGTAAGTGTACAGCTCTTTATAAATACTTCTGGCTCAGGAAAGGAATATGGATTTGGTTGCAACATATCCTTGGCCTAATAGCTACCTTATTCTGTGGCCTAAGATTCTGCAAGGTGGTCTGAAACTAGCAGTATCTTAGGAAGAATAGAGTGTAAATGTGAAAGTCAAAGATAAGGAAAGTAGCTCTGAGTGCTAAGTAAAGAGATTTAGATCTGGCCAGGAAGATTCTGGGTGGTTTAAAATAGATATTTTTACCACAAGCATGAGGTAACTTTTCAGCAGCAACGATATGTTATCCTGGGATCAGCTAACACAAACCCGGCTTTCATCAAATTAAATATTTTTGGCCTGGAGAACCATCTTAATTGCCAAAGCCAGGGTGCTTTGTTTTAGAGTGAGAGTTATTCCTTCTGTCTCTCAGAGACTAGACTGCCATGAACCACATGTATCAGCCAAGCACAGCCATGGGAAGAGTTAGTTTGACATAGTCTGGCTCCAGGAGAGAGCACTAGAGACAACTGGAGAAGTAGTTACAATAGTTATGCTTTAAGCCAGGTGTGGGCAAACTATGGCCTGCAGGCCACATTCAGCCTGCGGGACTGTCCTGCCTGTCCGGGGAGGATACCCTGTCCCATCCCTGGCCTTCCCTCCTCCCCCACAGCCTCAGATTGCCACCAGCGCTCTGGCCTGCTACTCCTGGGCAATGCTGCAGCAGTGTGCAGGGCCTGAGCTCCTGCTACTCAGAGCGGCATGGTAAGGGGGTGGGCTGCGAGCATGTCTAGGTCTGGTGGGCCGCACGGCCTCCAGACACGCTGCTCTGAGCAGCCTGGAAAAGGGCCAGGGGGTTGGATAAGGGGCAGGGAGTGGTTGGATGGGGTGGAGGTTCTGGGGGAGGGGGTGCTCAGTGGATGGGGGAATTGAATAGGGCATGGGAATCCCGGGAGTCTGTCAGGGATCAGTGGTGTGGATAGTAGTCAGGGGACAGGTAGCGGGGGAGGGGGGGGAGGGGTGAGGTCCTGGGAGGGCAGTTAGGGTAAGGGGGGGGTTTCTGGAGGAGGTGGTCAGGGGACAAGGAGCAGCGGGGGCGTTGGATGGGTTGGGAGTTCTGAGGGGAGACAGGAAATGGGTGGGGGTCGGATAGGGGGTGGGGCCAGGCTCTTTGGGGAGGCACAGCCTTCTCTGTCTAGTCCTCCATACAATTTTGCAACCCCGATGTGGCCCTTGGGCCAAAAAGTTTGCCCACGCCTGGCTTTAATCTGATCAAAGCAAATGCTTCCTGTCTTAGGAGCCCTGCCATTTACTATCTGTAATTCTAGTGCAAAACAGAGAAGAGAGACTAGAAGCTCCCAGAAAATGTAGTGATATTGCCATAGAATTCCCCCGAGGATTATAATTCCAATGCAGCTGAAGACATGGTTAGAAAAGACTAAGAGTTTACAGACTCAGCCCATGTGACAGGTTCAGAGTCAAGTTTCTTCCAAACAATTACTTTGCCCTCTAGTGGAAACACGTGTATTTAAATTTGTAACAAAAGCACTTATCCAAAAGTTCTTCAACCAAATCCCAAAGTTGCCTCTGACCCACAAGCACAGTGTGATAGGTGGTGAGTAGTTATTGCAGAGGTCTAGGTCAGAAAACATAGCTAGAGCTGTTTACGTTACGTCAAATAACTAGCACTCCTGTGACAAGCAGTAGAGTCCATGAGGAAAGTAAGAGGAAAGTAGGAGGAAACCACTTTCTTCCCTCCCCCCGACCCCCAGCCACAGAGGTGAGACCAAACAGGACATTAGTCAGTAGGATCCATTTTGAAGGTGTAAGCCACAGACTAATGTGAATGGGTTCATGTGGTCTTTTATAAGTTCTCTCCCTGAAACTAGGAAAGTTTATAATGTGTATCATTATAGAAGGGTTTGTTCCCTGTAATCTGCATTGTTTATAAGCCAAAGAAATAAGGTGGAATGTGTTTTAAATTTTTAGCTAAAGTCTACTTTCTGGGATAGTTTCTAATTGCAGGTACACTGCTCACCCAATACTCTACTCCAAGAATAAATATCTTACAGCTTATTCTTTCAGTGATAGGTGCAATTCAATTACAGTTACCTATTACTCACAGAAAACTCCAGACATGGATGGGAGAAAAGACCCCATTTCACTGAAACCCAAAGGAGTTTTGTCCCTTACTGCAATAGTTAATTTTAAACTGTCCCTTGTCATAAGGGAGAGGATGCTAGTGTTTTCAAGTCAGGTTTAAAGCACAAACATATTTTAAAAGTCCCTTAGATCCTGAAATCTAAAATGCCCATGTCTAGGAAACAAATGCACTCATGCATTCAATAACTGATCAGTTAACCAACTGTAAAAGGTTTGGGATCATTTGAACTAACTGTGCGTTATTCCTCATCTTACATAGCTGCAGGAAACTTTGAGAATTTGGAGAATGTGCAACATTAATGCAAGTTAAAGAGGAACTAGCACATGCGGCCTTTTCAATAAGAGAACAACAGACTAAAGGAAAATTCATTTTCATGTCTCACTATTTACAAAGCAAATATTTCCGTTATTTTCCCACTAAGACATTGCAGTCAGAGTCCTTTACTAACCTTCAGCTGCTGATTAGTTCGTTTCAAAAACTGCACCTCTTCACCATGTTTCTTCTCCTCCACCTGCCGCCTTTCACTTTCACGTTTTTCAATAGCTTCACATTTAGCTTTCTGCTCATTCACTTGTCTTTCCAATTCTCGCTTTTCATCTTCTAATTCTGTAATCTGTTAAGGAACATAGATATGCCTGATATTCATTGCTGTGTTTTTGAAATACAACAAAGATATAAGATATGCATTTTATAGTTTTTGAAGAATAAATATGATAATAGCCAATCTATCCATTAAAAAGCAGCCTCAGGGAATCAGCAAGATACGTGTTTTAATGATCTTTGCTGCCACCCAGTGGAACTAGAAAATTGAAAAATACAGTATAAACAGCATATTTTGAACAAGTTTATTGATGAAATCGGAAAACAATTCAAATGTAAGTAGTGGAGCTGAGTGAAGAATGGTGAAGGTTTTGTTTGTTGATTTTGTTTGCAAAAAACTGTCAGAATGCTCTAATAGAGGTGTGAGAAAATATGATCTACTGAGCCAGCTTGAGGAAGATGAGACACATTTGTGTGCCAGATCACAGATGCATTATGAAGTTATCAGCCCCACTTACTCTCTTTTCCATGTCAGATTTGCCCTGCTCAGCCTGTAATGCCTTCCTCATACCAAAGGCAACACTGCTCTCATACAGTGTCTGATAGGCAGCGATAGTCATTCGGATTTCATCTCTGACTCGAAGCAGCAACAGTCCCCGCTCTGCACAGTTTATCGTAACCTCGCGGATAAGTTCATCTTTAAATAAAAAGGGCATAACAGTAAAGACAGAGGGAAAATGTTTTACATAGGTATCAAGACAAACATGTTGACATGGGCCAGTGTGCCTGGCAAGGTAATTATGGCCATGACATTCGAGATGTTCAAGGCAAGGTAATGTAGACCTGAAGCTTCCTATTGCTAAGGAATTAACAAATCAATTATATTAATAAGAATTTTCTCTAAACCAGTGGCCGGTGTCTCCTCCAGCCTCCAGAGTTGGTCTGTAGCAGCTGGAGGACTAGCATAGTGTCAGCAAGATGTTTAATAATTTAAGAATAATTAATCTAGTTATTGGAGTATGACCTAAGTGGTGTTGGATGAATCTTTCCCCCCCATGCAAATATGCAACAGATCCTAGCTTACTCTTCAATGCCCTGTTGCCACAGTAACACCTCCTCAGTGTCAGCCTGTGGCAACCGGGCTTCATCTATACATGGTAGTGAGAGATGCTAGAGTAACAGACTGGGCAGCTTCAAGAGAGCAAGTACAGTATGTTTAATAATAGTGCAAGCTTCCCTCATGCACTGTCTCCTGCCAGTGTGCCTCAACCCTGCCCTGCCGGGACCCATTTAGGCTGAAAGAGCAAAGTGTGTGTCCATTCTGACCTTGGGTTCTTTGCTGAGACTTCACCCAGGGGCCTACTTGTGTTAATTCTGATGTGGACCTCAGCAACTGAACTGAGATCAAACAGGCACGGGATGGTAATGATTCTCATTCCCTGTTGACCAGGGTGGATTGGAACCTTACATGAAAGTCTCTATTTCCCACTCCGTATGTCCTGAGCTATAAGCCTTTTGCTATGGTTTCTGCGACCTGGATGTATTCACTAACCAAAGCATTGTGAGTAGAGTTCCCTGCGGACAGGACAAATCCCAGTTTCTCGAGCTTGTCTTTGCTGTAGTTTGAGATCCAGTTCTTCCTGCAGATGAACTACATCCATTCGGGTACTGGGAGCAGTGGACACCTGCTGAATCCATAGCTGATTGTCTTCCACCCATTCTCTGCATCACAAAAGCAGCACAGCTTAGTTTGTTAGCCATATTCATTGCCTTCATCATAGCTTCACTGCCAATAAAAGCACTGACTGCTATCAGCAACAACCTAGGAACGACCTCTGAAAATGGTTTAATCAAGCATATGCTTGAGCACTGATTTCCACCACCACCATTGATATTCCACCAATGTGAATAATCCTGTTTTTTATTCACAGAAGTGTGCATACAAGCATTCTCTCCACTCTCCATAGTCAGTACAACTGAGAGACAATGTCAGCACAGCTTCTGATGATTATCCTGATCCTTAAACAAATGTTGCTTTTACATCTTTCATTATCCCTGCTGAACTGACATTTGAACAACAGAGGGAGTGCCAGTGTTTTACATGTGCATGTAGCAAGGCGGGAACTTTTAGCTACACAACACTTGGATGATAGCAAACATGGCCAACTGCACACTATACAACCATCAGGCAAGACACAGGACTTACAAAGACTTGGAAACTGCTGCTTTGTGTCTGATACTTCAGTGTCAGGAAAATGTTTTGGATTATATTACTTTTAAAACTGATGCATAATTAATCAGGACCATTTGCTACCTCAGTATGTCATTGAGGAAAGCATCTCTGACAGATTCAGAAAGAGACAATATTGATACAAATTAGACAACATACTTATCTAACTACCACTCACCACCAAGCACAAATAACCAGCTATTAGATGGGCCATATTCATTAACAGGCACAAACATTTCATTTAGCTCAAAATCCATCCCCCATTCTCTCCCCAATATCATTTTGTGACATTCACTAAATCCCAACTTCCAGACCACCCCACTGCCTACCCTTCCTTTGTCCTCCAGGTTAGACTTTTACATTGCTGACTCTTCCTGAGAGCCTAGGACCCTGATGAAAGAGAGAAAGAGCAGCTTCTTACCTTGGTGGCAGGATTGCATTTAAGATTTCTTCTGCCTGTTTTGTTGGATCTACAGCTGTAGGAGTCGCCTTGGGTTTTGGAGGAGGTGGCACAGGTCCTGTTGACACAGGCTGCTGAGGACTCACTTTCAAAGAACGCGCCTGCAAATGAGAAACATCCCGGAACTATACAGGCAGGGCACGCATTCCAGCCATAATGTGTGCAGAAGCAGACCCCAGAGAGACTGGGGCAAAGGAGGCCACCGATCCCACAAAGAAAGCCAACCTCTCTCTCATCCTCCGCTATCCCACCCCTTCCTGTCCATTCCCCCACCCCTCTCCCACATGTTCAGAGAATACCAGTCAGGAGAAAAGAGAAAGCTCTTCCCCACAAAGACTGTCAGCACACGTGGGGGAGAACCAGGCTCTTTATTGCCCTTTAAGAACTCTGCTCACAAACACGCACAGGCTCCCTATGTCCCCATCTCATATACACACCCCCAACAAGGTCACCCCAAAGACTCCATCTTAGGGTTCTCACATGCTCCATCCTTTACATGCCGTTCTCCCCTCTGCACCCTCTCCCCATGAACCCCCAGCTCAGCCCTCCCTGCCCCTCGCACCCTCTCCCCATAAACGCCCAGCTCAACCCTCCCTGCCCCCCGCACCCTCTCCCCATGAACCCCCAGCTCAGTCCTCCTCACGGCTCAGCCCTCTCCGCCCCTCCTTGTCCCTACTCGCACCCTCCGCCCATGTGCCCCCCAGATTAACCCTGATCCCCCCCGCCCGCACCCTCTCCCGACCCGCGGCTCCCCCCACAAAAGCTCCCACCCTCCTCCCAGGCCCGGGCCCGTCCCCCGCAGCCCTTCACCTTCGGGGAGCGCTTCTCCGGGTTGCGGCTCACCAGCACCGGGGTCTCGTAGCGGAGCAGCGAGTCCGCCGGGGGGATCATGGCGGCTCAGGGGCCCGCACTCTTCCCGGGAGCTGTGTACCGTCGCCATGGCAACAACGAGCCGCGCCGCGCACAAGCGTCATTCCGTCACGACGTGCCCCCTCCGCGCTCGGGGGCGGGAAAGGCACGAAGACCAATAGGTAAAGAGGGCCTACCATGGCTGGATACGCATGCGCCGTGCCGGGTGAGGGGAAGGTAGACGACTTCACCTGCGCCATGCGCATGCGTACAGTGTAAACCGGCGCCCCCCCCCCCCCCCCCCCCCAAAAGTGAGCGAGAACAAGGGCCCTCCCCCGCTCCGCCTGGAGGGTGCCTTGGCCTGGGAGCGGGGTCGCACACCGCCCATCCTGGCAGGCGAGCGCGGCACAGTGGGATCCCGCCGGGCCCGTACGCTGCAGTCGCGCCATGAGCGGATCTGCCGCCCTAGCAAGGCAGGGCCCGCTGAACCCCGCCCCTGCCAGGGGTGCTTCCGGCGGGCTGTGTCCCGGAAGCGGAAGTGGCCGTAGACAGTCGCTCTTCCTGTTTGCGTGTGACCGGAAGGGCTTCACGCAGCCGGTCCTTCCCCGCCTGCCGGGGACTTGCGGCCGCAGCTCGGCTCCTAGGCCCCGGCGGCAGCTATGGAAGAGGCTGAGACCGAGCGGCGGCGGCGGCGGAAGCAGCGGCGGCAGGAGCAACAGGAAGCGGCAGCGAAGCGGAGCCCCCGGCGTCCCCGCTCCGCCCGGGGCAGCCAGTCCCCCCCCGCCGAGCGGGAGCAGGGCCCAGCCCGGCCGGACCGAAGCAGGTACCGGCCGCCAGCGCTTACCCCGCTATAACGGGGGTGGGGTTCCTAGTGGGGAGACCCCCTCGCCCTCACGGGCGGTCCCTGTGGCTCCGCTGGACCGCCTTGTGCTGAGGGGACCCCGTGCCCCCTGGGAGAGCCCCCCCACTTCCTCGCGTAAGGCCAGTTCATCTCCCCCACCCCCAAATACACACAGCGGGGCGCCTCTCCAATCCTTCACCCCCAACCCATCCTCCCACGAGACAATATAGTGTAGTGGTAGCTCTAGGTTAAGGTTAAATTACCATGTACATTTTGCACAAAGTCTTTTCCTTTCATTCTTTTCTTGGGGACTGTGGACCCAGCAAATGATTTTTTTAATATTTAAAGGTCACCAGCTAAAAGAAAGAACAAGTCCTCTGCTAAAAGAAGCAAGTCTCCTCGAAGTAAAAGAAGTAGAAGCACTCATCATATTGTAGTCAAAATAAAGCAGGTAATTCACTGGATATTAAACACTAAAGGCCCCATCCTGAAAATTACTCCATGTGACTAACCTCCTTGAAGTCAGTGGGGATCTGTGAAAGCAGTCATCTGTCTGCATGGAGTAAAGTGTGGGAGCTGGGTCTAAATGGGGTGATGTGACTAATTTATCACTTGATTATCCCAACATTTCCTTTTATCTGTTGTTGTAATTTGTACATTTAGGAACATACATTTAACTCTTAAAAAACAAATGGTTGATTATCCACAGGAATTAGCTGTTAATGATTCCATAAGAATATGAGGACTTTGTCATGGTGCACTCTACACTGCAAGCTGTTCCATTTGCACAGAGTGCTGTTGATTTCAGTTTTGTCACACCCAGGCATGGGATTCTGATCACACAGAGTAGTATGCTGGTTTGGGGCTTTGAAGACAGCAGCAGGAGGTCAAAAGAGATCATCATGATCATCTAGTCTGAGCTCTTGCACATTATAGGCTACAGAACCTCCCCCATCCACTCCTGTACTAGTCCTATAACCTCTGGCTGAAGTACTGCAAAAACTGAAAATGTGAACACTGTGCTTAACTTAAATAACTCCTTTCCCTCCATGGTATTTGTGCCTTTGATGTATGCATCGAGAGCAATCATATCTCCCCTCAGCCTTTGTTTTGTCAGGCTAAACAATCCAAGGTCCTTGAGTCTCCTCCCATAAGGTAGGCTTTTTATTCCTCTCATCATTCTAGTAGCCTTTCTCTGCACCTGTTCCAGTTTGAATTCATCTTTGTTAAACATGGGAGACCAGAACTGCACACAGTATTCCAGATGAGGTTTCACGAGTGCCTTGCATAATGGTAATAACACTTCCCTCTCTCTGCAGGAAATACCTCACCTGATGCTCAGTCATCCTGTGATCAACCAATGCACCAAGGTCTTTCTCCTCTGTCACATCCAACTGATATGTCCCCAGCTTATAGTAAAAATTCTTGGTAGTCCAAAGTGCACTTTATATGATTAAATTTCAACCCATTTCTATTACTCCAGTTTACATGCTCATCAACATCTTCTCATATGGTATTCGAGTCCTCCTCAGAATTGGCAGTACTACCCAACTGTTTTGTCATCTGCAAATTTTATTGGCACACTCCCAATTTTGTGCCAAGGTTATAAATAAAAATGTTAAATGAGAGAGGTCCCAACACTGATCCCTGAGGAATTCCTTTCAGTTCTCATATTAATCCCTATCTTCTCTAGTGTAACTAAGAATTTGCCATGTGGAACTGTATGAAAATGCGTTACTGAAATCAAGGTAGATAAGAGCTACTGGATTTCCTTCGTCTAAAAAATCATTACCTTGCCAAAGAAATAGATCCGGTTGATCTGGCACAATCTGACTTTTGTAAAACCATGTTGTATTTTTTCTCATTACTGTTTAGCCCTATGCTCTTAATTACTTTCTCTTTCAAAAATTTTTCCAAGATTTTGCATGAAGTGAGGTCAAAATAACAGGCCTGTAGTTTCCCGAATCACTGTTTTCCCCTTTCTTAAAACTGGTACTGTATTAGCAATTTTCCAGTCATAGCCTATGCCCCTTGTTTAGGGATTCATTACAAATCCTTGCTATTGGCAGTTTCACATGCCAGTTCTTTTAATATTATTGGATGTGGATGATACAGAGGTGGGAGGGGTTGTAAGTGCTTTGGAGGACAGGATTAAAATTCAGAATGATCTGGAGAAATGGTCTGAAGTAAATAGGGAGAAATTCAATAAAGACATCTGCAAAGTACTCCATTTAGGAAGGAGCAATCAGATGCACACATACAAAATGGGAAATTACTGCCTAGGAAGGAGTACTGCAGAAAGGGATCTGGGGGTCATAGTGGACCACAAGCTAAATGTAAGTCAATGGTGTAACTCTGTTGCAAAAAAAAAAAAAAGTGATCATGCTGGGGTGTATTAGCAGGAGTGTAAGCAAAACACGAGAAGTAATTCTTCCACTCTGCTTCGCTCTGATTAGGCCTCAACTGGAGTATTGAGTCCAGTTCTGGGCACCACATTTCAGAAAGGATGTGGACAAATTGGGGAGAGTCCAGGGAAGAGCAACAAAAATGAATAAAGGTCTAGAAAACATGACCTATGAGGGAAGATTGGGAAAAAAAAGGATTTGTTTAGTCTGGAAAAGAGAAGGCTGAGAGGGGACAAGATAAGTTTTCAAGTACATAAAAGGTTATAAGGAGGAAGAAGAAATACTATTTTTCTTAACCTCTGAGGATCAGATAAGAAGCAATGGGCTTACATTGCAGCAAGGGTGGTTTAGGTTGGATGTTAAGAAAAACTTCCTGTCATGGTGGTTAAGCACTGGAATAAATTGCCTAGGCAGTTTGTGGAATCTCCATCATTGGAGAGTAAGAGCAGATTAGGCAAATATCTGTCAGGGATGGTCTAGATAATACTTAGTCCTGTCTTGAGTGCAGGGGACTGGGCTAGATGACCTCTCATTCAGTAGCCAGCAGCTTTATGCCAATGGAAGAGAGCTCTCCCATCAATATAATTAAACTACCCCTAACGAGCGATGGTAGCTTTGTCAGCAGGAGAAGCTCACCAGCTGCCACTTATGAGGGCAAAACTTGTCTTGCTCAGGGGGATGTGTTTTTCACACCCCTGAGCGACATAAGTTTTGCTGACATAAGCTGTAGAGTAGACGGGGCCTAAATCATTAACATAAAAATTATTGAGTTGGGGATTATTTTTACAACTTTAATATTGAAGAGCACTCTACAAGAGTGTTACTCATACATGTGGTCCATGGTACCCTTCTTGGGGAAACTGAAAGCCAAGATATGGGATGTTGGTAAGTGAGGTAAACCATGAGAGGAATCTCTTACAAAGAGGGATGCATAATGGAATGTGGCAGTTGCATTCAGGCAGGGAATAAGCAGGCAAATTAGAAGAATTCTATGGGAAGAAAGATTTAACATTTATGTAAGTGTCAATAGTACTGAAATGTGCAGAAAATTGAACAGACAAAATTAGGAAAATTTATTCTTAACATTGGTCTCTGAAATGTCAGCAGTGGATCAGTAGTTTGGGAACTTGGTTTAGGTGGTATTTTTCCATGTGTGGAAATGACAAAACCGTTAGAGCATAGAAAATATCAAATAATATAATTTTTATATAGTAAACCTTCCAGGCCAAGGATGATCTTTTCTGTCTTGACAGGACCCAGCATAATCCTTAGTGGGGCTTTTGGGATGATACCATAATATAAATTTTTATAATAATATATAATTTAAGCTAAAAAGCCAAATACTAGTAAATTATATGTAACTCAAGAACCTCTGCTTTTTAGAATAAAGTAATTGAAAACTGATTCTGCTTATATTTATCTTCCAAAACATGAGTTTATGGTCACATAGTCCCTGAATAGTCAGTCATCTCATCATCCCCTAATTCAGTGCAGGGAATGCAGATCTGTGTTTTCTTCTCAAACCCAGTAATTCTATCTACTGTAACTCGGAGACCTAAACATGGGTCTTAGCAGATGAATGAGGAAGTCATTTTCATCCACTTTTTAAAAACCTGTATACTTGGTGTCTGAGTGTTGTTCTATAGTCTCGTACTAAATTGAAATTTTAAAGACCAAACAAAATTCTCTGTTTTTTTCATTTTTAATTCTAAATAGATCACTAAGATTTTCTTTGTTACAGGAGCGAGATGACCATTCCCGGAGAGGACATGAGGACCGACAGCACAGAGATCAGTCAGAGCAAGAACACAGACGAGACAGAAATGGTGACAGAGACAGACACAGAGATCATTCAAAGAGAAGGAAAAATCCCAATGAAAGGCTAGGAGGTCGAGGGTATGAAAGAGAGAGGGATGCCCAAAATCTCCGGGAGCAGCAAGACGAGAGAGAATTGTATAATGAGAGAAGACGTGAGCATCGCCAGAAGAATGAAACAAGCAGTGGTGATGAGACTCTGGACCTTGGTAAACCTGATGGTGAAAATAAAGACAAAGATCCAACAAACAAAGAGAAACCAAGTTTTGAACTGTCTGGTGCACTCCTAGAAGATTCAAATACCTTTCGAGGAGTTGTGATTAAATATAGCGAGCCCCCGGAAGCTCGGATTCCAAAGAAGCGATGGCGTCTCTACCCTTTTAAGAATGATGAGGTTCTCCCAGTCATGTACATTCACAGGCAGAGTGCTTACCTGCTGGGCCGGCACCGAAGAATCGCAGATATTCCTATTGACCACCCCTCTTGCTCCAAACAGCATGCTGTGTTTCAGTATCGGTAAGTGTAACTTGCTGTGTCAGCCAGATTGTTGTGGAGGCTAGAAGTGAATGTTATGTTGGGTACTTAAAACCCTCTGCAAACTAGTAAAACTATACATTAATCCTCTATTTCAGAATTAGCTAGTTTTTATGTACAACAGCTGCGTATCCTTTTAGCGGTAATCAAAATTATCTTAGATTCCCCACATCTAACCATAAGCAGCCTTTAAATAAGGCAAAGAGCACAGCAATATTCAAAATAGAAGTAGACATTGCAGTCATGCTCGATTGGTCCAACACAATATGGAGTGCTGGCTTTCCTTTGAACAGCAGGGATTGTCCACCGCTGGCGGCAGAGTTGCTGTTTGTTGATGGAATTAATTATTCTGGTTTAACAATTTGTATATTACTAATCTTGATGTTTTTAATGTTTAAAACATGGCATAGGCTTTCATTTAACTTCAACTCATTCTATATGGAGAGAAATTTTTAGGCAAGCTGAGTGCCTCGTATCTTTTCAGAGACTTAACTTTCTGTATTTAATGAGGTTTTTGGAAATTGAGGTATTTGCTGTCTTGAGGTTATTCAGAAAGTTCCAGCTCAGTTTTTATTAACAGCATCAAGAGGCTGGTTATACTTCTTTCATGATGGTTAAAGGTTTTTTCTGTTTTTGCCAGGCTTGTGGAATACACCCGTGCCGATGGTACAGTTGGCCGCAGAGTCAAGCCTTACATCATTGACCTTGGCTCTGGCAATGGTACTTTCCTAAATAACCAACGGATTGAACCTCAGCGTTACTATGAATTGAAAGAAAAGGATGTGCTGAAGTTTGGGTTCAGCAGCAGGGAATATGTCCTCCTTCATGAATCTTCAGATACATCTGAGGTGGACAGGAAACTAGAGGAGGAGGAGGAGGAAGAGGAAGAATCAGACAGTTAACAGATCAGAAAGACCTCAAAGATCTTCTTTCAATAGAACTTGAATCTGGATGTGACCGTTGAAGTATCACAGCATTGATGCCTCTTATTGCCTTAAAGTCTTTTCTCTGTTGCTGATCATCTCTCACTGTAGTTTATTTTGGGGAACTCCTGACTGACTCATCTCCTTTGTAGTTTTGAAACTCATCAGAAAGTACAGCCTTTGCTTTAAGAGGATTCTCCCTAATAAAAAGAAAAAAAATAGAAGGCACCTAAAAGTGAGAATTCCAGGGATGGAGCTCTTCATCGGACATAAAAATAAATATGTAAGGTTGTACTTAAAGGATATGGAACAAAATAGGCATTTTTAAAAAGAATGTGGTTTTCCAAACTGTTTTGTTGACAATCCTTTGAAATTGCTCCTTTATTCTTAACTAGAATCTTAGTTACAGTGAGCACCATCTGATGTTTTGTACTGTCCAATTATTTGATGTGATTGCTGAATTGTATACACAAAGCAAACCACTCACTAAGCAGAGGATTTGACAAGGTTTGTGTCACTGAAAAGGAAGATTTGCTACAAATCTTCTCTTTATATTCATATGATTTGGGTAGCCAATTTGCATTGAAATGATTTTTCAGGGAAGGACCTTTCACCAGAATACTTTGTAATTTATAGGCAGTGTAGTTTGAAAAGAGAGAATGCTTCATGGGACCTTAGATTATGATAGTGTGGCTTGCTGTCAAAGGCTGTGTGCACTGTGTGTTGCAAATGTTTGCTGACATTGCCTCTGGATACGGATTTTTGTCCATATTTGAAGCTAGTTTTTTTTGTTCCTTTGACACCACTCTGGCCCATGAATCATTTCACATAATTTCTGCATTTAATTATATGTTCCCATCAAAAAGAAAAATATCTACTGTTTTAACCCTAATTTGCACTATTATTTTTTAAAATTTTACTTTATGGAAAATATTATACTGTCATGTCTGAAATACTTTTTGACCTGCATGTAACAGGGAACAGTCAATACTTTATAATTGTGAAAAGTTTCAGCGAAACATTTTGAAAACATGGAGCTATTTAGATTTGCATATATTCAGACATCTTCCTCCTATTTTACCATGTGATATAAGAAATGATTTCAGTTTGATTACTAATCTTCCCTTGCATTTGTGATGTATGGGGACATACAGTCTTCATGTGTTATGTATACACACAAGAAGTATATACATAAGTTGTATATTATACACATAACTAAAGTCTATTTTGTAAATATGGGGTATAAATGCAGGTTTTCAAACAGTAGGCATAAGAAGAATGTGCTTTGGATAGCAGACTGTCCTTTATATGTACTCTGGGGTTTTTAAATAAAGAATTTGTAAATTCTAGCTGCCTTTAGTTGTAACGTTTTTCTAGTGTCCAGCTTGGTTTTGCTTTATATTCTGTGAAATAGATACTATATATATAATTTTTAACGAAAACCTACAAATACAAAAAGATAGGGTGGGGGAAATTCTAATATTGAGGGTATAAATTGTTTGTAATGCTGTATTACATTCAGCAAGGAAAGGCTAGATAAGTGAAATATAGATAATTCTAGAATTGTATTACAGGTTGGTAATTCATTACTTTTATTTCTTGTTAATACTATAATACTACTTTATTTCGTCATAAAAAGCAGGAGTACCAGTCCATAGGATGAAATCTCTCATTTTTACTAATGGTATTAATGTGGTTTCATGGCTCAGTGGCAAATCTGCATGTGTACACTTGAAGATTATGGTGTGTGTGTGTGTACGCTTTAAAATCGGAGTGATCACATGTAACTCAAATCAGCGCTGAGTATACTCCTTGCGGAGCTGAGCACTCTGTCACTTCTACTGGCAGCACCCAACCATCCTAGCTCTTGGTATCTCTGTGCCACCTGTGCAGTTGCATGTTTATTTTGTAATCCGCATGTATACCCATCGGGTATTGAAGTCGCCAAAGACTTCAGCTAGGTGATTGTATGTTCTATTCCAGGAGATCCTATCTGTACACTCTTAAAAATGCAGTGAGTTTGTTTTGAAAGGGAGAGATGGGTGCATATGGCTCAAACCAGAGCTGTGTGCACATCTGCTATTGCTGGGCAATGCCTGAAACCCTTGCGTGGCTGCATGGTATCCAGCCAAGTTTAGTGTTTGATTTCCAGTTGTGTTGTATCTTCTGGAATGTGGACATATGTCCATTAAGGAGTGCTGAGATCACCAAACATATCAGAGATATGACCTGACAAATTCGACTAATACTATGAAAGATGTGCTAGTTTGCCTTAAATCTTTACTTTTTTCAGAAAGCATCGCCAGCACATTTAGATTATTTTTAAAATTAAAATGTTGGCTAAAATTAGCTCAACGAGTTTAACCTAATTGGACAAAACAATATATAAAGCCTAATAAAGTGCAGTACTTATTTCTTTTTAATAAATGTGGCACTGGCCCATTAGAATGGATCTTTCTTCCACAAAGAGAAGACACAGAGCTCAAATACTCATAGCTGTGATGTAAAGGTGAGATAAAAAATATGAGTAGAACACTTTTTCAGATTTGTTCGCTATTGATACGCTTCCTGAATGTTGCTGATTTGTGATCCTTTCAGCTCCATCTAAGGAGTGGCATTGATTTGCTTCAGGCTGAAGTCATGTCCAGTCATGGGTATGGAAGTATGAAATGTCTATGAAACTTCCTAGTGTACAGTGTGATAATTTGTGTATTACCCTTTTCAGACTTGATTACACTGTGTACAATAGCACAAAACTTATTTTGATTTTGCTGTACTGCATCATTTGGGTTTTTAATGCTAGACCAAACAGGTTTCTTGTGGTGGAATCCAACAACCGTAGTACACCAACACTTGGTGGTGGTGTGAAAACCAAAGCAACCCTCTCTCTAAATGCAACATCCAAATTTATGTGCAAGAGACTTCTTGCCTTTTTTAGTGTAAAATCTGATAATTCCTCGTATCAGGCCATGAAAAGGCATAGGATGCCTACAGATATATATGCATGTGTGTAAAGTTAGAACTATTAATATTATGCAACTGACGTTCTTACAGGATTGGGCCCATAAATTGTCCTGCTGGGACAATATAAGGATTTTACTCAGTATTTCTTTCTATCACTCTGTCCTCCTTTTCCTGGAAAATAGCTTGCCCCAATGTGGGTATGTGCCAGCTCAGTAACTATCAATGCAATGTGATGTTTTACTGTTTGGTGATTGAAGTATTGGTTCAGATATGATCTGTTTTTTTAATTTTTCTTAGATGCAGGTCTTTAAACCATTTTTTAAAAATATCTTAAGGCGGTTCAAGCTAGCTGCCATTTGCTACGCATCACTGAGGTTTACATTTTGTAACATCTTTCCGTTTGGAACTGAGTTTTACCTATGGGAAAACTTTGTTTTACTACAGTACGTGGAAATATACTAGTAGTATCTTTTTTGAATGGTTGTCTACACTTTGTAATAAATGGCACAGTATTTAGCATACAATATGTTCAAAAGTATGTTACATTTGTATCAAGTCAAATGTATAAAATCCATTTTAAATTAAAATTCTAGAATTTCATCAGACCCTGTTTTAAATGGTATGGTGAATGTTTCTTAACAAAGGTGCTGGTGCAAGACTATTCCTGTACTTATTAATACTGCAGTAGCACAGGGGAAGGGAATACATTAATATACAGATTTTCCTTTTCTTATAATAAAGCCTTCCTTCGTATACCCTTTAAACTAGCCACCATTAATTGGCTGACTTCTTAGTGTGTCCTGGGAGAGGTGAGTCTTGAGAAGGATGTGGAGCAGGAAGAGACTAGTTGCTTCCCAGATCAACTTGGAGGGGTTGAGGAGGCTGGGATCAGCTGGGCAGCTGTAGAGGTTACAAAGAGAACAAATGAAACTAATGCTGTTGATTACTGGATCCATTGGATATCTGACTACTGCTGAGGGAGAAACTTTATAATCACCATGATCCATTTTACATGACTAGAGCTATGAAATAAGTCAGTCCTATAAGCCTGTCCACACTGACAGTTGTACTGATGTAACTACATTAGGAGGGGGGGGGGGGGCGTTGATTTTTTTTAAAAAACTGATAGATATACTGGTACAAACTGTGGATGCAGTTACACCAGTATAGCTTATTCACTTTCCTATATGGGGATAGCACACCATTATAGTCCCATAATTGCATCCACGCTAGAGTGGTGTACAGCTTTAATTATACCGGTATAGCTAGAGCAGTACAACTTTCCAGAGCAGACAGGGCATTACAGGCACTCACATGCCTATTAGTTGGTGTCAGTAATTTGAATCTTCAGCAAATTGGAGCAAATTAAGCCACTTGTTGGATGTAGCTTTAGTATTTCTAATCTTCTGGAAAGTAAGTAGTGCATAGAAATCGGAGAGGGAGGTTCACACTGCTGTGGGTAGCAGGAGCACAGCCACTGACAAGCTACACTATGTTCCAGGGGGACAATGAAAGACATTACAAACTTCCAGACAAACTCATTCAAAAATCTCAATAACATTCTGATCTATACAACAATGTCCCTTGGGAGGTACATTATTTTTACAAGAAACTAACTGCCAAGTAGAAAAAACTGATCATGTTGCTAGAGAAGCAAAACAAAATCATGTGAAGTTTGCATAGTTAGTAACCAGGGCTAATTAAAGACAAGCTTATTTGGAGAACAGCTGATAAGATTACAGTAAGGTTACTGTAAGAGCTTAACCTGACTCCAGAGAACAGGGAGTATTGACTAGGCTAATGAAAACTGTTTCTTTAAGCAGTGAAAATACAGAAGTAGATCTAACTCAAAATGCATACTAAGGGCCTGTTTAGGGGTGGATGGGGTGTTGGTTGGAACTGAGTACGGGGCAGTAGGTTTTAGTGTTTCTCTGGGTAGAGGTTGGATGAGGGTGCTGGGGGCGGTGTGTGTGCTCTGGATGTAGGGTGACCAGATGTCCCTATTTAATAGGGACAGTCAGGATTTTTGGGTCTTTTTCTTATATAAGCTCCTATTATTCCACACACACCCCACCCCCGGGG
>ML677388.1:1276086-1419095 GCA_007922305.1 Dermatemys mawii
AATGGGGTGCACAGGCTCCGGTGGGCAGTGAGGATGGGTGTGGGATCTGGGTAAATGGGGTGCATTTCTCTAGGGACAGAGGGGATGGGGGAATTGGGAAACGGGGGAGGGATAAGAGGGCACATTGTTGAGTAGTGATATTCGGGGGTATACCGCTTCCGTGGTAACAGGCACAAATTCGCAGGCATCTCCTGCAACCTCTCTCCCTCCTCCCCTCCCAGTTTCCATCTGTTCCCATCCCTCTCTACCCACCCCCCTGCAGCGGCATAAACCCTGAGATCTGGGGGAGCTGACCCACGTCTAGCGCTCACACAGCCTCTGCAGACTCCTGGGAGTCCCTTGGCAGTGGCCAGCTATGGTACGCCTGGGTCATTGACCGGCTCTGGGGATGTGCTGGCATTAGCCTCTTCTTTTGTTCTGTGCTTCTTACACCAGGAGACCCTAGCGAATTTGGAGAGGCAGATCTATGCTTTTGAGGGCAGCTACTTAGAGGACACCCAGATGTATGGCAACATCATCCGTGGCTGGGACCGCTACCTGACGAACCAGAAGTGAGTGGAGAGAGGTGACTTTTCTGGGTGCCCTGGTTCAGAGGATAGTAGTTTCACTCTGCCATGGAACATCTGGGCATTTGTTTTGGTTATATGATTCCATCCCAGTCCTGAAGTTCTGGCTTCTAAACAGCTTTGATAAGTAGAACTTTTTTAAAAAATCACAGATTGGGATGGTCCCTGAGGTTAGCTAATCCACAGGACATTGTTTCTTTTAAGATACCTTGTTTGGACCAGTTGAGACGACATCAGCCTGTAAAACTTCTCTGTGTACTTGTATCTTGTCTCCCTCTTCCCAGCACTAAAGAGTGCCATATGGGTACCGGGGATTTGTGGAGCTTCCCAAGTCTCCATATGTTTTCAGGGAACACAGCATGTAGCAGGCACGATTTCTCATTAGAGAACAGTAAGGGCATGAGTGCAGGGCATTCCCAGGGTTTAGTGGCTGGTCCATTAGGGACTTTTGTGCAGTGTCCTTGGGCTGCAGTGTCTTCCTGCCTTGTCCTAACCCGCAGGTTATGCCTTGCATAGGTAGATAAGGGAACAGAACACCAGCTGAGGTGGTGACTGAGTATTTGCAATGAGACTGGGCTGTGTATTTCAGAAACTCGAACAGCAAAAACGACCGAAGGAACCGGAAATTTAAAGAAGCTGAACGACTCTTCAGCAAATCTTCGGTCACCTCAGCCGCAGTGAGTACAGTGCTTGTGACCAGGCAGCATGCAATGCCAACTAAAGTCCTAAGCTTTCTGGGCAGAACTGCCTGGCCTTTGCCCATGAACATTGGGGTGGACAAATCTGAGCTGAACAGAGCATATGTTGTGCGCTATCCCTCGGTCATTTCTCACTCTTCTCCTTTCTTCCAGGTTATGCTGAATAGTTCTTCGTGGAGTTTCCTTCTGTTGTTCACTATGTACCTAACAGAGGGATAATAACCTGTTTATTCCGCTTTCTTTGGCCTTATTGAGAGGAAACTCTGGGGTGGCTGATCTCTTCCTGTTCTTAGAACTAGTCACCTTGGCGTAGTTTGTGCCCTTTCAGTGGCTGTATTGATCTGTCTCCTCCTCTCACAAGTATCTCCAAGCTTTCTTCCACACTCCCATCAAATTCACATCTGCCGCAATGCCCAAATGCCTCTGAGGGGAAGGAGTGGGTGACAGACTAGTCAACGAACTTGTGTGTCTTACGATCCTATTCCTGCCCCCATTGTCATTTTCCCTCCTCTTCTTTTTTTGGCTTTAATGCCCCCTCCTGTCATAACATACTGAGTTTAAACTGCAAGTTCTTTGGAGCAGAGACCAAAGAACCACCGCTTGTTCTGTGAGGGGCCTTACATGTTTTTGAGAGCTTGAAAAAAATAAAAAATGGGAATCTGTCTTTATTAATGCGCCTTCTCATTTTCTAGGCAGTCAGTGCATTGGCCGGTGTTCAGGACCAGCTCATTGAAAAGCGTAAGCTACTTCTTCTTTCTTCTCGCCATCTGACTAACTTGGAATGAAGCAAACTGCTTCCTGAGGAATTAGGTCACATGTCTGTTCTCTTCACCCCAAAGGCACCGGCTTCTAATTTTCCCTGGGAGTGATGACCCCCCCGCGCAGCCCCAGGCCCTGTCTCAATTCCACCTCTTCTCCCAAGACCCCATCCGTGCCCCTTGCCTCCCTTTTTCTGCCCCCTCTTCTGAGCAGGCCCCATCCTTGCTCCTCCTTCTGCCTCCCAGCACCTCCTGCATGCTACGGAGCTGTTCCTTGGCGTGCAGGAGGCGCTGGGTGGGAGAGGGAGGAGTTGATCAGTGAGGGCTGTCTGCGGGCAGGAGTTTGGGGCAGCGGAGAGTTTGGCTGCTGGTGGGTGCTAAGCACCCGCTAATTTTTTTCTGTGTGTGGTCCAGCCCTGGAACATCCCTGGAGTCAGCGCCTATGCTTCTCCCCTTACAAGGTGCATGACTGAGGGTAATTATGATCCTGTTAGAGGGTTCCCCTTCCAGCACTGTTTTTCTGATCCTTGTGACTCCCTGTTGGTTAGGTGTGCTGCTTTTCACACCCCAGCAATTGTGTTGCTCTAAATAAGGTCACAGTTGTACTCATTACAAGTGTGCACATTAAAATTAAAATGTAGACCTCTCTTTTAGCAATGGCATTATCTTTTGTGTCTGCTTGAACTGCGGTCTGCAAGTGAAATGCGTTTAAGTGGGGTTGGTATTTTGGGGAGATGGGGCTCTGGGGTTGGAGCTCTGGCACTTTTTCCTTTCCTGCCATTAAATGGTAAGTAATTGTCCATGGATCTGAGGGCTTGCTGCACAGAACCCTGGCATCTGTCATAAGGTTCACACACGTTTACATCTTCCCTCCTGAGGTAGCACAGCCTCTAACTGTTCAGCTTTGATATAGAGGTTGAGTATTACATGCACTAACTTTTAATCCATGATAAAAGGGATTGTTGGTGCAACTAGGTGCAGTTGCCTTTGGGGCTGACAACTTTTGCTCTTATGGCTTCCTTTCTTGGGTGCTTAAGGGCATTGTGTGGTGTATAGTCTAGAAATTGGTATGCAGTAAATACATATTTACCAGGGTTATTCCTGAATCAGGTGTTGATTTAATTGGATTTGAGTCTAGCATGCATCAGTTTCTAAAGGGGTAACTTGCCACACTAAGGAAATGCTGCTTAGTCACACTTAGTGACCTTTTCTGTGCTATATATTGGAGACTAAGCTCCCCTCCATGTGGCTTCCATATGCGGTTTGCTGCTGTACTCAGGATTTGGCTCCAGCACTTTCTTATTTTTAGTGCTAAGGGATTCACCAAGGTCTGCCCTGGGGCTGAACTGCTGGGAAGTAACAGCTGTGCTCTTCTGGGTTTGTTGTGTTCTAGGAGAACCAGGTAGTGGGACAGAGAGTGATACTTCTCCAGACTTTCACAATCAGGAGAATGAGCCCAACCAGGAGGATACTGAAGAGCTGGATGGGTCTGTGCAGGGAGTGAAACCCCAGAAAGCTGCTTCTTCCACCTCCTCGGGAAGTCACCACAGCAGCCACAAAAAACGGAAGAACAAAAATCGACACAGGTTAGTGGGGCCAGCTGCACTCACCACGTCCTCTGAACAGCTGATTGTTGCCAAAATGGCTTTATTGCCTGAAAGTAGCCCGATGTCTTTGAGCAATGAGCAGTTCAGACCACTGGTTAGTTGGGGCATGAAGCGCAAATGACCGTCTGATTTCTCTCTTCATGTTAACCTGCAAATCACTGAATCAAATTTGTTACATTCATTGGGTGACACAGACAACATATCTGCCCCCCCTCCCATAATCTCTGGGAGAGATAAGAGTGGGAGGCATTTAGAAACAGTTGGGCTAGTGGACTCAGCAGGATACTGGAAGGCAAGAGCTCCTGATTTCTAATCCCGGCTCTGATAAAATATCTGTGTGGCCTTGGGATAGGACCCCTCCCTTTTCTGTGCCATTTCAACTTCTCAATCTGCAAAGCAGAATAATACTGGCTTCCCTCCCAGGGGAGATGTTACAATCCAGTCCCCTAGGTGCCTGTATTTTGTTCTCTGGAACCGAATGAGGTAGGGATGTTGGCAGATCTATTAGGGGAAGAGGATCAGGAAATAAACAAAAACGCTTTGGGAATCCAGTGATTATAGAAATCCTGGATATTTTCATCACAATTTTGATCCCAAGCCATTTTTGTTGTCATTTGGCTCCATGAGCCTTCTTTCCGTTTGCTCCGTTTTCTGGAGCTTTTCATGTTCATTTGAGTGCAGTTGTAAGGAAGCTGACCTCACAGCCATGTAAGACGTAGTAAAGATCTCACAGCCTTCACTTGGTTGCCCTTGGGTGGCCAGTTCTGAAATAGGTGGCTTTAGAGATGCCCTATTAGAGATAGTACGAGTGAGGTCACACGACATGGATAATGCCAATTTCTCTTCAAAATGGTGTCCTCCGCACAATGTGACCTTGTACATATGGAGCATGCAAAGTCACTCTGTGCAGAGAGTGCCATTTTGTAGAGAAAAATGGTGTCCTCCAGGCTTCGTGATCTCACATGCGCCATACATGTAAGGGGACACTGCAGAGCAAAATGGCGTCTTCCGCACACTAGGAATCGCTGCTGCCCCATCTGCTGGTGGAGCACCGCTATTTGGGGTCACAACCCACAGCTGGGAACTGCTGGGTAATGGGCAGGTGTTTTGCCTGAGTACTACCCTGAATACTTTTAACTCACTTTTTGAAGATGTCTGGATTTTGTGGTGTCAGTGTCTCTTTAATTCTTAGATCCAAGGTATCCTTCCTGCTATAATCTTACAATTTAAAAATGTTTGCTCAGTTATATCTCCTTTTAGTTCCCCATGAGCTAGGAATCATGAGGTAGTTTTGAAAGGACCTTTTTGGTTTTTCCTGTAGGTAGCTAGACACAATTTCACAAGTAACAATAGTTTAAGAATGGCCATATTGGATCAGACCAATGATCCAGGGAGGTGGTGGAATCTCCTTCCTTAGAGGTTTTTAAGGTCAGGTTTGACAAAGCCCTGGCTGGGATGATTTAGTTGGGTATTGGCCCTGCTTTGAGCAGGGGGTTGGACTAGATGACCTCTTGAGGTCCCTTCCAAGCCTGATATTCTGTGATCCATTTAGCTCAGTGTGCTGTTTTCTGACAGTGACTTGGTGCCAGATGCTTCAGAAGGAATGAATAGAACAGGGCAATTACTGAGTAATCTATCCCCTGTTGCCCAGTCCCAGCTTCTGGCAGTCAGAGATTTAGGGATACTCAGAGTGTGGGGTTGCATTCCTGATCTTGGCTAATAACAATGGATGGACCTATCTTCCATGAACTTGTCTATACTTTTGGTTTCACAGCTGCCTCTGGCAACGAGTTCCACAGGTTGATTGTACACTGTGAGGAAGTACTTCCTTGTGTCTGTTTTAAACCTGTTGCCTATTAATTTCATTGGGTGACCACTGGTTCTTGTAAATAAGATGAGGAATGCTTGTGGCACCTTAGAGACTAACCAGTTTATTTCAGCATAATTTTTTGTGGGCTATAGCCTGGTTCTTGTGTTATATGAAGGGGTAAATAACATTATAAGTTTCTCGCAATATAAGAGGAAAGGGACATCTTGTAAAACTAATAGACAGCACATTTAAACTGACAGAAGGAACTGGTTTTGAAACAAACATACTTAACCTGTGAAGCTCGCATCTATGAGATATCTTTGAGACCACGGCTTAGTAGGATTCAAATAATAGTAAGCATTTATGTGGACAATGAGAGTTCACATTTACATTAGATCTGATTAAAACTTTATAAACCTTCATGCTTCAGATCATAAGCCAAACCACTAGCGACTGGTTTTAGGAAAAAACTGCCCCCCTGGCCCAGTTATTCTGTTATGGGGTTTCTTGTACGTTCCTCTGAATTAGCTGATTCTGACTACTGTTGGAAGCAGGACCTTGAACAAGATGGAAGCCTGGTCTGATCTGGTATGGCAGTTCCTATGATTCTAGAACATAAAGCAGAGAGAGAAGTCGAAATAATACAAAGTCACTTACAGTTAGTTGACTTGTTCTAAAATGCCTTAGCGCGACCAGTTACTCAATCTGACAAGTCTGACTGTATTTGAGACAGCTCTGTGACGTTAAAACTAACTGTTACTAACTACTTCCTCAAATCCTTCCAGCAAAGGAAAATTTCCAGGCACCATCCAGGAACATGAAGCTAGTCGCAAGAAATTAATGATGTAACTCTAGGTGCTTTGCAATGAAATGTACTGGAAATGCTCTTCGGAAACAGACACCTGCTTGTTTGCCCATTTCTCTTGAATGTCCTGAGATGAAAGTATACTATAATAAATCTTGAAAGTCTGTCACTGGGGCTGCCCTCTGACTGCAAATCCTGACGCAGGGCTCTCCCAGTTGTTTGCATAAGCTGAGTGCTGACTGAAGCATTGGGGGCCACTGGAACGAGCTGTTTTCAGGCACGGTTGACACTGCTTGCAAAGTAGTCCAAGCTTTCCTACTTCCTACCTCACAGCTCTTCTGGCATGGCTGGAACCTCGCATGAATATCCAGCTCTCATGTCTGGTATCTGAACACTGTGAACCAGGTGAAAGATGTTGGCCATTGCTCATGGGGGCCCTTGATTCCACTCTGCCGTGCAAGTGCCGGGGATGCTATTACCTACCAAAGTGCCCCATATTCAGCCACTTGCATCAGCTGAGGAGTATCTCACATTCAACGGGAATGCTGCTTCCTCTTAGAAGTTCAGTGGCAACGAGGCTACTGAGTTAGGACTGAATACCATTGAAGTGTCATGTTAACTTCCCTCTTTCTAACCCACACAATTGTTGGCTTCCAGGAGATGCTCTCTGGAAACAGAGCGCCATGGTGGGTGTGCGTGCATGTATGGATGGATGCTAGAGTCTGCTGATGGGCGTGTAACTCTTTGGCAACTAAATTCAGGCAATTCACAATGTTTTCTTTTTAGGTTTTTAAGTGAAAAGTAAGTGTGTGTGTGTGTGTGTATGCGTGCGCTTGTGTGCATACACCCATATTTGAATGCAAAATTGCTAGGTATTTCTATGACCGCCTCCGTCTAGCTGCCTGAACCAATTTCTTTGCTTCTGCCCTAATAATCTAGAGAGAGCCTCTACTTTGTGAGTGCCCACCTGATTGTCTTTGCGTGCACACAAAGTTCTGTCTGTCTGGGAGCTAATATGGAACTCCACGTAGCTGATGGCTTCCTTTCTCTGCATATAAAAATACCGTCCATAAACTACTCTTCCTCTGTTTAACACCTCATTTCCCAGCAGTCCACTTGGGGAGGGGGGCTCCGCACTGCTGAGTCCGTAGTGCTTTTTTGTGCCAAATTCTGGTAAATAAATCAATCATATTTTCTATATTAAATAAGAATTTTATGGCATTTGGACATTGGCTTTATTTTTTTCAATAATCTCGCTAGGCTAATCAACCTATTTATTGAATTCATTAGTATATTAATGGCTATTGCTTTCTTCCTTTCAAATGCTGCCCCTCAGCCCGCCTGGCATGTTTGATTATGACTTTGAGTAAGTTTGACTTGAATTAGTACTTGTGCTGTCTTGTTAGTGTGTAGACACCAATGTGCCTTTCTGAGACCTTTCTAATCCATAGTTTATCTGTTTAATTGTAGGTATGTATATTAGGTTAGGCTGGGAAGTTTTTTTAAAAAACAGAAAAACATGATGGAGGTAACATTTTATTTAATAACTTCAGCAAAATTAAATCAACTTTACTCTTCTGCCTCTTTATTTCGTTTTTAAGTAGATAAACTTTATCTTAATAAATAGTTAAAGACTGATTTCTGGCTTTGCTTCCTAAAGAGATTAGTGGCGTAAATTTGGATATTTCCCTCTGGAGAAATGTAATAAAGCCAATCCCCTTGATTTTATAATACCTGTTGTCTCAAAATCCTCTCTCTCTGTAGATTCCAAGTAAGTAACTGTTACCACTATGTCTGAATAATTACCTGTGGCATAGTTACATCTGCCTCTAACAAATTAACATAGAGCATGCATTTTAATCCCATTTTTGCACGCTGCATAACTTTCCTGTGATTTTATTATGAACCTTTGATAACTTTCTCTGATTGAGTGGGTGGAATATGCATTTTGGCAAGGTGTAAAGAGTCCGCTCTCATTTATGTTGTTGGTCCTTGCCCAGTAATGTTGGGACAATGATTCGGCTCAGCCGATTTGGAGAACGTGGATTGAATTAACCAAATAGCCTTTGTTGTAGCCTGTGCCATATGCTGTAGCTGGTTCTTGGCACTCCCATCGAAATGTAATGTATTGAAATTCTCTTATCTTTCCCATCACAGGATTGATCTCAAGTTAAACAAAAAGCCTCGAGCTGTAAGTATCAGTCCTCCTGTGTCATTGTTTTTATTGTTGGTTTGTACTCTGAGGTTGACAGCTAATCCTCAGTGCTCTAGACTCTGTGCCTGCCATGGTTTATGCTTCCTCCTTTTCATGGTGGGGGAATAGTTGGTGTGAAATGAGCAATTTCCTTGTGGATTTATCATCGCTAGATTTATCTGTTGCTTGTTACCAGATGTTGTTGACAATTGAGAGCCTCATATATTTTACTCAAGAAAAATTGTTTCACGCCCTTTCTAGCAGTGATTATTATTCTAGTAAATTGAAAACTATTGGTGATTGGTCGACATATCTCTGAGTTGAAGATCTTGAAGTGCAGATGAGCGTGTTCAGCTACAGTAAAATTCTCTTCTTTCTGTTTGCCTGCAAGGAATGATGGGTGTGCTTCATGTGGAGCAGAGTTGTACTTTGGGGGATATTAATGTCCTGCTCTTTTCCCTCTCTGCAGGACTACTAGACTCATCGGTGCTGAAGCTTCCCAGATCTAGGCCCCCACGTTGAGTCCACACTAAGAAAAACATCAATCAACTGAATAAGCACAATGGGCAGCTCTCCCCCCGAGTGTCTGCACATAGGAATAGTTTACTCAAAAGTACTAAAGTGTGTGTGTGTGGTGGGGGGGAATAGTCTTGTTTGGCTACATTGGACCGTGTGCTTTGTGTCATTTTAAAATCACCTGACGTGCAGGAGGACTAAGCTGTGGTGTCACCAATCTCTGGTTCCCGAGTGCGACATTCTTCCCCCACAGCTGGCAACACTCCCCTTGCAATCGGCTGGTTTGGCTGCTGCCATCACCATTTTCTGTAATAACCATTGAGAAATGTCGTCGTTTCATTTTCTACCAGAATGGGGGCGTGGCTCTGTGTGTCCCATGCAGGTTGTAAATCTGTTAGGTTATTTTTTTAATACTGATATTTAGTTTGTTTTTTTAAAACCAAACTGTACAGTTGACAAATTGGCTTTTGATTTTTCCTTCGTAAATCTGATTAGACTGTTCATTTTGCAGAACAATCCACTTGAAGTCACCCCTTTCCTTTACCTTTGATTTTAACACTTCCCCTCCAGTTTGTTTGGGGCACTGAGCTACAGGGAGCGGTTGGAGCTCAAAGCCGTCTTGCTCTTAAAGGTTGGGTGGATTCTCTTTTTAATACAAGCATCTGTCATTTGTATATAAATCAATAAAAGTCACGTTTGTCTCTCTTCTCATGTCTTGCTTTGCAGTTGGAGACGTTTCTGTGTTTTGTTTGTTCTAAGTCCCTCATTCTCCTCCATTTATTCCGTGAGGTTTTCCTGAATTCCTCTACTTTCAGATAGTGTATGTGTTTTATGTAGCTCCATGAGCCTCTTAGGAATTCTCTTCCTCCTTGTATACACACAACTTTAAAGAGAGCCAGGAACTAGCTTCCATATGTGCTATCTATTCACGACTCACAACTAGAGAGATCTTGGGCAGACGTGATTATTTCCTGATGTTGCCGGGATACCTTTGGTAATGGGTGAGCAGCCCTGACTGATCTCCAAACTGGCACGCCCCTGCACAGGGAAACGTGTCCTAACCAGGGTCAGGAATGTGGTGCTGCCCTTTGCTGTGGGCAGAGGTTTGAGTGCAGCTCACCAGTGTTACTTGGGGCTGAGTGGGGTTTTAGCACCCTTGTTCTCATGTTACACTCTTTGGAAGGGATTTGTGCCCACTTGCTTAAAGCTCTCCAAAGCTAAGTGTAAGAGACATTGAATTGCCCGGAGATCTGTGTGCTGTCTCCCTCAGTTGCTGTGTATTAGCTCCAGGCTATTATTGAGCCTTGCCTTCTTGGGGACTCCATTTGCTTTCTAGCTTTTGCTGTGGTTGCTGCAGCTCTGCCCTTGCCTGTAGAGAAGCAGAGGCCTGACTTCAATACCACGCAAGGTCTGTTAGCTGCTGTTCTACACTAAGACACTCATTTCAGGCCAGGTTGCCTAGGGGGAAAGTCTGAAGCAACAGCAGCAGCTGCTGAGTCCCTTCGTATTGTATGTCCCAGTCTTGGGTTCTCCCATGGAGTCACTCGTTGGAGTAGCTGGGCTAGACCTGTAGGCAGCTTCTCTGGGTGGGGGCGGTTACTGTTTTGGCCAGTGTGGAGTGCTGGCTAGTGCCAAGAGACATTGATTTACGAAGAGGCGGCATACGTGTTACACTATTCTTTCCCAAGAGGCCTGTGCTCCCTGGCACCCCAGCTCCTGAATCTGTTTCAGTGCAAACTGTCTGGTTCCCCCCCTACCTCAGCAACAGGGACAGAGAAATCAGCCTGAGCCAGGAGCCCCGTGATAGCAGGGGCAGGGCAGCGTATGGGAGGGTAGCTTTGTACCTGTGCAGACACTGAACTGCAAATGAGCAGCCTTTGGAAGCAGCCCCCTGCACTCTGATTTTCATTCCCTTTAACAATAATGTGCCGAATAGAGGTTTGACCACCCATCCGTCCTGGGCCCAACCTAGCCTAGCAACAGAGAGGTTTTGGTTTTAGAGTTGAAGGCCTGGTGCCCTTTCTTCTATGTAATGTATAGACTGTAATTACCTCTGCTGGAGCTGCTCCCTCCTCCCCAGCCTCCTGTGCAGTGGCTGATGTTTTGACTCACTTTTCAGCACCCCGTGCACACTGGAATAAAGGTATGTAGGGGAGCAGAAATCCCCAGCCCTAGGCAGGTTGGACAATCAGCTGTAGCCGCATGTGTCACTGGAAAAAAAAGGCAAAGCTCACTTCTCGACAAGAGATGTTTTTTTCCCCAGCCTCTGACATTTTAGGAGTCACCTCAGTCACTGGAGTGTGCAAATTAAACGGCAAATGCTTTGCTCACAGTCAAAGCAAATTTGGTTATATTAATATCCAGCAGCTCCCTTTCAGGCCATATTGAATTATAGCAGCACTGTAGCCATTTAGAGACAAGAGAAATGAAAAGACGGCCCGTTCTCATTCCCTAGGGATTGCTCTGGCAGAGGGGCTCGTTCCCACATCTGATTGTCAGAGTAAGAGCCAGCACTGTGTCCTTCACTTCAGTAGCATCCTCCCAGCTGGGTATTCAGCATGGAAAGCAGGTGAAATGCTATTTAACAACAATTAAGCAAACATTAGTTAATTTCTAGGGTTAGGAAAGGAGCCAGGAACTTCTGCTCTTCCCTGTGTCTGCTTTTTTTTTTCTCTAATGAACAGCAATTATTCAATGTAAAGATTACAAATCTGTGGAAGAATGGAACCCAGGTGTGTTGCCCCTAGCCCGGGCTTTGACTGCATGTGCCCACAGAGCCGTGTAATGTAGGCAGACTGTTACATACATACTAATGAAGACAGCATTGAAGAGGACGACACATTCTTTCGTGGCAGTAGACCCGCTCCTTCCCCTTGCACAGGGCAGGGGCTGGTAGAGGAGAAACTCCTTGTAGACACAACAGGGGGAGCAGGGAAAATCCACTAATTCCCTTCACTGCCTTGGGCACCAAGTGGATTAGCCAGGAGTTTATCAGTCCTGAGCAGGTGGCCTAGCAACAGCCAGGAGCTTGTAAACAGCCGAGAGGACACAGCAGATCCGGTCACCGCCTTCCCCAGCCCATTCAGCACTTCCCAAAGAGCGAGACTCGTCCGCACTTCCCAACTCTTGCAGCTCTGGCCCCTGAAGGCAGGTAGGGGATGGGGTGGTGCTCTCTGCCCTCTTCTGTACACACCGTTCTATATAGGAGCCTTGTTGTCTGGATTAAAGGGAATCGCAGCCCCTGTAGGGAATAGTGCATGTTTGGCTGTAATTAAAGGGTCATAGAAATGTGGGGCTGGAAGGGACCTAGAGAGGTCGTCAGGTCCAGTCCCAATGCTCGCTGAGGCAGGCCCAGGTAAACCTATCCCATCGCTGATGGGTTTGTCTGACCTGTTCTTAAAAACCTCGTGACGGGGATTCCACCACCTCCCTTGGACGCCTGTTCCAGAGCTGAACTGTCCTGAGGGTTAGCTATCAGGAGAAGTTTCTAACCATAGCTCCATTGCTGCAGCTTAAGCCCGTCACTTCTTGTCCAACCTTCAGTGGCCATGGAGAACAATTGATCACTGTCCTCTTTGTAACAGCCCTCAAGATATTGGAAGACTGATTGGGTCACCTCCCCAGTCTCCTTTTCTCAAGACTAAATATGTTCTTTTTTTTAATTTTTTTTTTAGCCTTTCCTCACGTCAGGTTTTCTAAACCTTTGATCATTTGTGTTGCTCCTCTCTGGCCTCTCTCCAGTTTGTCCATGTTTCCCAAAGCGCGGCACCCTGTACCAGACACAGGGCTCCAACTGGGGCCCAAGGAGTGCCAAGCAGAGCGGGACAATACCCTCCCGTGTCTTACCTGCAGCACTTCAGGTAACACATCTGACCTCAGAACGCTATTCGCCTTTTTGGAAGCTGTGTGCAGCACACAGCTGAGGGAACAATCCAGCAAATGAGAATGGATCAGGTGAGTGGCCAGTGGCAGTGAGTGGCCACGGGGTGTACGTGATGGCAATGCAGGGACCTGGCCTCGACTCTTCTTCCTGGTTTCTCCTGTTTAGGGACTCGATGATGAGGAAACCGAGCTCCCCGTCACTGCCCCATCGGTGGCTGCTTTGCTGGCGAGCCGGGTGCAGGTGGCTCCTGTCTCTAGTAAGGACGTGCTTGTCTGGGCTGCTGGTGCTCTGGAGGCTGATGTGGGTTAGTGTCATCTGAGGCAGTGAGAGGAGCAGCTGGGCCACACCCTGGCAGTAGTGGGAGCTTCCCACCCTTCCTAGAAATGCAAGTTTCCCAGACACAATTGAGTGTTGACTTCCGCATGTGAGCGCTTGCTCCCTGGCTGGGTACGGCTGGGAGCACCCCAGGCAAAGAGGCTGCTGGAAGGGTTATTATGTATGCCCAGTACCGTCATGCTGACGCTAAATTCACCATCAATTTCTTCATTCAATCCAAAGCCCAATGGTATTTACACAATTACTCTCAACAAGCAATTGTCTACAGCTGCACAGTGCACGGACTAACCCCAGGGGCGCGGAGCCCCATACTGGTCGGCTCCAGCGAGGTCAGGCAGGGATCAGCAACAAACCCTTTCCCTTTTTTTCACCCCCTTTAACAATCACGTGATGACATTACCAATTATCTGACCTTAGCCATGGTCAGATGAAGGAGTTTCTTAAATAGCCAATTATTTACTGCATCTGGTATCCTAGCAACCATGTCTAATTTCTGCTACTTTGCCCAAACCGTTAACGAAGGTAACTGGGATTTCGAAGGGCCACCACAGGTCTGACACGACGCGTCGTCTGTCTCTTGTTCTCGCTCTTTTTGGTTCCATGCCTATTGCTCACGCGAACATCCCCAGTCAATGTAAAAACGTACTTTACCCAAACCTACTGTGGACCTGTCTTCCTACCCAGGGCAGGAAGTGCGCCCTCTGCAAGGACCCCCTCTCCTCCCACCATCCCTAGAAGCGAAGTAGGGGCAGGGTTAATGGACTTTGTCTGTGGAGGCTCATGTCTCCCTTCGGAGGGGCCGGGTCCCTGGCACTGCTCAGAAGCTAGGGGAGGAAGCGCAGGGCTAGCTGGAGGGGTCCTGGGGAGGGAGTGGTGCTCTCCGCTCTAAGGCCTGGAACACCGCAGCTCATGCCAGATTTGTGCTGGGAAAGGTGCCACGGCAGGGCTCGGCTGGGGGCCATTCTCTTTGTAGAAGGGCAGCGGGGAACCCCTGCCTCTAGCCTCTCTGCTTTTCCCAAGAGAGTTTAGTTCCCCACCCCAGTAACAGCCCAGCTTCATTGGTTCCCACAGGCCCTGAACGCCATGGGCCCAGGCTGGTGTAACTCACGTGAACACAGCCCAGCCCAGACGCCACAGCCGGCAGTGCGCCGGGAAAGGCTCCGACAGACAGAGAGGTGTAGGGCCGCCTGCCCTCTGTCCTGGCTGGGGTACTCGGAGTCTCATGCTGACGCTATTCTTGCCCGTCTCTCCTCTTCCTCTCTAGCACATGTTGTTCTGCTACAAGGTTTTCTGGGAGCTCATGTTCCATTTCATGCGAGAGGTAAATGGCACTTGTCCCTGTCATCCCTCTGCTGCGGTACTCTCAGCTCTCGGGTGTTCCTTGTTCCGCACGGTGCCCAGGCACACGGGTCTCCAGGGCCCAGGGACATTCAGCAAAGCATTGGAGCTTTGCCGAATGTCCCCCATGCACCTGGAGCCCGAAGAGCTGGAGCTCAAGCCACATGGAGCCAGCACAGCCTGAGCGGAGGAAATGTGCTTATAAAACAAGGGCAGGTTGGCTTCCACCACCTGAGAAGGGGTTTGGGAGTGGGGGGGGGGCGCATGAATTAGACCCCAGACCCATTCATACACATAATGCCAGTTCTCTGCATTTACTGGGGATGAGGGCAGACACCTGCCACCGCTGAGGACCCTCCATGATGCCTAGAATGGTTCACTTGCATCCCATAGATCGCAGACCCAGTGTCACTAACGCACTCAGTGTGCATGTGCCTTGTGTTGGTGGGGCAGCCCTGCCCTGACCCAGGTGCAGTCACTCCACTCCCCTGGATCTATGCCTCTGGGGAGGGCTGCAGGCGTGTGGGCTCAGTGGGGCTGAACCTTCCTGGGAGGGTCTGATGCCAAAGCCGTGAGTTAGCAGCCTGTGGGCCTCCCTCCCCCACTACCTGATGCAGCGATGACCTGCGGGTGGTGGGGGTGTTGGGGATTCTGGTACGGTGAGTTGGGCTGGGCTGGCCTGAGCCAGTCTTGGAGATCTCTGCGGATGGGGCTGCACGTCCTGTACCAGTGACAGTGCCGGCCTTGGGTCTGGGTCTCATCTGCTTGCAGGTCAGCCTGGCGCTGGGATCGTGGCTGGAGAGCTGCAGCGATGCTTGCGAGGGGGATGGCGCTTGCACACTTGGTCCTGACCCGCAGCAACCAGGGGCAGGTCAGTGCACTGCCCCAGCTCAGCAAGGTCCTGCCGCGTCCGGGACACGCTGCCGGGTCCCTGGGCTTGCCAGGCTGGGTGGGCTGGGCTGTAATGCAGGCGCTGAGACGTGCCAAAGAGCCAGACTGCAATGAGATGGGCCCTGGGCACTTTCCGGTTCTCTGGTCATTTTGCTCTCCCAGGGCAGTGCAGACTCAGCCCATGCAGCCCCTGGGACCTAGGCTCCCCCTGTACAGACCCGGAGGGGCCGTGGTCTGCTCAGCCCTCCAGCTGCAGCAATGAGCCGGGGCAGGCCATGCAGCGGGGAGAAGCGCAGGAGTTCTGCACCGTGAGGCCGGGGCCCCATGGGGAGTGTCCCTCACGGGCGGTGGGCACTTGAACAGGCAGTGCTGTCTTGCTGTCTCCTAGGCTGTGGGGAGCTGCAGAGGCGGCAGGACGCCAGCGCCGCCGTCCTGGAAAGGCTCACGGGGCTGGAGGCTGAGGTCACGTATGTCAGCACCGAGCTGCGTGCAGAGAAATTACTGTGGAGCAGCAGGTACCTGGAGCTGCTGAGGGAGCAGCAGGCGCTCCGGGAACAGGTAGGCCTCAGGCAAATGCCACAGGGACACTGCTGCCTCCCCAGTGTGCTTTCCTCACCTGCTCCCTCCGTTCCCAGTTCCAGGAGTGGGGACGGAGCCAGGGGCCTGAGGCCCAGGACCCCCTGGAGATGCAGAGCAAAGGCAGGGCTCCCAGAACGGATGAGGGGTGCGTGGGAGACAGCGGCTGGGGCCTCCAGACACCATCAGGTGAGGAAACCTCTGGGGACTGGGGGTGGCAGGAGGTACAGGGAACCGTGTGCCCCAGTGAATGCACTACAGGGGAGGGGGTCAGGGGGCAGCATCACCAGGGCACTGAGCACTGCCCAGCTCTCTGGTGCAGGTTGGTCAAGGGGCATGGGGATCTGCGCTCCTCCCAGCCTGCCCCGGGTGGGAGGGGACCAGGGTGCGTCGGCATGGCCTGCTGGCACAGGGCTTGTGGGGAGGGGTTGGGCAGGTGGGATTTGTCACTGTGTGCCCCCTGGGGCTCCTGCCCCCCCCATCCACATCACCCACCCCTCTGCTGTCTCGCAGGGGAGCGGGCACACCCCGTCCAGCCAGACAGGAGCCCACACTGCGCGCTTCAGAGCTGTCCTGCCACCATCTGCTCAGGCCGGGCACCCGCCTCTTTGGCTTCTGCAGGCGTCACCCCCAGGCCCAGCTCAGCACCCGTGGATGTGAGCAGGTGCATTCCCGGCTCGTGCCCTGCACTCGAAGCGCAAGCGACTGGGGTCGGGGCAGGGGGCTCCTGCTGCCAGCCTCGCTCCCCCGGCCTCCCCGCTGAGCTGGGCCCAGCTCCCCCAGCATGGGCAGAGGAGGAACCTGGACTTTGCAGGGCCCAGCCCCCGGGATTATTCCCTGTAGTCTGCTCCCCCCACAGCAGTGGCCAGTTCACATCCAAATGGGCCAAGCAATGAAGCCCCCTCCCCACTCCCGTTCTCTCTGCCTCACATGCCCCCGATCCCTGTTCCATGGGATGGGGCTCCTACCCCCCCTCAGAGAGTCACCAGGACACCGCGCCCCCAGAGCACACCGGTGCCACGGGCAAGGGCAGGGTCCTACGCCTACTCCAGAGCCCGGGCACAACACGTCTTGGAAAGTGCTGGAGGGAGTGGGGGGGATCAGGCCCTCAGCCCCAGTGGGGCTGCATGTTTGTGCCCCAGCTGGGAGGAGGAGGAGACAGACTGGGACGGGGCATGGCCCCAGTGTCAGTGAGTGTGGCAGGCTGGGGGGGTGTGTGTGCGGGGGGAGGGGGGGGAACAGGGCATGGCCCAGGGTCAGTGGCTGTGGGGGGAGGGGGAGGAGGGACAGGGTCTCGGGCCCAGTGTCAGTGGGTATGGCAGGCCCGGGGTGCCGGGGGTCTCGGGCCCAGCGCCGGGCTGTGGGACTGGGGCGCGGGTGAGGTTGCACTGAGCCAAGGCAGGTGCCAATGAGGAGCTGTGAGTGACGGTAGCTGCCAGTAGGTGGCAGGTGCAGCACATTGGCACCCCAGCCGGCCGCCAGCCCCCAGCCCTGCGGGGGCTGCTCCAGGCTACTAGCCCCCTGGGCTAGGCGACAGCACAGCCCCCACCTCAAGGGCTACAGCTTCTACAGCCTCCAGGGCAGGGCCCTGCCAGCGCTGGGCTGGGTGTGATGGGCGAGTGGCTTCCCTCCACTTCAGTGACTGGGCTTCTGAGCCCACCCCCATGCCTGGGCCCAGCAGGGACTCGCTCCGGGGGGGCTTCCCCACCAATCGCGTCTCTTTTGCTTTCCTTGCAGCCCCTGGCGGGGCAGGGACCAGCAGCACCCTGGTACCTGGGCGGCCGTGCCACGTTCACCATGGGACCTGCGCCTCGGGCACAGAGCCAAGGTCCTGCTGCAGTCGGGCGGGATCGGTGTGGGCACCATCCGGTACCTGGGGGTCTTCCCCGACCAGGCCGAGTTCTCCGTGGGCGTGGAGCTAGAGGCCCCGGGTCATGGGGCGCACAACAGCGCCCTGGTGGGGCACTGCTGCTTCCCCTGGTGGGTCCTTCCTCTTCTGGGCCAGGTGGGGTGCGGACGTTCATGGGGCTGGGCTCAGGGTTGGGGCCCCTCCCTTGCACACCGGGACGCCTGTTGGCAGCACATAGAGAAGAGGCTCAGCCAAAGGGAGGGGGGGGGCACGGATGGAGGAAGGCGGGTTACTTGACGGGACTCCCCTGGGAATGCTGGACCCAGCCCCATGCACCCAAGTTGCTGAGTGGGTGCTGGTGTGAGCAGCCGCCAGTGGGGGGCGCTGGAGAGCAGAGCTGAGGCGCTGTGCCCGGTCCCTTTGCAGTCGCCCCAGCCGGGCGCTGGGCACACATACAGGTCTCTGCAGCCCTAAGGGCCATGGGGTGTGTGTGTTCCCCTTAGCGGTAACAGCAGCTTCACGTGCTGTGTCTCTATGGTTTTCTCAATGCAGCAAACCTGGCCACGGCGTGGTCGTGCCCTTCCGCAAAGTGCTGCTGGTCTGGGACTAGGCCCCTGCCCGCAGCCCGGCACTGAGCGGGTACCGTCACGGGGCAAGAGGAAATGGCCTTTGCCCAGCACTGGGACCTTGTAGGGGCCGGGAGGAAGAGCCCAGAGCGACTCAGCAGCAGCAAGACCCTGTGCAAAGAGCCTGGGCAGTGTGGAAAGCCAGACACGTGGAAGGACCCGTTCCACCAGCAGCATGTCGGCCTGGGACTGTGGGGACTGGCACTGCTGAGTGGGCAATGCCAGGCTGGGGCAGGATCAGCATGTGAGCGCCCGGCCAAGCACCAGCTGCAGGGCAGAGGAGACTTTAGTCTGCTGGTGTTTGCCTGGGCCTGGGGGGGGGCGGGGGATGACACCCCTGCAGGGGGCTCTACCTGGGGCCAGGCCCTGGCCTCCGGCCTCACCTGCCTGACTTTGGTGCCCCAGGTTTTGGTGAGAAGGGAGGACAGGCAGGTGCATGCTGGCGGCTGGCTCCAGCAGGCTGGGCTGAGTCACAGGAGGGCGTGAAGGGTCTTGCCCACCAGCCAGCTGCCGGGAACCCAAACCCACCACAGACAAGGGGAGCCAGGAAGCAGCGTCTGGGAGCACCTGGGCTTGGGTGAACAAAAATCACAGGAGGGACGGGAACCAGCGCCCTGCCAGGCTGAGCCAAGGGCAGTCCCGCTCCAGGGATGTCATATCAGCCCCGGCCCCAGCTCCTGCCAGCTGGGTGCACACCTGTCTCAGCAAATGGGGCTGGAGCGCCTGCCAGGGAGTGAGGCAAGCAGGCCTGGGTTCACCCTCCCTGACAGGAGCCAGGGCAGGCCTGGCTTCTTGCCAAGAGAGGGGACCGGCCCCAGCCAGCCCTGGGGATAGGCCCCTTGGCCAGGCTGTGGTAGGGAGCAGACACCCGGCAAGGGGTGCGGGGGCTCCAGTGGCAGGGCGGCAGGCGGGACTGTGCGGTCTTGGTTTAAAGTGGCTCCGATGCCCAAAGTGCCTTCCTGAGACCTGCCCACGTCGCTCCCCTCCTGGATCTCTGGACCATGCACCTGGGGAAGGGCCTGGGCTCATTAAAGCGAGGCCTGGCCGCAGTGCCCTGTCAGCCCTCTAAGGGAGGGGAAGGGGGGTCTGCTGAGGGGGGGCCTGGGGCCTCCCCCATGAGGGGCAGGGGGAGAAGCCCACACGGCAGAGTGGGCAGGCACCTGCATCCTGTGAAGGGAAGGGCCGGTGCCAGCCAGAGCTGTGCCAAGGCCCTGGCTCATGGCGCACCAAGTGCATGGGGCCCCTGCTTGGCCCCACATCCCCCTGCCCGGGGGAGTAGCACAGCAGCCAGGAGCAAGGCAGGCTCCAGTCCCTAGCTGGCTTCCCTGCTGTGAGCGGAGTGAGCGCCTGCCCCCCAGCCATGGCCCCGCGGCGCTCCGAGCAGGCCCTTTTGATAACTGAGTGGTTGCTCCTCAGCCCAGGTTCCTGCCTGCTACCCAGCCCATTCCCTGTAGGATCAGGGCTCGGCAAGACGTCATAAACCAGGGCCTAGCCCCAGGCGAGGGTGGCCCTGGCATGCTGGCTGCACCAGGAGTTACAGAACACCCCTTGCGGTGCTTGCGCACCAGGCTGCACCAGGCGTCCTGCTTCTGCAGGCCCTGTGGCCCTGGGCAATGGCACCAGACCCACATCACGACCGCTGCCGTCATGCTGCTGAGGCAGCGGGGAGAGAATAGCACCTCCCTGCTGCAGGGCACCGCCGCGTTCTTTCCTCCCTGCACAGTGCAGGGCTCCTGACTAGCTCGGGCACAGAGCCCAGGGGAGCCCTGAGGCCGGGGACCGACCCTGTGGGGCTGGAGGTGTGGGTGGGGCAGGGGCTGCGGCCAGACACTAGCTCTGCTGCTCCAGGGGCCCCTGGACAGACCCACGTCCGGACAGGGGAACAGAAAATGCTGCTTGGGATGGGGAGGCAGCTGAGGTGAGCCTGCCCCCCTCCCTGGCTTATGGGGTCGTGAAACCCCCTCCCCCAACTGCTCCTGAGAGCCAGGCCTGCGGGGAGCCATGCAGACACTAGAGAAACATCCAGGCTTCTGGCCACCACCTCACCAGACCCTCCAAACCTTAGTCCTGCTCGCCCGTCCCGGCCACTGCCAAAGCCCAACGCTGGCAACGACCGGACAGGGCAGAAAAACCTTCTTGGAGACTAACTGTGCCCCAGCCTCGCTTCACGTGCCCTTCATCCCCACCCCAGCCCCCCGTCTGCTCCAGGCCACTGCGTGCGTTCCCTTCGCTGCTGCTCGCCAAAGGCAGCCCCACCCCAGAGCAGCTCACTTGCGGGCGGCTACCAGCTGAGCGGCTGGGCCCGGGGCTGACGCTTGACCAATGACCTAGAAAAGAGAAATAAAAGACAATGCGACAGCGGCATAAAAAGTCTGCATTTCCCCAGGACACCGGGTGCTGTTGTAAAGGTCACAGCCAAAGAGCTGTTTCTGCTCCGTGCTCGGCCGGCTGCCAAACCCCCACCTGGGCAGTGAGCGGGGCACACGCTACACACAAAGATGCTGGCACAAAACGGGGGCAAGCAGCCAAAGGAGACAGCGAAATGGCCAGCCAGGGGCCCTGCCCTGGCACTCTGAGGCTGCTGTGCCCAAGGCGGGGCGGTCACACCTAGGGGCATGCCTGGGCTACCTGCACGAGGAGACAGAGGACCCGAGGTTCAAGCAGGCTACAGCGGCCACGTGGTAAATGCCAGTGCAGAGCCCTAAACATGCCCGGACCTGGCTAGTCTTCACCTTCCACCACTGGACCCAGCCAAGGTGAATGGCAGCGACTGAGGGCCCATTCCGCCTCGGCCTGGGTTCGAGGCCTCAGGGTTTGGAGATGGGTTTCTTGGCCAGACTAACCACAGGTTCTGCCCTTTGGTTTGCTTTGCTTAGACATGATTCCCTCCTGGGCAGCTGTTATCCCCAGTGAACGTCCTAGCCATGTGGGGGCCTTTCTGGGCAGCAGACAGAGTGACTCGCTCACGTGATCTCTTGGCCCAGTCCTGCTCTCAGCTACACCAGTGGCAAGCTGGAGGAGCACCATTGCCTCCAAATGAAGCGAGCCCCAGGGTTGGGTCTCTGACTGTAACTTAAGCCGGCCTGACAACCTCTTTAATGCCCCCTTTAACGCAGAGTTACACCTCTGTGTGTTTCACAAGCCCCTCAGCTTGGCCCAGCCACTGTAGTTATGGGCTGGTGCTGGCTGGAATTAATCTAGGCTGCAAGCAAGTCTCTGTCTAGCTCTCAGTTCTGGTTTTCTCAGTTGCCACCCCGCAAAACTCAGGGCCCTGCCCCTCCGGTCCTAGACCTAATGCAAGCGCTACTAGCCAGATGCTCCGAGGTGGCTGCCAGGGCACGTGTGCTGAAAGCTTCTCTCTGGGTGCTTTGCTCTCCGGCAGCTGCCGTGGCCCAGGCCAGGCAACGCTGAAAGAAGCCAGATTTTCCTCTCTCGCTCTGTCGCTTAGCAGCCCTGCATGCACACAAACATTCAGCAAAAGCAGTGAGCGCAAGGCTCTGTGGGGGGATGGGCTGACCAGCTAGCCTGTGGATTTCCCAGCTAGGCTGTGCAATAGCAGAGAAGCTGGTGGCTTGCAAATGGCCCCGATGCTGTAGTCTGGGGTGCACGGAGTGATCGGGTGGGTCTGGCCCATCTTCCAGCTCATTCCCACCACCTGAGATGGACAAACCTCTCTGACAATGCAGGTCACAAAGCCCAGCCCAGCGGCTGAGGATACTTTCTCTGCAGTTCCTGCCAGCTCCATCCTTGGGTCTGGCTGCTGTGTTGGCTCACTTATCTGGGCAGCTCATGCAGCGGTGGGCTCTGAATCAGTGTGGGAGGCAAACTGGGAGCCAGCAGCTGGAGGGGATGAGCCCCAGACAAGGTGGTGTCTTCATGCTGCTTTCAGGCACAGGCTGTTATGTTAATACACATTGGAAAAAAAAAATAACCCCAGCTATACATAAAACATATCAGGAAAAAGATCTTGGCGTCATCGTGGATAGTTCTCTGAAGATGTCCATGCAGTGTGCAGCGGCAGTCAAAAAAGCAAACAGGATGTTAGAAATCATTAAAAAAGGGATAGAGAATAAGATAGAGAATATCTTATTGCCCTTATACAAATCTATTGTGCGCTCACATCTTGAATACTGTGTACAGATGTGGTCTCCTCATCTCAAAAAGGATATACTGGCATTAGAAAAGGTTCAGAGAAGGGCAACTAAAATGATTAGGGGATTGGAATGGGTCCCATATGAGGAGAGATTAAAGAGGCTAGGACTTTTCAGCTTGGAAAAGAGGAGACTAAGGGGGGATATGATAGAGGTATATAAAATCATGAGTGGTGTGGAGAAAGTGAATAAGGAAAAGTTATTTACTTGTTCCCATAGTACAAGAACTAGGGGCCACCAAATGAAATTAATGGGCAGCAGGTCGGAAACAAATGAAAGGAAGTTCTTTGCACAACGCACGATCAACCTGTGGAACTCCTTGCCTGAGGAGGCTGTGAAGGCTAGGACTATAACAGGGTTTAAAAGAGAACTGGATAAATTCATGGAAGTTAAGTCCATTAATGGCTATGAGCCAGGCTGGGTAAGGAATGGTGTCTCTAGCCTCTGTTTGTCAGAGTGGGGTGATGGATGGCAGGAGAGAGATCACTTGATCTTTACCTGTTAGGTTCACTCACTCCGGGGCACTTGGCATTGGCCACTGTCGGTAGACAGGATACTGGGCTGGATGGACCTTTGGTCTGACCCAGTCTGGCCAATCTTATGTTCTTAATGCATTCTAGGGGTGGGAAATGTGTGTGTCACCGAGGCTACGTCCTCGCTGGAGAACAAGGTGGCCCTGGGCTACCTGGGCAGGCAGGGCCAGTGATCAGTCTATTTTGATGGCCAAAGTGGGGTTTAAGAAGTGTTGAGGTTTTGTGCTGGCATCTCTGCTCTGGGCAGCCCTGCTGTGCCTGGCTATGAGCCGTGTCACGGTCAGTCAGCCCTGAGCAAAGGGGCATTCAGTGTTGCTCAGGGCCTTGCTGAGATCAGCCATTAGTACTGGCATAGCTCCTAGAAGCCCTTGTTGTAGACCAGATCCCACTCTGCTAGGTGCTGTACAAACACCCGACCTGGCTTACAAGCTGTGGTCTTACCGCCTGGGTTATCTGAGCATGTCTCAGAGGAGTACAGAGTGGGTCGTGGCTGGCTTCTCCCATGGTCCCTGCTTTGGCCTAGAGGTGCCCTCCCAGCACCAGGGTCCGCGGCAGGCCTGGCTTTTCTGAACTAATGGCAGCTGCTGCCTCAGCAGGTCTCAGGTGGATGATGGTGATTAGCCCCATTTTACAGCCACAGGGAGGGACTTGCCTTGGGCTACACAGCTCATCACGAGACAAAGCCCGGACTAGAACCCAGTCCCCTGCTCGAACCACAGGGCCCCACGCAGCATGCACAGGGACACCTGCTCTTCCGGGATCCCCTTGGAGCTGGCTGTAGGGCAGGCCACAGCAGATAAGTTCTCCTCTCGCGTGCGGTGACTCCAACGCAGAGTCAGAGGAACTTAGAGGAACTCTGATCCTCTTTCCGCCAGGGGCTAGTGACGTGGGCACCGTGTCCTGCAAGGGTGGGTGCGGGAAGGTTATTTAGAGTGCAAAGCCAAGGGAAGTCCAGAGCAAATCCGCTCTAACCCAGGCGAAGTTGTAAACCAGGGTGGGCTGGTTAAAACTCTTCCTCTTCCGCTCACAGGCAAGTGCCTGGAGCAAAGCTCACAGGATGCAAGTGTCAGTGCACTGGGCTCCTGCTGGGCCTCCCACGACAGGAAGGGACCAGAAGACAGGGCAGGAGTCACTGGGTTTATTTGCAGAGTCCCAGTGTGCAACCCTGAGTCACGCTAGTGAGTACGCCCACGAGCCTCTCCACGCCTGGCTGTGTGAGTCAGAGCTCAGCACCCTGGGCTGGCGGTGCACAGCCTAGCTCTGGCTGCGCTGGAGTACAGTGTGAGCACCTGCCCAGCGTCGGGCCAACGCAGGCCACACCCCAGTCACAGAAGGGTTAAAACAGAGCTGTGACGGAAGCTGGCTGAAGCAAGCGCAGCTCTGGCGGCGAGGTGGCCGTTGCTCCGTGGTTTAAAGGCTCCAGCACAAGCCTCTCTGGGTCAGTGCCTGGAGCCAGCACCACATTCTAACCTCGGACCCAGCCGGTCCCAGCCCCGGCTCCTGCTCCATCCATTGCTCGGTCCCACACACCCACCTCCTGGGCTCATCTCTAGGCCTAAGATTTAGTCAGGACATTGCTGCATGAGGCACAGCTAGAGACAGCTTCCTTAACGTTGAGCAATTTCTTGGAAGCCTCCAGGAATTCTCCTGCAAGGGATACGGCCGAACAGCCACTCAATGGCTCCACCGGTGTCTGTCTGTCTGAGTCTCTTTCCCAAGCCAGAGAAGCTGTAGGAATGGAAAGGTTGCAAAATGCAGGCGCTGCCCTAGTTACTGCCTGGCTTGGACAGATAAATCTCCTTTGTTAGCGTCTCAAACCCATGTTGTAACTCTCCGCTGGCCCCAGGAGCCACGCTGTTGGCGCACAGAGGAACAAGCCCCCTGGGGCCGCTGCCCTTGAAGTGCACATCTATCTGCAGACTGAGTTTTGCTTTCATTTGGGGTAAGAATGAGACGCTTACAAATCTACAAAGAAAAGTGGCAAAATCCAGCCCTCTGCTCTGGAGGACTGGAGCAGCTGGCCTGGATGTCAGGCTCAGTACCAGCCTGGTTCCCCAGTGACTTCAGTCCTCCTTAATCACACGGGGTGAACTGCATCTGGGACCTGGAAACAAACAAGCCACTATCCCTCTGCAGCAGGAAACAGAGGCACTGGCTGGCTCATCCGGGGGTGAATAGTGGCCTGCAAATGCACACACAGGCAGAGCACGTTAAACACGTGACAGTGAGACATGGGGGTCTGTCCCTCTCACACAATGACTGGTATAAAACTAAGGGTCATGGCTGTGACTCACCCCCTCCAGAATGCCCAAGGTTCTGCCTCCAGGCCTGGAGGCTTTTAAGGACCTAAATGGACTCGCATCATCCTATTAAGCAAGCCAGAGAGACAATGACCCTGGCTTTCTCCCACCTATTGTCTGGTTTCTTTTCACTGTGAACTCTCCTATGCCGGGCCTGTCTCTCACTGGCTGCAGCCACTGGACACAGTTCTAGCAATAATGCCATTTAAATTGAGGACAAAGCGAAAGGGGAATTATGGCTATTGTCTCGCCTCCCAGCGTAAATGACCGTGATGCTAATCAGATGCTCAGATGGGAGGGAGCTTCTCCCTGGCAGCACTGGGCCCAGGGTCTGGATGAGCTAGTCCCCAGCCTATGGCGCAATTTGCTTCTGGGCTGCTGGGAATACAGGCAGCAGCACAAACTAACCCTCTTAGCCCCAGAAATGCCGTTTCCTTTTGCACTGACTGAACTCCTGGCTCAGAGCAGCATGTAGCACCGGGCTGGCGTGTCGGCGCAGGCTGTACCAGCAGTGCCGGGAGCAGGCTGGGAATACGGACTGCTGAGGAGTTTGCTGAGATTGTGCACGTCTGTGGGATACGTGGGAGCTCATCGCAAGTGGCCTTTCCCCAAGCACTGGGGCTGATGCGATGGACCGGCCCTTTGCCCTGTGATTCTACCTGTGCGCGTCCCCAGGCAGGCTCCGTTATGCAAACGGTGGATTGACTGATTGCACCTTTCTGTCAAGGCAGGAAAGCCCGGGTGCCTGGCCCATTGCCCGGGCAGATCAGCCTGTGTGACAGTGACGGAAATGTCCATTGCCACCCTGTCATGGGCTGGGGTTGTTCAAAGGGCTGACGTGGGGCAGCAGCACCTCGTGTCTTGGAGATAATCTCCCTTCTTAGGAGTCTGGGAAACCAGCCCTCGCATTCCAGACGTAGCTCAAACCCCTTTCAGCAGCATCACGACTCAGAATCCCGATCCCAGACCCTGCTGCACAGTCATGTTCTGCCACCCATCTGCTGGCGCCGCCCTTGGCAGTAACGGCTGCCCAAGGCAGGGGGAGGCTGCTGGGAAGTCCCTGGGTTTACCAATTTCCTTCTGGTGCCAGACACAAAATGACTCTCTGGGAACCAGGCTGTTATTGAGCCTGGCAGCCAGGCTGGTGCCAGGGCCCAGGGCAGCAGCGACCTCTCTCCGCCCACAGCACGGGCAGTATCAGCAGCGGCCCGGGGCCAGTCCTTCATTGCCCCGCCTGGGAGCCTCCAGCCCGGCCTGCAGGTCCCTCCTCCAGGTCTCACGGCTCCTTTGGCCCAGGCCCTCGCTGCAGAAAGCACCCGGCTGGGCCACGTGTGTGACTGGTCGGTGCCATGGACAGTTGCACCTTAGGAACACAGCGGTGACTCATCCCCTCACTGCAGCACTCTGCTGTCCCAACTCAGCCGGGACCTGCTGCCTGCATCCGGCCTGGGCTGCTTCCTGCCCCTGAGCCCTGCTGATCTCTCAGGCCGGGCCTGCAGCACAGCTCTCTCTGTTTCCGGGCTCCCACACAGACTCCTGCTCTAGGCTTCTCTTGTGGAGACACTGCCAGCGGCACCGAGCTCTGCGGTGAGGACAAAAGTCCAGCCCCAAACTCCCTGCTGATGCCTGCACTCTGAGCTGCCTGCCTGGCCAGTGCAGACACCTGGCAGAGCCTGGGAGTCATTAGACTGGAATTACTAGGCCCTGAAGCCCCAAGAGTCTCTGAGCTCTTAATGAACAAAGGGTCCCAGCTCAGCACAGTCATCACCTCACCTGACACAGACAAGGGGCTTTTCTCTGCTGGCCCGGGGGCAAGGAGCCCAAACCTCGAGCCTCTCCCTAACCAGTGCTTACCTTGGTCTGGTGCTTTTTACCTGGTCAGCCAATGAGATGTGACGCTTCTTGGTTCCATTCCCTGGACTCTGGCATGGAGCCTTTTCTGGGAATTCCTTTGCACTGGCTCCTCCAGGAGATGCGGGTTTGTTGGAAGCTATTTGCCAAGGTCTCGTGGTGAAACGGAGCAGCGACACTGTATATGGCAAAGCTGGGCCTGTCCCTCTCACTATCTCCTTGCAAGCATGCAGTTCAGGTGCTAACACGCTCCTAGCCCAGTCTTTGCACTACTTCTGAGAGCCAGCTCATGTACCTGGCACGAGGAAAGAGGCTAGGAGAGGGTGCTGGGACTCTCTCCAAACAGCACATTCTGGGTACTGCTGCACCACAGATAATAGAGTCATGACTCACACTGTTTGCACTGACCTGTCTGCACTAGGAGCTAGTGATGGGACAAAACGCTACATGTCTAAACTACCAAAGCTCAGTGTTCAATAGTGGGAGACTTGGACCTGAGCCTCTGCTGGTGTTGGGTCATGTCAAAATCCCAACCTACAAGGTCTTGCAAAACCCAAATCATGTCCACATTGGCATGAGTCTAGATGGCATCCAGAACCACAACCCCACTCTGGCACATCTGTGCCCTTGGAGGGTCAGCTCAGACAGCCCTGGGGCATCTGTCTGCATTGCTGTACCTCCACACGAACAGAGTATCTAGATGAGCAAGTGGCAAACTCCCCAAACCCCGGGCTCCCCTTCCTGCTCTGGAATTAGTACCAGCATAGCAGGAAAAGAAGAATCATCACCCTAATCTACCTAATTAACACCACTGCCCCCGGCCATCTCAGGCACCCAAAGCCCTTTACAACTGTTGATGAATTAACTCTCACAAGGTCCCCCACCTTCCCCCCAGTCCCTGAGGTATTTATGTACTTGGGCTCCTTCCAAGCACTTAGCCCCAGAGCCACTAGACGCTTTCAGAAGCATTTCTGTTTAAAAAAAGATAAGAACAACAATCCGAAATAGACCCCACAATCAGCCCACGCGGGGGCCAGCCCCCAAGGCTCAGTCGGACTCAGGCATCAAGAGGTGAAATGACTTGTCCAAGGTCACAGAGGGAGTAAGTGGCAGACGCGGGAACAGATCCAGAGGTCTTGACTCTTGGTCCTAGACTAGGGCTGCCAACTTCCTACCTGCACAAACCCCAACACCTTTGCCCCGCCCCCTCCTCCGAGGGCCCGCACCCCCCACTCCCTCCCTCCCCGTTGCTTGCTCTCCCCACCCTCACTCTCACGCTCATTTTCACCAGGCTGGCTTAGGGGGTTCAGGTGCAGGAGGAGGGGAGGACCCCAGCTGGGGGTACAGATTCTGGGATGGGGCCAGAAATGAGGAGTTTGAGGGGTCTCCGGGCTGAGTCAGGGGGTTGGGATGCAGGAGGGGGTGAGGCTGGGGGTTGGAGATGAGGTGCAGGAGGGTGCTCGGGGCTGAGATCGAGGGGTTTGGAGGGAAGGATGGGGATCAGGGTTGGAGCAGAGGGTTGGGGTGCGGGAGGGAGTCAGGGGTGCAGGCTCTGGGCAGTGCTTGCCTCAGGCAGCTCCCAGAAGCAGTGGTATGTCCCCCCTCCAGCTCCTATGCTGGAGAGACTCTATGGGGGGTGGTGTTTGGAGCAGGGGCAGAACATGGAGCAACCTGGCTGCCCCTATGCATAGGAGCCGGGCGGGGGGGGTACATGCCAGGTAGGGACCCTGCCTTAGCTCCGCTGGGCCTGACTGGACTTTCAATAGACAGTCACCTTTTTGACCAGATGTTTCAGCTGAAAACCAGACACCTGGCAACCCTATCCTAGACTGAAAGCTCTTGGTGGCAGGGACTGTGTTTTCCTGGGTGTAGACAGCCCCCAACACCACTGGGCCCTGATTCCCCACTGGGGCCCCTAGACACAACTGCAGAGTGAATCATGAACAACCCTAGCAGCCAGGCAGCTGGGATAGTGTGGTGGGGGGTGGAAGTGCTTGAGATGTCAGACAGACACAGCAATAAAATCTTGTCCATTTTACAGTTCAGCTGGATGACACTTGACAGCAGAGTGACCTTAGAAACAGCCTCTCATGTGCACGGTGCTGCAGATGGTTCACACTCGACTGGCGATCACTTAAACTGCACGATGGAGGCACACAGCATTCAACTGCATGCAAACTGCGGCTGAATCATGGCAGGCTGGCCCGGCTCCCAGCGGCACTCACCCACCAGTTATCTCCACATTGGGCAATAGCTGCTTGGCTGATCCTGTAAACCTCCCCCCAGGCCAAGTGCCAGGGTGAAAACAACATGCAAATTCTCCTGACATGTTGCTCAACAAGATGCTGTATCTCCCCTGACATGTTTGTTCAGTGCAGGCGGGGGAGGGGGGAGCTCCACACAGCTGGGGAACCTACTGCTGATTGTTCCTTATCAGCTGATGTATCCATGCCCTCTGCCCCTTTGATCACTGTCTACCCCCCAAGGCTGCAGTGGGGGAAGGTTTGGCTAGGGTAGAGGACACAGGGAATTCTACTCACAGAAGGTCTGAGATGGCAAGAAAGGGCCTTTGCCACCTTGCTGTGATTGCAAGAGCCGAGGTGGAAAGCCTTGGCTAGCACAATCCGTGCTCACGAGAGTGAGACAGAACCCTCCTCCCCCAGCTTTCCACTCAGTGCCGGTGTGTTTAGGGCAGTCCCCGCTGCCAGGGAACTTGCTACACCAGGGCCATTCACATGGAAAAAACTAGGGTGCTATGGTGAGGGGCCTTATAGTGGATAATGTATGAGAGTTATAGTTAAGGCTGTGTGTCTGTCCCAGATTCTGTGACTTTCCATGAGCTCCGTGACTCCTGTAGCGGCCGGTGCTAGCTCAGGGGCTGTCCACCAACCTGCCTCCTCCCCAGACCAGCTGGGGTCTGGGGCTGGGCACCACCGCTGGCCTACCCTCCAGGACCAGTGGGGGTCCCAGACTACCATCCCCAGCACCCGCAGCGCCTCTGGACTGGCCCCCAGAGCACTTGCGGCCCCCTGGTCCAAATTTTAGTTTGGGTATTTAATACAAGTCAGGGACAGATCACGAGCCATAAATTATTGTTTACAGCTCGTGACGTCTCCATGACTTTTATTGAAAATACCCGTGACTAAACCATAGCTTTAGTTATATTGCATCACAAACTGAATCCAAGCCACCAGTGTGATGCAGCTGTGGAAAAGGCAAATATCATTCTGGGGTGTATTGTACTAACAGGAGTACTGTATGTAAGACACGGGAGGCCCTGATGAGGTCTCTGCTGGAGTTCCGAGTGTCATGTTTAGGAAAGATACAAACACACTGGAGAGACTCCAGAGGGGAGCAACACAAATGATCAAAGATTTAGAAAACCTGACATGGTAGGAAAGGTTAAACAAAAACTGGGCACGCTTAGTCTTGAGAAAAGAAGACTGAAGGGTGACTGGATCCCAGACTTCCAATACCTTGAGGGCTGTTACAAAGAGGACAGTGAACAATTGTTCTCCATGGCCACGGAGGGTAGGACAAGAAGTGATGGGCTTTAGTCTGCAGCAAGGGAGCTATGGTTAGAAATTTGCCCTAATATCTAACTCTACAAGGTAGCTTTGCTCTAGAACAAGCTTCCAATGGGGATTGTGGAATCCCCATCACCGGAGGTTTTCAAGAGCAGGTTAGACAAACTTCTGTCAGGGATGGTCTGGATTTACTTGGTCTTGCCCCAGAGCAGGATTTGATGATCTCTCAAGGCCCCTTCCAGCCCTACAGTTCTCTAGATGGATGGAGGGGTGTGCAAGGGACAGCCAGCCACATTTCCAATATATCTTTGTTCTGACCCTTACACACACTCCCCCTTTCCTCCTTCTTTGGGTGGTTTCCTTCCTTTGTGCTGGACCCAGCCCTGCTTCTGACTGTTCCTTTGTCTGTGTCCAAGTATCATATTTACTTTTATATATATATTTGCTTTTGCACTTCCTTCCTTCCTCCCTCCTTTATTCACTGAATGCCTTCATGCTTCTATCCGATTACAGAGATGGGTCAAAGCAGCTGCCCTCACTTACCCCTCGCTAAAGACAGAGAATTTCTCCCTTGTTGCATAATATTGTTTAAGGTACCTTAAGCCCTCAGGGTCCAGGCAGAAAGGCCACGATGAAGAAGGGGCACAGCCCAAATCATGTGGCTCTCAAGCCCCCTCTTCTTTCCCTAGGCCCCAGGAGTCAGGCAGGAATCTCTGTCCAGCACCACTCAGTTGTTGCTCATTTCTAGTAGGTATAGCCATATCTTCCACCCACCTACTACAGTTGGGAGCTAGTTCTAAGCCAGCCACTTCCTGGGAACTGGAAAATCCCCTTCAGGAACCTACTGAATTCACAGGAACATCCAGCATCAAAGAAACACCTGGGAAACCTCAGCTAATAAAGAACTAAAAGGAGGACAGCATAATTCATCCATTCATTTACGGAAAATTGTTCCTGCCAAGCTCTCTTTTTTGATGAGATTACAAGTTTGGTTGATAAGCTATGAGCATTGCTGTAAGGCACTTAGATGAGGTGAGGGATAGCTCAGTGGTTTGTGCACTGGCCTACTAAACCCAGTGTTATGAGTTCAATCCTTGAAGGGGCCATTTAGTGATATGGGGCAAAAATTTGTTGAATGAGTTAATTGGGATTGGTCCTGCTTTGAGCAGGGGGTTGGACTAGATGATCTCCTGAGGTCCCTTCCAACCTTGAGATTCTATGACTTCTGCAAGGCATTTGACTTTGTACTCATAACATTTTGATTGAAAAATTTGAAATGAGCTTGAGCCACCTTAAATGGACTGTCAGGTCTCACATTGCCACTGTAACCAGGAAAACAGCACTGAGCAGGTAGGTTTCTAGCGGACTCCTGCAAGGAGAGGTTCTTGGCTTTACACTATTTAAGAGTTTTATCAATGACCTTGCAGAAAACACATCATCATCACTGATAAAGTTTGCAGAGGACACAAATATTGGGGGAGCAGTAACTAACAAAGAGGGCAAGTCACAAATTCAGACCAATGTGGATCACTTGGTAAGCAGGGCACAAGTAAACACTGTCTTTTGATATGTACACATCTGGGACCACAGACTGTCGGCCATACCTAGAGGATGGGGAACTCTCTTCGGTGAAGCAGTGACCCTGGAAAAGATTGCGGGGTCATTGTGGATAATCAAGTGGACATGAGCTCCCACAATGATGCTGAGGGAAAAAGGGCTCATACAATGCTGGGATGTATAAACTGGGAAATCTCCTTATTTTACATCTATATTTAGCACTGGTGCACAGGGCCGGATTAACTCTCCTGTGGGCCCAGAGTTATTAGATTGTGCAGGGCCTCTGTCTACACGGCTTCTTCCGAATCTAAAACAAAATGATCACACTTAGGGCATCAAGAACACTAACACTACACTAAACTTGCCTTTTAATTAACAGAGAGCCATTCGGGGGTTACATTTCAATCTAAAAACATGTAAATATAGTTTATTCAAAATAGAACAGTTGTTCTAGGGTAAGAAGTTGGCTATTAGTTGCTTTGTGGGAGAGAGTTTAGGTGCAGGAGGAGGCACCAGACTGGGGCAGAGTGTTGGGGTGCAGAAGATGAGGGGTGCAGGCTTCATCTAGGAGGTGCTTACCACAGGCAGCTCCTGGCCCGTGGTGCAGCAGGGCTCAGGCAGGCTCCCTGCTAACATAGACCCATGCCACTCCCAGCAGCAGGCGGCTGCCAGCACGTCGCTGTGAGCCCCTGGAGGGAGGGGTACAGCATGTCTCAGAGCTGCCTGAGCCCACAGACACCATCCTTGCAGCTCCCATTGGCAGAGCAGAGGCTCCAGGATGGACCGGGCACACAGAGATGTTCAAGGAGGACACAGAGAAATCCTACTGCCACACAGTGCAGCGGGGTAAAGAAAAGAACGCTTGTTTGGAAGACAGAGAACAGATAATGAAGGCTCGGTCAGACTCGTTCTGAAGGGACTCAAAGCTGCTTGGGCAGCTTTCTTTGGCCCCTGCTTCCTGGGGTGTCACAGAAGTGGCCCCTGTCCTTCCACTTCATCTTGCTCTGCTGGAGTCTACTACCCCATGCACCGTATCCAGAGTTGCCCTGCAACATTACAAGACTTCCCTTGTATGTGTTGCTTAGCCTATGGCCCCTACTTCCCAGCAGCAAGGCAGGAGGTCCATGCATTTCCCCTTGCAGTAGAGTAAGGGGTGGGATGGTCACTCAAACATAGGCTTTAGGGGTTCTGTATTTAGGGGCTGATCATATCCGCTTACCTCCCACAACATGCCCCAGACTGAGCCAGCAGCGTTCCCAGCTGAAGCACAACTGTTTTCAGAGCCAGTGTGCTTGTGACCTCTTTTTTCAGAGTAGATCTGCACATTGCAAAGGAGGAGATAACCTACTTCAAGAGAGCAGCGGCAGCCATCACCAAGAGGACGCTGGGTTCTAGCGACACGGAGGTACCCAAGAGGAAGTGGTGAGGCGCAGGCTGTTTCTTGAAAATTCCACAATAGCAGAATATGCTAGAACCAGTGGGGAGGGGCTGGGGACAACAGGGCAGGTCTCTGATTTGATGGATACGATTGTGTCTGTAGTGTCGAATGAACCACTACATGTAGCCAATTCCTTCTCCACAGCTGGAGTCCAACAGGAACAAAAAGGGCATCACGTCATCAGCAGCCCACGTTAAGCGACAGCTACCTGGGTAGGTCTGAAGAGCTCCTAGAGAACAGCACAGCCAGGCCCTGGCTAAGAAGCGCAGAATGCTGCTTGACTGGTGTGCTGCTTCCAGGAACAAGGAGGTAGATTAGCAGCCATGCCCAGCTCTGGCACTGCCCTGCTGTAGAATACTGGGCAAATCGCTGCCCCATTCTCCCCTGCTGCCTTCAGGCTGTTCAAAGCGGTTTAGGAGGGAGGGTTCTATAGTTCGAACCTGACCCAAGTCTTTCCCTAGGGAGCCAGGGACAGTTCCAGGATTGACAGCAGAAACAGAGGCAAGACCAAGCTCCACCACCCTCACCTCCTGAACAGAACATGCCCAGCTCTGTCACGTTCTGTTAACGACCCTGGGAACTGATGTACTGTGGCTGGGTCTAACCCCCGTGTCCGTAACATGGATCAATGTTTTGGTTTGATTCCAGGATACGAGGGAGACCTTTTATCTAAGGGAGGTACTTCCCTTTGAGGTGCTGCCTTGAGTTCCTACAAGCCGCTTTCTAAAAGTTCTCTTGTGAGAGCAGTTAGGGGGTAGCTTTCCAGCACAGGCTGCATGGGAATTTCAGCATTACCGCCTGAGATTCTTTTTCCTCACACTCAGATGGTATTGTAACAAGGTAGAGAGATGTTTAATTCAGTCCCTGCTCACAAATGCACATGCATAGCTCCACCTCACCTTTAAAAATCATGGTGATGTATTCGCTGTATCCACTGGGGGCTGGAGGACTTGCGTTCCAGAAGAAATGTGCCCTTGAAAGGGCTTCCCTTACCCAACCACTAAAAGCCCTTTTACCCAAGCAGGGCTCACAGGAAAACTATGGATTCTTAATAGAAAGCTTCACCTCATCCTGTTCTTTGGGGTCGGCGGTTCAGACACAGAGCATGTGTGATTGGCACAATTTTTGCAACCTGGCCCACATTTCTGGTTTGAAATCAGAGTTTTCCTTCTTCTAGGTGCACTGTCTCCCGCTGCCGAGTGGCTTACCTGCCTGACCAAGGGAAGGAACTTGCTCAAGGGCACATAGCAGCGAAGAGAGAAAGCCAGGAACAGGACTCAGGCACAGCTGCCACCCTCAGATTCCCACTGGAACAGATACACCACTACCTTCAGAAGAGGTCCCTCTTCCTTCGGTTTAGGGAAGGGATTTATTTCATATTAGCTGGAAAAAGCTAGCTGACTGTACTAGATCAAGTGAGCACATTTGAATAAAAGACCATAAAGTCATTTACAAAGTCAGATAAGACTATATTGTACTGAACTCTAGGATGGGGTTGGGAGAGGAACGATTCCCCTGGAGAAATTTGAATGTTAAATTCTTACTTGACTTCCTCCTAAGTGCACTAAAAGGCCCATGCCAAAAGCACCTTGCATACAGAGTGGTGTCATGATTTATAGTCAATAGCTTGCACACATGATATGGTGCTAGATGGTGCTTAATTTATGCCAGGGCTAAGCCGCAGCTCCTCTAGAATTCGTAGTTCATAGCCCCAGCACCTCTGGGCTTGCTGCATCATTTATGAAAATTAAAAAAAACAAAACAAACACACACATTGCTTGAGCCTCAGCATCTCTTTCATTACAAATTAAGCTCTGGAACTTGTCTGTAATAGATGATATCAGCTCTCTGATCAGCTGTTTACATTAATCTCTTTACGTAGATCACAAAGCTGCAGCAAGCCACCGCTGGCGTCTTTGCTTTGAGTGTTTTAATTAGCAAGCAGAATAGAAAACAGTGTTTTGTTTTTAAATTCTGTTCAACAGTTGATAGGAGGGGTCAGGAGAAGCAGGCCTCCTAAGTTTACCAAAATAATAATCAAACCACTGTGTAGCATCTTTTGTCACTTACAACAGCTGCCAAACACTACAGCAGACTTCCCCTCACACACAACCTGGTTAAAAATCAGACTCCCCACGCCCCTGGTTAAAAATCCACATGCCAGCAGCATGTCACTTCCCTGAACCAACACCAAATGCGTTACCATGGTGTGTCCCAACAATGCCGTGGTCCCCAGCCTCACAACCATGAACGAATAGGTGTGCCCAGCCCCACAGTCTGAAGCAGGGAAGTCTCATGCCCATTTCACAGATGAAGCCCAGAGATTAAGTGATTTTCCTCAAGGACATCCAGGGAGTGTGTCAGAGCTGGGAATTGAACCCAGAGATCCCAAGTCTCAGTCCAGTCTCTTAACAGCACAGCCACCTTTCCAGAAGCCTATTGTGGCACATTCCTTAGAAATTCCAGCCAAGCTCTAAAACAGTCTTCCCAAAAGCCATCAAAAAGAGACCCAACAACCTAACCATTCAACCTCGCCGTTTTTATTTGAGTAATGCAAGTTCTTTCTCTGCCATGACATACACAGGGCTGCCTCTTCCATATGGCTAGCTGACTGTGTGGAAACTAAGTGATATAGCAAGTTTCAATAAATGTCAATTTTAAGTATAAAAATGTTTAAGATCTTTGAATACAATAGAACAAGTATATATTGTTATTAAACTCTTCCAGAAAACACAACTAACACACAATGGCTGAGTTAAGTACAGTATTAAGTAAAACAGTATCATCAAGCAAATATCTGGACAATACCATTAAAAACCATCTTTCCTGTAATTTACAAATATGCAAAGTTATCAGGTTACATAAGATTAAGAAGCATTTTGCTTACTAACATGAAACATTACAGTTTTGTAATGTATCATAATTAACCATGTATACAGGGTTTCTGTGTCCTTGTGGTTTCCATGGCACATGGTGCCAATTTGGCGAGGCCATCCATTGGAAATCTGAGCGGTAAGAACCAGCAAAGAGAATAGCCGCCAACACCCCACTGAGAAGTGGGATGTTCAGCCACACCTGTGCTCCGTTCTCCCGCTCATGGTTTGCCACTTAGAAGGACCTTGATTTAACCACAAGATGGACATAATTAAAAAAACATCACCACATAGATACAATGTGTATCAACAAGTCAACTGCTTCTGGCCTGCACATGAAAGTTTCCTTTGCACCCTACATAAAATGCTGGGACCAGAATCAATTGCTAAAGTATTTGTTTGTGTATATCTTAAAATTTTAGTTACAGTATCTACAAGTCACCGAAGATACCCTTAACCAAAACGGACTGAAGAGGGTCAATTCATCATAAACAAAATGACACAGCTTTGGATATCTTGGGAATGTGAAGGGTGCTTGTGGGGGTAGGGAGAGAATAATATACAGGGGTGGCAAAGGAGTGGCAAATTCAAAGAGAAAAAACTGAAGAACTGAACATTGCCAAGAATTTAGAGGCGCTATCAAAATTGTAGCAGCAAAAGGGAAGCCACACAACTTGCAAGTCTAAATGGGACCTTAATCACTTCATGTTACTGATCCCCACAGCCATGGTGGGGTGATGGCAGCGGGGTGGGGGGGTACATCCCAGGGGTTCCAGTCCTCTCCTCAGCACTAGACAGGGGATTCCACAGCCAGGCAGAAGGGACGACCAGTGCTTTAGAAGAGCAGCACAAGTCTGCTCTTCTCTGAAGTTTGGTACAGAAGGTAGTTTTGGTGGAGAAAGTGCAGGAGACAAGGCTCCAGAGTCCAGAATGTAGGTTTGGTGCAGTGCCAGGCCCTTCCAGGCAAGTGGAGAGAAGAGAAAACTCTTCACTCTTCTGATTAGTGGGAGTCCTGCAGCAGGCGAAACAACTGCCCTATTCGCAGGAGAGCAGCCCCACAAAAAGCCAACTCATTAGCCGTGGGGAGGGCAGGGAAAGGCTGTAAAAATGAATTCAAGTCAGCTACTGGAATCTGGCTTTTCACAGACAGAAATGGAATCTGCCACTTCCTGACAAGGACAAAATGAAGCTGCCCAATGGGAGTTCAAAGCAAGCGGCTCAGTTAGGAAGCAAGGAGCAGACTGCATGATGAGCACAGACTCCAGCCTTTCCCAAGATGATGTTACACAGACGCTTATTGCAAAAGGCACCATCTCAGAGTAACTCCACAACCCCACTCACTCCAGTGGAACTGCCCGGTCTTTCCTGTAAAGCGCCATACATCTGACTGTGTCCTACATTGCCTTTGAATGCTGCAGGCTAATGGGAAGAACCAGGGACCAAAGTGCCCAAATGACGATTGTAGGAGCTCAATGGGCAGGACATAGCCACCTGCTCCATCAGGAGAATTGCTTGTCTGTGCTCCTGAGAAAGGCGGAATCCACCCCCTTTCCCCAGATTTCTGCTAATATGCTCTATGGGAGGATGGGACAGTTTCCTCACAGGCCGCTTTCTGAGGTGCACTGGGATTGGCCACATCAGAGCACGCCATGGGCCCATCGAATCTGGTATCCTGCCCTCATCTGGGACCTGATGCTTCAGAGGAAGGAGAAAACCCTCATTAAGGCAGCCGTGCCAGTTGTGCTGTGCTGTCCGCAGGGGAGAGACTGGTTCCAGGACGCCCAGCACACCATCGTCTGCCTCACATACCTGGGTTCTGAGACTTGTACGTCAAGATTTCAGCAGCTAGTCTTTGGGGATCCAACAGCTGAGGGAAACGGCTCATCACAGCATCAACTAAATGGGGATGGAATATGCCACACAGTTTCACGTGCACATTAGCTCGCTCTTCTGCAAAGCGGTCCGGCAGGGCCCACTGGCAGCGTTCGCTGTACGCAGGCGCCGGGGCTCTCTGCAATGGGCGAGGGTCTCTGACGTTGCTAGGTCGTGTCGACGTGGGAGGCATTTGATATGGCTCAGACCAGTATTCACGAAGATGATGGGCTGGGGCATTATACTCATTGGGAATGCTATAATGCCCAGTACCCGGTGGATGTATGGGCATTCCATAGCTTGGGAAAGAGTGAGGGGACCTCGTGTGGGAGTTCTCAGGACTATATGGCAAGTAGCTAGTAGCAGAGACCGATTTGCGAGAGCCTTGCTTATAGTGGCCAAGGGTGTCCTGCTCTACACTAGGAGAGTGCTGGTAAACAGGTCTCTGCCTGCTGCAGCTACAGACTGCCATCTGCTCAGGGTGGGAATGCTCACAGTGACTGGTAGATCTGCAAGGCCACAGCTCAGACATTTGGTTCTCAAGGGATCCAATGCCTGAGTCTAGATGCTCCTGAGAGATGTAAGAGAGAGAGTCCATATGGGGAGAAGGGGGAGGGTGCTGGTACCAGTCAGAAGATCGATAGCTGCCATTATTAGAGGGGACACTGGCCAAGGCACAATCACCCTGGATTTGGAGGGGACTGTCGCTAGGTTTTGCTTTCTGGGCTGAGCTTTTCCTTTCCATGGAGGCCTTCTGCACAGAGCCTTTGTCACTGTCTGTGGACACAGAGCAGAGGAGCTCTGCCTGGGAAGGTCTCCTGCTCTTTTTCTCCTCTTTGGCAGTGCTGGTGGGGCTTCTGGTTGGGGACAGCCTTGCATTGGCCCGTAGCTCATCAGCCACAGAGCGCTGTGGCTGGTTGATCCTTTCGGGGTGATAGAATTTACACTTAATCCCATAAGTGCATTTCTTCCCTGCAAGGAAAAGGCAGAACATAGGGTGACCTGCTGCAACTGACCAACTGTGCACAGTCTACTCTGTACAGACACCGCTGCCCTCAAGCATACAAGGCTCATCTTACCGTAAGGGCACTGCTGTTTCTTGTTTTCTGGAACCAAAGGTTTCTTTCTTAGGAAGTTCTCCAAACTGGGGCCATGCCGCCCTAAGGGGTCATCTGGAGGCATAAACCTAAAAGAAGATAATATGCATCAGTCAGGAGCAGCCACTTTGCTGGGCCAAGTTTTCAGTCTCAGCTTCATGAGGATTAAAAATTACTCACACCTGCGAACCCCTCCTCATGCCAGCCCAGAAACAAGCCCTTGCATGGGCTACAGGAGTCAATGATTCAAACAATTCCTCTAGAGCCATCAGGGTGCCACTATTTGGAAGAAGAGTTACTCTTTTAATTCTCCCTTAGTGACCCATGGCAGGCTGACCTGCTCATTTGCCAAACAGAGGAGGGCTACCTCCCATTAGCACTTCTCAAGTCAACTAGAGAAGGAATGATGGAGATTGTTGAAAGAGGCTTCTTGCCCCAGGAACAGAGCAAGCTGCCTCCCCTGCGTTGCTGGTCATGCCAATCCTGTGCTGTGCTGTCAGCATGCTGGGCCAGCTGATCGTTTTCCCATTTGCAAGGCAGAAGAAGTGAGTGCGCTGTACCAGTGCCAGGCCTGCTCAGGAATGTCAGCAGGGAGGAACTCCTGGCTCCAAGCAAGCCAAGTGCAGCAAGAGCCACTCTTGGCCTTTTCTTTGTGCCCTTCCTGTGACTTGCTGCAGACTGGGAGGAGCTGTTCCACATAGGAAGCACCCAGTCACTTCCTCGCAAATATTCACCTTAAGTCATTTGCTTTACCCTGTGTTTGACACTCACCTTTCCTGCCCTGGCATGCCACTGACTTTCTATTAATCAAAGGCACCCTAAATACCATGATCACTTAAAACTGCTGTATTGTTTTTAAGTAACTGCGGATCGGGAACGTACTTGTCATTAACAAAGGAATACATCAGCAAGCGCTCCTCAATGAACTTCTTCCATTCTGGACGCTCATTCTGCAGGTCACGGTAAGTGTCATTGGAAACCACGATGCCATCAGACTCATATGCCAGTTTCACAATGAAGCGGTCATCATAACAGACAACACGTTTGCCTCCAACCCGCCTGGAAGGAGTGAAGACCAGAATTTTCTTCTTTTCAAGGTCACGGAGAATGTGCTGGTCTGGAACAAACAACCATGAAAAAGTGGCATAAACACACACAAGCCCATACAGCCTGGTATCATTTCCAGGCAACAGATACCAAGAAAGTAAAAGTGTAATGTTTACAGGGGGAGAAAAAACTAGCTCTGAATATGCAGAGTCCAGTCGGTTCCAAAGGAGCAAGGCTGCTTTGACATTTCAGTTACTCTGTCCTGCACAGACTGCTACTGTTAAAATCTTGCCAGTTTATAGCAAGTCTTTCAATTTCCTCAGCCAGTCTCCCTCACAGTTGAAAGGGGCACTGAAGCAAACTAAATTTAAACACAAACCAACTGTTTTCGGGCTAAGGCACTGGACTGGACTCTGAAGATCTGGGTTCAGTCTGTGGCACAGCCAGGAATAACTTCTGTGATCCTGGGCAAGTAACTTTGTCCCTCTGTGCCTCCATCCCTGATTTGTAAAATAGGGACAAGGATTCTTTTCTTGCACATATTAGCTGTGTAGTTTGTAAGCTTTGAGGCACGGACTGACTCCTCCTATGTGTTTCTATAGCACCTAGCACAGTGAGGTCCTGATTTTAGTTGGGACTTGCAAATGCTGCTGTAGTACAATGAAACTCCAGTCCCCATGTTTTCTTCAACCTATGACAAACAGAGCAATTCAGGCAAGGCCAAAGCATGCCTTTGATGGAAGTGGTCAGGCTGACCTTTTATAGTTCGCGAGAGTATGTATGGATTTCTTTTCAGAGCTGAAACACTGACTTAGGAACACCTAAAACCTCAGTTGCTTGGAAACTCAGAACATCAATTTTCAATACCTGGACCCATAAGAATAGATCCCCATCCTGGTATATTTTACCAAGCTGCTTGTCTTAACATTTCATACAGGTGGTGCTGCATGGCCATTTACAAGAGGAGAAAATGAATTTGAGATAAGAAAAGGTAACACATCAGGTGAGTAAACTTCAGGAATAAGGAAGCATTTTAGAATAAAAAGTTAGTTATGTTCTTTGAACTCAGCTTCCTTCTCCTCTAAGCAAGAGCTTGCTTGGAGGAGAGGTTAGGGATTCGAAATCTCTCTGATCAGAAGCTTGGTTAGGTTTCTAGCGTTATTTTCTATTCAGTACCTAGCAGCTTACTGGCCAAAAGGACCTTAACATTATTAAAATGCTACAACTGGAAGCTTTAGAGATTTAGTTTTGGCTTTAGGAGTTCCACACCTGTGATAGGCACATCTGGTCTTGGCTGTTCTTTCCTCCAGGATGGCACAAAGACTGTGATATCTGGGTGTCCTCTGTCCCAAAACCAGTGAACGGCCAGCAGGATACCTCGGCAGGAGAACACTTCTTTATTTCCATGGCTGCATTAGAGGATTGAAGAGGACCTTGTTTTCAGTATTCAGATACAATATACTTTTGTGTATTCACAGACAGCACACAAGTCAGACAGTCCAATACTAAGCAAGTAGAGCCAGTGTTTTAGACATTCTGTTCAAGGTGGTACTTTTGTAGACACAGTATCCTATTACTCTATAGCTGCTGAATTTGTACATTTACTGCAATACATTAAAGAGGTTGGAGGGCACCAGTAGTTGTCTTAAGCTATTCTAAGGCTGCAATACCCACAAATCCTCAGACACACAGAGCACTGACAACTTTCACCAATTTTTAGCACCTCTGAAATCGGGGCCCACTTGTTTAAAATTAGGCACTCAAATCTATATTTAGGCTCCCAAGTTACATTTAAGTTCTTGCGCTTAGCTATGTTGGGGTGGGATGGGTGGAACAGGAAGAGAAAGAAGAGGGAAATCACACCCATATCCAACAGAGCACTACTGGCAAACCCTCCTAGTGCAAGTGTAGTTATGCCAGCAGAAAAGTCCATTTGCAGTATAGCTTCATTTTGTTTGGCGAGCTGGGATAAGCAAACAATACCGACAAAAAGACTTTTGCCACTACAACTTTGTTCAGACTAGAAGGTGTCACCAATGTAGCTATACTGGCAATGCGTTGTAGTATAGATGAGTCTTCTTTTTCCTTTTGCTTTACTTCACACCAAAAACAAGTTCCCCATTTTTACAGAGGATCTTTGTCAAAGGACAGATCCTCTCCTCATTATACAGAGCCCAGTACATAGAGAGACTACCTGTGACTGCACTGTTTGCGAAATGGCAGCTTCAAACCAGAAAGCCCCTAATCAATTCTTTGTCTCTAACAGGCCAGCTGGATATAATCAAAAGAAGGAAAAATTCTACCAGCAGAAAAGAGTAGTCACAAGTATCAGAGGTTAGTTGCTAGTATAACACAATCCTTCCTACTGAATGGTCAATTAACTCAGATCAATAAGTCTCTGGTGAGTTTCTATAGAACAAATAGCTAGTAATCATTTCTTTGCAGGTTCCAGTATTCACACAATGTTATCAGTGCTTATGTTGCACATTAACTAGAATTATCATCAACTGTTTCCAGGTTACAAGTTTCACAGTAGTGACTGATCAGGGCTGTAGGTTGTATTTACTTTATGGTGACTTTCAGAGATCATGTGTGGTGCACTGAAGAGTATGAATGGGGAGTCACTCTTCAAGAGAATTGATTCTCTCTCACTACTCACTTAAAAATTCATATTCCATTTCAAAAATAATACCCATAATGCAAAATAATTAGATTATGGTCCATGCAAACTCAAGAATCTTCCAAACTTCAAGGAACTTGCTTTATATGTTTAAGCAACCCTCCCTTCAGTAGGTAAAAGATACTCTGGAAGGCTATGTTCAGAGTCAAGTATTTTTGAAACAAATAAGAATGACATTAAACGAAGTGCATTATCAAAGTAACAAAGAAATGCAGCAGCTTATTAGCATACAAAAAGCCTGGTCTCATCTCTTGGGGGGTGGACAACTGACTACCCTTGAACCTAGTTCATTTTGTCACACAGACTCATGTGTTCTAACTGGCCAGCTTTGATCAGGCCATCTTGTGATCCATTATCATAAACACAGTCTGTGATCTGGGGCTCAGATACCCAAAGAAAACACATGAAAGGCAACTACTCATGTTGGTGTTCTCTGAAGAGCATTCACATCACAACACTTTTCACAAGAACCAGGGTTGTAACTCTTGTATCCTTGCCAAATTCTAATTTAAGTAATCATATGGTGCCTACTTAAGCTCCCTTGCAGTTTCAGAGAACAAGATTGGTTTCCTGTTCTAAACCGTAGTGTAATGTTAACGTGTCAATAAAAAAAAAAAGTCACATTCCACGTCAGAGGTAGATGCATCTCACTGAAGATATTCCTGGTTCAAAACTGCTCGGGAAGTCTTCATAACAAAAGATGCCAAATAAATGCAAGATAACACAAACAGGATTAGTATTATCTTAGTATTGCCTGCAAGTCTTATCACCGTTTTTAAAGGTGAAAGTTCTTATGTGGAAAAGCAATGGGCACCTCTTCAGGAGAAATCTGCTAATTTATACCACCATCACGGGTTCAGAATGGCTTATGACAAGACAAAGGTACATAGATCACAAGAACGAGGAGGAGTCCGGTGGCACCTTAAAGACTAACAGATTTATTTGGGCATAAGCTTTTGTGGGTAAAAACCCACTTCTTCAGATGCATGAAGTGAAAATTACAGATGCAAGTATAAATATACTGACACATGAAGAGAAGGGAGTTACCTCACAAGGGGAGAACCAGTGTTGACAAGGCCAATTCAATCAGGGTGGATGTGGTCCACTCCCAATAACTGATGAGGAGGTGTCAATACCAAGAGAGGGAAAATTGCTTTTGTAGTGAGTCAAGGCCCACATCATATTAAGCCATTCTGCAGTCTTTAAGACTGATCTCGCAAACTCTTGGCCAACTAGAGTAAAGACTTGAGTAAATCTCACCATCTCCACACAGTAGGCGGCACTATATAGTGTTTGCAATGCTGAGGCAAAAAGCAGGTACAGTATAGTTAAATGAAGTCAGAGATAACTGGAAAAACCTGAAGCACAGACATGAGAAGGGGCATCTTTTTTGGTGCATGTGGGTGTAAAAACATCTCCCGTAAAACATACAGAAGTAAATGCTCTGTGGAAAAAGCTTTGGACACAACGGTCCTTGTATTACCCATTGCATGCCAGATTCCTGAACCCTGCTCTCAAGTTCTTTGGGTAACAATGTCAAAAGGGCCTACATTCAAAGAGACTATTGTTTCTCTGCGAAACAGTTAAATGCCAGAAACCTTTACATCAATGTGAGCAATATGTAGGGTGAAAAATACCAAAGACAGTAGGGTTTTGGCCTCTGGATCTTCTTGTTAGGGTCTTATGAAGTGAAAGCAGAAGGCTCATTATCCAAATTATTAGTTTTTTATGAGTAAAGTGGAAAAAGGCACTTATGTTCTTTCCTCAACAACAGATTTTTATTTTTTTTAAATGGCGAGTAGTTCAACAGTGTTCCTATTACAAGCCTAAACATGGTATTTTGTGGCTTTTGCCAGTTTAGTCGCTTTGATGTGGTAAGAGTGATTCTTTTTTTAAGTCCCTATGAATTTGCATGAAAAAACCCAACCCAAGGCCAACAGCAGCCACTTTCTAAATGAAATAATTTGGGCATGTTTTCTTCTCACCCACTGCCACAGTAATAAAACACAACTTCTGCTTTGCCTTTTAGAATACAGTAGAACCTCAGAGTTACGAACACCGGTTACAAACTGACCAGTTAACCACACATACCTCATTTGGAACCCGAATTACACAATCAGACAGCAATGGAGACAAAAAAAAGTACTGTGTTAAATGTAAACGAAGAAAAAAATAATGGGAAAGCAGCATTTTCTTCTGCATAGTAAAGTTTTAAAGCTGTATGAAGTCAATGTTCAGTTGTAAACTTTTGAAAGAACCACCATCACGTTTTGATCAGTGTTATGAACAACCTCTATTTCTCAGGTGTTCGTAACTCTGAGGTTCTGTTGTAAAAGGGTTTAAAGAAACCCAACACCATCCAAAGTTCACTTCCTCACTGAGCCAAACCCCAGCCTAGAAAATGTTTTAAAGCTCCTGAAACAGAGACTATATTATAATAAAACTGAAGACATGCTCAGATAGGACAGTGATGGGAGTCAAATGAATACCTGACCAGGCAGAGCTTTCACTACTGCAGGACCAAGAATTACTATTTTCTCCTTCAGATCCCAACTCCAGGGTATTTTACAGATTACAGAATCATCATCATTTGAACTGGTTCTACAAGGACATAGATTTGAAGTGATATTTCCATATAATCATTATATGGAATTTTCTAATTTAATCAAATTGGGTCCTTCACTCCATAGGAATAAAAAGAGAGCCAAGCTGGGGAAGCAACTTCTGTTGGTGGGAGACAAGATTTCAACCTATACAGAGATCTCCTCCAGGTCTGGGAAAAATACCAGAGCATCCCAGCTAAATACAAGGTGGTACAAATTGTTTAGCATAAAGGACTACCATGTTTTAAGATCAGAGGGGTAGCCGTGTTAGTCTGGATCTGCAAAAGCGACAAAGAGTCTTGTAGCACCTTATAGACTAACAGATAGTCTATAAGGTGCTACAAGACTCTTTGTCATGTTTAAGAGACCATTCAAGGTAAAGTGAGCAATTAACAGTAGTAGGGCAAGGAAGGGTCAGTGGGTTATCGACTGTGATAATGAGCCATAAATCCAGGATCTTTACTGAGTCCATGATTTTTAGCATCTAGCAGAGTTAGGACTTTAAACTCCCAGGCTTGTCTTTTGAAGGTGTTGTGCAGATTTCTGACGAGGACGGAGAGGTCAGATATGGAGTCATTGTTTTGTGAAGAGTGCTCATCCATGGATGACTCGGGGTGTGTGTCTTATTTTTCTGGGAGAGTTCATTTGCGAGCATAGTGATTGTGCGGTTTCACTCACAGAGTTAGTGGGCTATTAGTGCACTGGATGAGACGCACCACATGTTGTGATAGGCACGTGTGGGACCCACAGGTCTGAAACATGTTGGGGGAGGGTCCTATGACTGCCCATCCCACTTGAATGGTCTTTGACAATGTTAACTCCTTATTCTAAACAATCTGTTCCACCTTGTATTTAACTGTAATACTATGGATATGCCTACATTGCAAAGTAAGCCAAGGCTTGAGCCTAACCCCCCTCCTGTCTACATACAAATCATATTAATCCAGGGCTCAGGCCAAGGATCCCAAAGGGCTCGAGGGTGAGAGTCTGAGTTAAGTCAGGACCGGGGTTCAAGCCCTATTGCAAATGCAGACCCACTGGACTCATGTTCTGGGAGTGTGCTACAAGTATCCTTCAGTCCCACAGGCCAACTTTATCTGCCCTCTGCAGAGTCAAGTTTTCCCACATTGCACCGAGAACAAAGGGCTAGAGCAGCAGTGTCCAATACATGTGGCTAGTGGTTAATGTGATTAATAGGCTATTGTATTGTGGCTAATGCATGTGGTTTTTCAATAATGTGGCTAATAAGAAAAATTCAAAACCACGAGGGTGGCTAGCATCGAATTTCTGTTGGACACCACTGGGCTAGACTTTCTATATTTTGGAAGTGTGCAGGACTGAGGTAGTTGGACTCAGACCCATGTAATGCAGCGCAGAATAAATGCTGGAGCAGCAAGTTAGGACCAAGGGTTCAGTAATTCCTAACCTGGAGTTACAAATGAGCGTAGAGACTCAAACTGTACCTTAACAAACCCAGGGTCTGTTAACTCAAGTTCTACTAACCCTAGGCTTATATTGCAGTGTAGACCTGTGACGGAATGGGAATGTTCTCAATGACTCCTCTGACTATTGTGTGAAGGTGTCCATACCTGAAGCTGTAACTTGACTCCAGGTAGGGGGGAAAGAGGTCTCCTGACCGCCTGCCCAGGAAGGAGACAAAGAAAGCAGGGGAGAACCTGGGGAGTGAGTTTCAGTCGGGATCTGGCTGGGAGCAGAGAGTGAGCAAAAGGCTGGGAGTGCCTGCCTCTCTGGCCCCAAAATGGATCCAGCAGAGGGATCGCGTTCGCTCTACCTACAAGCTCTGTCTTAGATCACCTGTCATCTAATAAACCTCTGTTTTACTGGCTGGCTGAGAGTCATGTCTGACTGTGTAGTTGGGGTGCAGGATCCACAGGCTTCCCCTGGACCCCACCTGGGTGGGCTCGCTGGGGGAAGCGCATGGAGGGGCAGAAGGTGCTGAATGCTCAGAGGTCAGACCCAGAAAGGTGGAAGCTGTAACCTGTGAAGCTCCTAGCCTTGGAGACAGGCTGTTTACGGAGACAAAGCTACTCCCCAGAGTCCTGACTGGCTTTGTAGGGAGCAGTTCCAGACAATCGCCCTGGGGACTCCATGACAAGACCTACCCTTTGAGTACCTTTCCCAGACCTGAAGAAGAGCTCTATATAAGCTCAAAGCTTGTCTTATTCACCAACAGAAGTTGATCCAGTAAAAGATATTACCTCACTCACTTTGTTTCTCTAGTATCCGGAGACCAACATGGCTACAACTACACTGCAAACAGGACATTAAAAAAAAAATTAGTTCTACTGCATGTGTAAGAGGATTTAAGCCACAGACCAATTTGAGACTGTTACAAGGTCTATTTGGATATGGAACAAACGGGGAATCAAACCTCTCCTAGGTTTGTTTTGTTCACCATCCGCCCAGTTATTCAAAACAAATGCAGAACTTTACTGTATCCCAGAGACAGGACTGCTGCCTGCAAGCTCTCTTTCAAACCTCATTGAGAATGTTTTAAAACAGTAAGCTCCCAAAGTTCAATTAGCTTACGTCAGTGGCCAAAAGAAACATACCCAGAAAGGAGTTTTTACAAAACCCATAGAGTTGAAAGACACCCAGACATTTACCACCACAGTTCCTGAAAGATTAAATGAAAAACATGCATTCACGATTCTGGAGTCCCAGCTAACAAGTCAGAGTCTGTAATGAAAGTGGCCAAATGGGCTGATCTGATTTGGCAACTACTGTGAAATTCCCTTAGAAGGAAGTAGAAGCTAATTTCCACTGAGATTTGCATATGTTGTTGAGAGCTGTACAGGGAGGCCTGCTGCTCATTGTGCAAGTGAATCAGCAGGGAACACACATACACCATTAATACAGGAAGTTTCAGAATGGAATTCCCCTCTCGGTAAACGGCTTTAAAAAACCACACTAGTCAACTGATTGCTTTGCAAACATTAAACTTTGTTCCAGCTGCAGTATTACTACATCTTTATAGGAATCAGAGAAGAAAGGTTCTTCCTTTAAACGGCAGCTAAAGATCAAGTGTTACAAGTACAGAAAAAGAGAAACCAAGACAGACATTGCCAGATGGACAGATTCTGTCCTGCCAAGTTTTCTTAAATATATCATAACAAATATTTAGAAGAGCAGAATCAAACAGTATTTGCTTTGGAACCATTCACCCTAAAGTTTAATCATACCAAGTGACACATTTCTAATGTGGGGGAAAAGCATTGCTTAATGCAACAAGGCAGACAAACCTGGATATGTAAATCAGCTACTCCCCTGAAGAGGGGGCAACCACAGGCATGACACTGAAAAACAAATAAACCTCCAAAACATACTTATGCTAGATGCCTCTGGATGCCCCCTGGAACATGTTTTAACTCCTCGTTCCTCTCCCTAATGCAGAAGGCCAAATCCCTCTGGTGGTCTAGAAATCCCACTAACTCTGAAATGGACAAGTGGGCCAATTCTTGTCTGCAGTTATTTCACGTAATACAAGTGCTGAACAGATCTCTTTCTCCACAGTCCCAAATCAAGGAGACTAATCACCACACAAGTGGTTTGCCCATGACCAGATCTGCCATATGCTCACCTTTGCTTGAGGTGGCTTGATGGAAGAGTATACAGGGGTAAGAGGTCACTGCAGCCTAATACTTTGTCTGCATGAACTAATAAATTCAGAGGTAAAGATTTCTGCAATAAAATTAACACTACCTGACTAGCACATCTCTTAAAATAAGGTCTTTTCTCACATGAACACACTATGCTGAGAAATGCAACTTTGTTGGAGAAACAATTAATGGAAAGGGGCTGCCCTCTCTCCTACACACACTTCCAGGTTAAGTCCATTGGCTATAAAGTCTGATAGGTCAGCATGCACATCAGACTGCAAACACAATATTTCCTGATCATACCGGCTAAGCTGGGCCTTGGCTCTCAGATCTGTTGTACAGACAGGAGATGGGGTGTTCCCCTGCCTTCCTCAGACAGTCTTACTCAGCCATACTGCCAATCCTGACTTGGGGGAAAAACCCCACACCTGTAAGCAGTCTCCATAAAGGACTTTCTTCTGCCCTAGGTCAATCTTCTAGAGCAGCTCTGTGTGCACCAGCATGAGAGATTAAGACAATCAAATACAAACTGAAGGAAACTTGTATTTGAACTAAAGTAGTGGAATCAGATTTGAAGGCCAGTGTATTATCCTCTGGCCAACTGGTTCCACAGGACTCGATTTATTTTTTTTTAAATCTAGAGGTAAGTGTACTGTATGTGCAAAAAGTTCACTATAGAGGAGCCTTCCTCATATTGCTCCACTTCTCCCCCCAAAAATCCACTTTACCATTCTTAGGGGGCAAAACAAGGCTGAAAACTTTTAATCCAGCCTGAGCCAGTACTGAATCTGTCTAGAACACATGGTACCACGGATCTCTTGATCAGATTGCCTATGAAAAGAAGGCAGGCTCTCTCAACAGAAGGTCTGAGAGATTTGCAGATGAGTCATCTTGCCTCCATGTTCACAGCTGTCAATGATGCTACAGAACTGGTGTGCCCATGTCATTCTAAACTGGAAATCTGTCCCTCTTTTCCTCCACCCAACCTGCAGATCTGCCATGAGACTGAACCAAAGTGTTGTGGAAACTAGACCTCAGATGCTGTGTTACTCAAAGTTACAGCCTCTTCTAATTAATCTTGAAAAAATTATTTGTTGAGCAACTTCCTGCTTTTAGAGCTTACGCACAGTAATTAGGTAACAGGGGATTTCACTTCTGCTTGCTAGTTTAAACAAAAGAACTTTAGCATCTCATATGAAGCAAGTCAAAAATTCCCACTGGGCATAAAAGCCCCCATCATTTGCACCCTGATGGGAAGTCATGGCAGACAAACCAAGGCCTGAATGGGCCATTAAGACGGATTGAACCTCACATTTGTAGATGTTGCCTTTGCAGGTGGGGGAATGAGACATGTTGGTGAGATTGCTCTATCAAAGCCCAGCCTGGCCTCACCTTTGTGGACAATTTGGAGGCCTCCAGAGGTTTTTAACTTGACAACTTTCACAAGCACTAAATCCCCCAAAACGAAAAAACATTAAGAAATGGAAAGAAATTGCTTTATAATTTAATCTCATGCCAACTATGCTAAAATTAAATACACTTCTTCCACTTAAGGGGACCAACATACCTCATTGCCACGTTGCTTCCATCAATAACAATGGGTTTTAAGTTACAGCCTTCCTTCTCGTCAGGTGCAGGGGTTTTATTGACAACTCCCCCACGAGGTACCAGTGGGGCTTCTATGGTCTCCTGAGGGGGGTCAGTAGTCTCTCGGTCAGCAGCTGCAGCACCATGCTTTACAAGCTCCCCAAGGACTGTGTTGGTATCAGCATTTAAGCCCAGTTTTTGGAGGACAATATAGATCTCTTCTGATGAGTAGCCCAGTTTGCGGAAGAAGTCCACTTTCATTTGCATCTCAGCACTGTCCATGAGGTCCTGCTCTGAAATCTTGAGCCTTTCCTGTGCTGCCCAGGGTACCACATCCACCATGCTTAGTGGCTCACACTTGGTCAGGCTCTGGCCCTTGGCAGGAAGCACACAGTTCAAGCTGAAGTGATCGTTTTCAGACCTGTCTCTGGAGCTCATGCTTTTGTCAAACAGAACAACTTAATGTTTGCCAACTGGAAGCATCTCACCCCAGCTGGGAAAACCCAGAGCAGAAGAAATACTGTCCAAATTCATAATTTTCCTCAGGCAAGTTCTGCTCTTCATTCACACCCAGTATCTGTGAATCAATATAGTGATCATTAATTCCTAAAGACTTGATCTAAAATAAAGGAAATGCAGGAACTGTTTTCACATTAACATTCTTCAAATTCTTTGTGGCTCAGCTACTCAAGAACTCTGGAAATCCTTTTATTGATACTTCATGTTTATGTTTCCAAAGCACATCACAAGAACTAGGAAAGCTTTAGAAATCCCATCCCCCAACACCTTACTAACATGCAGATTGCTTGCACTCAATTTAATACAGTGTTTATCAAAATAGGGCATCAGAGGCACTTGTTAAAATGATCACATATGCCATAGCTTCTGGGTTGTACAACATCACTCTCAGCACATAAATAGCACTTTTCACCTTCAAAGTGCCCTACAAATGTTAGCTGATGAAGCCCCACACATGTCCCTAGAAGGTAGAGTCTGTTATTAGTCCCCATACAGATGGGAAAACAGAGACTAAGGCTGAGGAACTTGTGCCAAGTAGTGGAGTGAGGGTCAGCGACCGATGTGGAATCGGGCTGCAGATTCCTGGTCCTGTGCTCAGACCATGCAACCTCCTTGTCTGGGTTCCACCCTTCCAATGGGGGCAGCCTTACGGCCCCTTGGCTACTAGGTCATGAGTGAAAACGTGCCCGATGAGTATCAGGGTCACAGGACAGCGCGCACCAGGACTCGACGGGGGCCTCCAGCTTTTGTACAAAGAGCTTCTGTCCCGGGCCTGGGCACTCCTGCTTCAGGGACAGAAACGCAGGAAACAAACGCAGGGTCTAGCGGCTCTGCCCGGTCAACACAGTCCAGCAACCAGGGCCCGGACCAGGACGGGTCTTATCCCCCTACCAGGGACCTGCGGGGTGACCTTGGGCAAGTCCTGCACCCACACCCCGGCCTCTGTCTCCTTGCGCGCTGGCTCTGCACTTCAGCGGCGGGGGAACCTCTGATCGGGGGGGGGGGGGGGGGGGGGCCGGGGCCTCCACACGCAAAACAACCCCGCCCCCCCCCCCCCGCCCCGGGGGGGGGGCCCCCCCGCCCCCCCCCCCCGCTAAGGGGGGAGATGCCCCCCCGCCTCCCAAGGGGGGTTAAACCCCTGCCCCCCACCGCTAATGGGCGGTTAAACTCCCCAAACCGCCCTCCGCGAATGGGGGGGGTTAAGCGCCCTCTCCCCCCGGCCCCGACTGTACCCACCACTGACCCCCTCCGGGCCACCCGTCGCTCTGGGGGCGAACGGGCCCGGGCCCGGCCCGGCCCCTCCGGCCTGCGCGGAGCGGGACCGGCCCGACTCACCGGCCTTGCGCGGCGCGCCCCGCAGGATCCATGGGCGGCGGGGCCGGGCGTGCTGGGTCGGGGCCGCCGCTTTATACCTGGGCCGGGCCCGGCAGGTGGCAACGCGGAAGCGGGGCGGGGAGGAGCCGCGGCCGCTTCCTCATCCGCCGCGCCCGGCCTTGCAGGGCCCGCCCCGCGGCCTGGGGCCGGGAGCGGGGACTGGGGCCGGGGCAGGCCCTTGGGGCGGGGCGCGGCCGGCTGAGGAGCCCCCGGTTCCCCCTTGTGGCGTGGTCGAGGGGCCCCCTTCCTCTTAGACTTTTGGGGGGACACAGCCCCCCACATATTGGGGCAGGAGCCCCCTTCCCCCAGACGCAGAGAAATGGGGCGGGGTACAGGGACTCCCTCCTCCCCTTGTGTTTTAGGGCTGAGCTGTGACCAACGGCCTCGGCCGTGTGTCCCCAAAGCCGCCATTACAGCGAGGGGTGCTCCTGCACCCCGGCTGGAAGGGGTTTCCATTAGTGAGTCGGAGCTGGGGGGCTCCCGAAGGCGCCTCCCCTGAGGCGGCCACACTTGTGGGAGAGGCGCAGAGAGCAGCCTCGGCTCTTCCTAGCGCTGTGTGATCTTCCACAAGTGTTTCCCCAGCAAGCTGTGCAGATTGAAATCCTAAAGCTACATGGACCCATCTGTTGCTTTGGCATATATTCTTCTGCCAATCCTACATTAGACTTTCTTTTGCTCCATCACATATTCCTTGTTCTTCATCTATAGTTTAGTGATCATTACTTCAGGGTATTTGAGTTTTTCAGCCCATTTTGGGGGTTTTGTTGTCTCCATTTGTGAGATAGCTCAAGTGTTTTACATTTCTCCCCTTCCTCTCCTTTCCATCCCATTTTTCTACATTTTTATGCAGTTGCTGTGTTCTTACTCTGACACTTGAGTCTCTTCAAAGTCTTCACATTTACATAACATGGCAGGGGTCTGGAAGCCCCTGACTACAATTTACCCTGATGAACTGGTGCTATTACTTCTATACAGTACCATGCAGCTAGCTAAGGAAAACTACTGTTATGACAGAAGCATTTTAGACTTTTCCAAGACCAAATGGTCCAGTTCCACAAGAAGTTCATTTAGAAATCACAGCAAAAATGAGAAAGGAGGCAATTTCATCCTTAATAGTTCCTAAAATTCCATTTTAGTGATGATAAAAAGCCAATGCTTTCCAAAATAAGAGCACAATGCTCTTTAGATTTGTTTGTTACATTTTAAAACTTGCATTAGTAATTAATTTATTTTTAGATTTTTGATGTGTGCTATACAAGCATGTGATTTTTAGAGGGTAGAAAGAAGGGAGTATGAAATATTGCCTAAGAAAAAGAGTATCTTATTTTCTTGATATTTCCCCCTTTTATTGCTTTGGTCTCTTTCCAGTACCTGGCTAAGGTATTTATTTGTAGAATAATCACAGTTGATGAAGAAACCGGTCTTTTTTCTGAGAGCAGCTGGTTTTTATGCAAATCATTTTACAGTAAGGAAGATTTGCCTCAACAACAAGTGTACTCATTAGCCAGAGTAACTCTTCTTCCTGGTGTTCTTCAAGGGCAGTCTGCTCTAGATTTTGCTGTCTGAATGCTATTATTGTTTTACCTGGTTGCTTTTGTATTGTTAGGTGGGGCTAGAAACAGCAAAGGCCACTGCTGACAATTTAGAAGGGAAATTTGGTAGTGATGTGTAGTACCTATGGTGGTGTAATACCACATTACAAAATTCACTTTAAATACAATAAAAGGCTACAGCTATGAAAACCCTTTTGTCTGGCCGTTCTCAGACATGTGGCCAGTTGGTAACGTTCTGAGTTTAATAACTTAGAGATACATTTTAAGAAGAGCTGTGGGCCTGGGCATTTCCCCTCCCCGGTGCAAGTTGCAAATAAGAGCACGTATAATTACTGTTTATCAATGTACCCAAAAGTTTGCTAGGCACCTCCCAAAATAAAGAGGACATGCCTTTGTCTGGCCTTCTTTATGTATAACAAAGATGGAAAAACATCAAAAAGCCGATTTCCTCCCCTTTGTGTAGGTAAACGTTAGTGCTTATTGCATGGAACTGGGCATGCAGCAGCTGGTCAGACTGGACCCTAAGGAAATTGACCAAACAGCACCCCCTGCTGGCAAGCAGAGGGGAAGCACAAGTTGAGAGTGTTGTGCATAGTTTGCTTTTCTGTTTTTGTTTTTTGCAACTATTTGTATTTCAAACACTTCCCAGAGTTAGATGATAAATAAACAGAGGGAGAGAGAAATTAAAAGAGGGCAAAGCTGTTTCTTTTATGAGATTTGATACAAGATAGAGAGGTGATGAGGCAGCAAGACTGCTGCAAGGGGGAAAGCTCTGGAACCTGCAATGCTGAGGTTGCGTGGAGGAAGCTAGTATGGGAGGGGGACGAGGAGGAGAGTCCACGAGCTTGGCTGATCAGTCATGGATGGCTTCAAGGACAAAGCCAATCCTGAAATGAATAGGAAGCCATTGGAAAAGTACCAGTGTTTCAGTGGACTATCTGAACTAGCAGAGCGTCCCTCAGCTTTGTATACTCAGTGAACTTGAGACCCAGTGGGGATCTGAATGATCTGACCAGAGGTCTATGGCTGGCCTCACAAGCCTAGAGAGAGCGGACTGCACACAGCGCATCCCGCTCTCCAGTACCTCTCAGCACCTTTCCTCTGAAGTGTGGTGAGGCTGAGAAAAGCAACAGCCTCTGAGGTCACCTAGGAGGCAAGGCTGTAACTAAGGTCAAATTGTAAACAAGTGGGCTAAATCTGGATTGCATCATGTTACTTTTATCCAATGCAGAATTTAGGTTTATGGTTTTTTTGCTTTTGCTTCCCCTGAAGCTTATGGTCTCTGGAAGTGAGTTTCCTAGAAACAGGCAATCTAAGAGGTTTCAGGTCACAGAGCTGCAGCTCTTAACTGAGGCAGAGCAGCGATGGCAGCACAAACCTGTTTGTTGTTTCAAGAACAAACAAGAAGAGGTCTCATTTTCCTATCCATATCCTGGACCTTTTGCAGTAAGGCCTCGGATCCTGGGGAGGCAGAATGCTCCTCACTGTGCTGCTGAGCGAAGGCACTCTCCCCTCTTTTTCCAGTGTGTGTGTGTGCACACCTCTAGCTGACAGGTAGCCTCTGCCATTGAGTAAATTGCATCTAGGGCTGGTTTCTAGCTCCTGTCTTTGCATGTTTACATTGACAAGAAAAGATGTATGGAAATCCCCCACTGCAGAATGCACATGTACAGGCCTCTCCTGATAAAGAGCTTCCTGTGAGTGAGTGGGACTGGGTAGACAGAGCTAGACACCAAGCCACACAGTTTATTAAGACAATGCTACTCTGGCTGGCAGCTGCAGCTAGCAGCACATTTCACTCTCTTTTTAACCTCCGGCAATAAAGGAGTAGATTCTGCTCTCCACAAGCACTCTGGGTAGCACCTTACTCCCCGAGTAGCCCCAGGGCTCCTTCCAGAGTAAGGCCTTGTCACTCTCACAAAGTGGAGTTATTATTGCAGAAAAAAGTCACTTTTATTCAGAATAGAGCGTCCACACAGAGAGCTAGGCCTGAATAGTGATAATGGAATAGCTTATTCCACTGTAGCTACACCAGAGGTTAGCTAGCTAGGCAAAACCTTAGGTACTAAGTATAGCAAACTCTGGGCCTGTGAATGACAAGTGTTACAGTGCAGAAGCGCTAGCTGACTTCCTCGAAGCAACAGCCCTTTCAGTAACACCCTCTGTTATTTCAAATGCTCTTACTCGAGGAATCAAGCCGTCGCCTCACGGGTTCGGAGGTTAATAACTCGGAGTGTTGTGGAGCTGTAAAGCATCAAGTATTGTAACGACTGGTTTAATGTATTATACCTCCCCCAGTGCAGCAAGGGGCCCAGGGTGCAGCACAAAGGTCTAAGGACACAGTAGCAAGCAACACTCTGAATTGTCAGTCCAGCTCCTAAGTCCTCAATTCCACCGTGCGAATGATGTTTACTAGCCCCACTTATTGGCCATCTTGGCTGAGAGTCCACGGACTGAATGGGCCCCGGAGACTGAGCCCCCTCCCCCTTCTAGCAGGGGTCCTCTTTACGTTCTGAGCTAGCACATTGGCAGGAGACAGTGTATGGGGAAAGCTAGCCCTGCCATTGTCAGATCGTACCTGACTGTGGTTAGTCAGAGGACTTCAGCATTCAGAGCTGCCCAGTTGGCATTTATTTTGTCTTGTAAACCTGTTTATCAAGTATTTGGATCTTGTGCTCTCCAAGCAATGACTTTCTTCCTGAAGCAGAGAAATCTCCTGGACTCCCTGGGTAATTGGCAATATACTTCAGTGGAGGTAAAGAACAGAAAGCCCGTGTGAGCAACACACTCTGCTAATAATTGGTGGGGGAAGACAAACTGGTTGCATAAGTGTCCTTCTAATACCAGCCACTATATTGTTGTGCTACCTCCTTCCTACATGCTGCTCATCTGCTGCAAAATATCAGCTATAGCCTCCAATAGAAATATCCCTGTGGTTAGCTGCAGTGCTTCTAATCACGGATATACTATATGCTTTGAGACTCCTAGGAGATGTTAGTAATGCAAAGCTAAAGGCATCATAGAACACAGTTTTTGCTGAACAAATATTTGATTGTGTAAATGAGATCTTTTAGTAGACCATAGGATATTTTGGCCCAATCAGCATGACCGGAGGAGATGGGGATTTGTGCTGGTCCCTGAACACTGTCCTTTAGAAAAACCAAATCCTTCTAGGAAATGGAAACATTTTGTTCTGAGAAAATGAAAATGCAGCATCCCTGAAATAACTGAACGAAGGGGATAATGATAGATGAGTTCTGATACCTATCCGTCAACGGAAACCCTCAGAGGAGTTGTGTTAAAAAATGACCAATGGGTCTGTAAAGAAAATCCAGCCAGAGGGACATAGGAGAAAGATCTTAGGTGTGGACACTCTCAAGCAGCTTGGTGGGGACGAGTTTGTTACAGTGTCTCTGATCTGAGCATAGGGAAGTGGGATTGTAACCTAAACAAGGACAGCTAGAGCAGTGTCCCCAGTTCCTGCTCTGTCACTCACCACTGCTGAGGTGGAAGCTTGCTCTGCTCCAAGTTCAGAGTGTTGGCAAAGCATTCTGTAGGACTCCTGAGAAAGGGCTGATCCTGCCCCACTTATACCCTGACTTGAATGGGACTGTTCGCATGAGTAAGTGCTGCTCTGGCTGAAGGGATGCGGTGTCAGGCTCCAGGTGTGTGCCTGGAGTGTGGCGGGAGCAGAGATTGGCTCATTGACGGGAGGGAAAGGAGAGGATAAGCATTGTGTCTCACCCAAGTTAGTCACCCGCAGGAACATGTGCCAGCTACCTGAAGTGTAGATTTTTGCCTAAGCAAACAGGCCTGTAGCCCTACGCTGTTTCCTTGCGGTTTGTTGTGTTTCATCTCCAGCCCTGGAACTCCTCAGTGCGTGAGTCACTGAGGCATGTTTTCACCTGGCAGCTTGTGACACATTCTTTCCTCACTGCCTGAGCCCTGTCACCTAAACCTTGACTCATCCATGCCAGCACACAGAGGGGAGCAGTAGTGGTGGAACCAAGTTGGGAAATACAAAATGCCTCCATCTGAGAACATCCAGTGTGTGGCAGTTTCTGTTTATGGCTTCGTATCCCGGCCTGTCCTCTTGTCATGGGCGGGATTCTGCTACTTCCACAGAAGGGACAAATAACTCTGCCAATGCAGCCCTCACGGAGTGGAATGCCTGCTCTCTGCTATGCAGGAGCTCAGACTGGTCCTTTGTGGCTTTAAAGGCGGTGACTCCCTGCTGCATGCTGTTAAAAACAAACATGGTGAAGGCAAGACCAGGCACAGAGTCGCTTGGATAGAAGGGCCCTAGCTGGGAAATAGTTTGAACTCTTCAATGTCAGTGGACTATGTGGATAGCAGGGAAGACCTGTCACTGCTGAAGGACGTGGGGAGGCAAAGAGAGAAGCAGGATGCTCAGTGCAATGGATTTACCAGAGACACGATACATGTGGCATCAACAACCAGGCAAGAGAGCTGAGTCCTGAGATGGCATCTGGAAAAAGGAAGGGGACTTGCGGTCCCACCTCCTTTCCAAATTCCCTGAAGAGGCTGAGGTGCTGCCAGCTCCCAGCCAAACCTGAATGGCAGGGGACAGCCAGCCAGAGAAGCTGAATCCCACAGAGCATCCCAGCAGAGCTGACATCTCCTATTGAAACTCGTTCTTCTGGAAGGTACACCCTCCCTGCCAGCCCCAAACCCATCCCTCTTGTCCAGAGCAGCGCTGGAGTTTTGGAAATTCTTGATTCCTTCTCATGATGATGCTTGCCAGACAAAGAGGGCCTGTGAGTCCAGCTCAGTGTCTGCTGTGATTGGGCCAAGCGGATGTCTGCTTGAGTAATGTTGCTTCACTGCTGCCCACCCCAGGGCCCTCCCTCAAACCGGATGTGTGTCTCCATGGGCAGAAATGTAAATACAGTAAGTAGATCTCCCCCTCCCTGTGCCTGATGTCAGAGGCAGTGGGCGGGAGACACTGTGTGACATGACTCAGTCTGTGTCAGCACAACGGTGCCTGGAGCTGGCATGCGGGACTGGGAGCTGATTGCCGGTCTCCTCACACTGAAGGTGGAACAGTTGCTAACCAGACCCAGTTCTTTGTGGCTTTGCTCATTTCTAGAATTTGGCAGGCACAAGATCCTTATCGTCCCCGTAGCCATGGTGGTGGAGAGCAGAGGCACAGAGAGGCAGATAACACAAAGCTGGTCTCTCATTTAGGCTGGTTTCACATGGCCACGTCTGCCAGGCCACAGTCTCTCTTCCTTTTCCCACCCGGGGATTCCCACAGGGTGGGGGAGTCCCTCGGTGGCATAGAGCTGCAGTAGCCGGTTCCTACGCAACACATTCAGTGTGCGGGGTGAGGCTGGAGCATTCCCGTGTGTCAGCTGTTCTTAGATGACCAGGGGGCCTTTAGTATCTGGCACATTCAGGAGGCCCCAGACTAGAACCAACTGTGTAACCAGGGAGCTGCTGCTGCCTTCTTTGTGCCGCCTCCCCACCACAACCACACCCAGCGGCTACTGAGCAGAGCAGCACTTCTGGCCCGATCAGTGCTGTGAACTGACTCCTGGCTTACGGCCGTGTGAGAGAACAGGCCCCAAAGAGCCTTTCCCTCTTCTATGATAACGAGGTGAAAACCCGGCTGTTGTCAGGCGTCATTCACAAAGTATCAAAAAGCCCCAAAAGCTTGAGAATTTGAACCCAGTAACAGAACCGAATCCCAGTGATGATCGAACTTGGCAATAACCTGAGAGCCCTTGGCCAGGCTTGGAGCTGTTTCCATTGCGTCACACTAACTCTGAATCTAACTCAGCAGACATTCAAGGCTTCAGGGTGATCCACACAATGACAGTCCTGAAATCTTGTTCTATAGATGCACCAACTGAGCTGTGCATTCATTTCAAAACAGAACATGTGGAGTAGGACAGGAAAGTCAAAAGAGGTAGGAGAAGATAAACCAGGTCACGACCAAACCACCAAGAGCAGCTCCATGAGCTCTCCCATCTCTCAGAGCTGACTTCAGGGTTGAACCCGGCAAACTTTCTACAGCCCCTTCCTGAGGTACAGGACTCAGTGATTTGACTCTGCAGCCAAGCAGCGTGTGCGCGGGGAAACCAGGCTGCGCTGTGCCCTTTAAGAAGCGTTTGTTTGGCAAAGTGACTGAAATTGATTGTAAAAGCACAAAGGAACCGTGGAAGTTCCCAATCAGCAGGTGGGTGTGCGCAGCCTTCCACCTAGTGGACTACACAAGGGGTTGCAACTTGCATGAAACTTTCTGATCATTCGACACACATGGCCGTGACTTGTATCTTGGGATGGAAAATGATATAATTGACAATCCGTTACTGCCAACCCGATGCCCAGTTAATGCTACCTCCCAGCAGCTGTTAAGGTAATGGACGCTCTACCACATTTCCAGGCGTTCATCTCTCTGTATCAGAGGTGTGCAGAAAGGAAACCTTCCCTTTGAATTGTATCACTTTTGTACCTTCATATAAAAAACCCAATAGCTCTCACTTGTTACCCAACCTTCTCATGGCCTGTCCACATTCCTGTTCAGGTACACTGTCTGTCTAAACGCCCTCCCCAGTGCTTACTGGATAGAGGAGTTGTCTTACCCTTTTTATCCTAAACAGATGTGCACCACTTCTGCAAGCTGTGAAAGAGCAGCTACTTTCCATTCCACTGTGGGCTGCATTTTAATGGTGGGAATTAGCATATTAGTTTATCAATGGGCCTGATTCTGCAGCAGCACAGCACATTGATCTGCCCTTGAAGTGAGTGGAAATCCCACATGTGAGGCAGCTGCCGAATCATGGTCTCCTTGTGTTAAAGTGCCGGGATATCCTTTAGGAGGACAGAGGCTACAGAAACATACACCAGGGTGGTTATGATTGCTTGCGACAGAGTTGACTGTCACCCACATAGTCAGAGACGTGCTTGGCAGAGCCCAGCCTCTGTTTTCCCCTTCCTCAGGGCTCCTTTCCGCCAGGCTCTCTTCCAGTCCCTGCCCTCGGGACTGGCTCCTTTATCACAAATCTTCCACTCAGCCTGAAGAGGGGCCCAGCCCCTTTTCCCTAAGGTTCTGGCTCAGCCTCTGCTTTGCTGCACCTAGTCTCCTGATCAGCTGACTCCCTTCACAGCTTTCTGCTGCCTCGGATGCTGGAATCGAGGGATTCCTCTCAGGTGAGGTCACCTGGGAGTCAGGGCTGGCTTAGCCCCAGCTCTGGAGACAGGTGGGCTGCGTTGCTACAGTCTCACTCCGACAAACTCCATCTGCCTTTGCTGACGGGTGCTGCTTGGGATGGGGCTGGGGATGAGGGGCTTGGGATGCCGGGGCTGTAGTTTGCCCACCTCTGTCCCAGAGTGACAGACTCCGGGACACCAGAGTAACTTAGTTTTAAAAGTGACTTTTTATGTGGTGGAACCTGTAAAGCTGGCCCCCCGCATTTTGGAGGATTTATTTATCCTGCAAGGCCGGCAAAAAGTTTAAGCAGGAAACAAAGGGCACTGGCTTGTGGGGAGCTCAGGACTCCAAAGGGAAAATGTAAAACCCTCAGCCATATGCAGCGCATTTGTATGTCGGTCCCAAGATATTAGAGAGATGAGGTGGATGAAACGATAGCTTTGATTGGACCAACACTCAGCCGGGCAGTCCTGAACTGAAACCGGTGGACCAGGAAAGCTGAAGAATACAGAGCGCACTGATGATCGGAGACTAAGGCCACAGAGAAAGCGAGATTGGGGGGGAAAGTGCCTTGTTCTCACAGTCCTATGCACTGCTGCCCCAGAGCGCCCGCCACCCACTCCTGCTGGGACCCAAAACGTAGACCGAGCCCCGACCTCCGACGGTCTGTTCTCCGACCCGCCCTGTCACCACCACACCTCACGCTCGCTGTGGGGCTCAGACCTCAGGCTGTCCAGCCAATTTGTGAGGCTCAGACTGTTCAGGAAGTGGCTTTTTATGATGATTGAAACAAGGGAAGCAAATCAATGATCCGGAGGTAGAAAGTCTCATCTGTAGTCTCTCTTTAGAGCCTGGGACTCTCCGTCCCTGGTTAGCCATTTGCCTCGGTGCAAGTGGGGGTTAAAATACCCCTGAAGCAGAATTCTCCACTCCCACAGCGTGGTGCACCCAGCTTGCACTCAGTCTGTAATGACTCACAAGGGGTCAGGCAAGGGAGAGCCAGGATCTGAGCGCCCAAATTTCGCCTCCCCTCCCTCCCCGCCCCCTCTGGTGCAGGCTGAAATCGGTGCGTGGAAGGAAAGCCAGGCTCTAGGAACCAGTGATGCTCCTAGCCAGGCACTGGGTGTCTCTGCTGCTCCACAGGCCTGCAGTTGGCTCAGCCTCCCTCTGCCAGTGTAACCAGAGCAGGAGAGAGGTTGGGGTGGAAGCAGCCTGGCAAAGGAGCTCACTTGGTGTTTAAACAGCAGGATTTGGGATGGTCACATGCAATTTCTGTCCTGTTTATTATGCAGCCCCACTACTAGAATGCTCCCAGTCCCTCCGTGAGATTTACCCTGCAATCCCCTGTCAGAGGTTCTCTGACACCTCAAACAAGCTCTCCTCAGCCACGTTGAGCCCTCGTGAACTCACCACAATGCCACTCTCCCAAATCTCAGGCTGGTGAAGTGTGATGTCACATTGCTGCGTGCTGAGTATTTCTTAGCTCAGTGTTCTACTGCGTGTGTCATGCTGTGTAGACTAGGCATAGTAAATTAGACTAAAGCCCTTAACCTAAGGGCATTCCTGAAAATGACTATCCAATTGAATAGCTGTTAAGGGTTTAATGGGAGGACCAGGCAAGGCAGGGAGTGAGATGAAGGTGGGAATAACTTAGAGCCTGAGAGGAGAGGGAACCTTCAGGACCTGAAGCAGTTGCTCCAAATGAATACTGAGGCAGAGTTTAAGGGAAATGCCTCCATTCAACAAAGTCTGAGCATCCAGCCCTCCCCTCGGGAGACACTAGCACCCCCTACATGGGGTTGCAAACATCCCCTGTGCTAGAAGTGAAGTGTCAGACTCAATCCACGTCAGGCTATTTCTGCAGCTGCTTGCTTTCTTTGGGAAACATACTTTTAAACATCTGCCTCTGATCTGGAAGTAAACAGGAGCTGTGGAGAGAGTGAAGGGAGAGCCTATTGCAGCTTGAAGGGTAGACAGCTCTGATTTTTGGCTTTTCAGTCCCCCAATCAGCCTGGAGCGCCTCTATTCCCCCGCAGAGGTGTTCAAAACCTGCCTGCTATACCAGCCCCAGCCCCCCAGCTGTTCTGAAAAATCTCTAATCTACCTGGGAAGAACAGCAAAAGCCAGGCTGGAAATCAAAGGGCAAACTCAATTCATCTAGCGCGCTCCCTGCGTCTCAGGGGAAAGCGTCTCCGAGCTCGTAGCAGATCTTCTGCTAACGGACACAGAAATGAAATCAGTGGAATCAGCCTAAACCTGTTGGGTGAGCCCCACTGCTGAGAAACAAGGGGCCTGATTTTCAGCTGCCGGGCACCTTCTATGGACCCTGCCCTCCACCTTCCAGGCTATCTATTCCTGCCTCTGTGTGGCGCTCTATTTCATTAACTGCTTTCCCCTGCCGCAGCGCACAGTTCTTCTGTGTCTCACCAGGTGCACAGCTGCCATTAGTCACATTATCAGCCTCTTGTGTCGGACTGAGCAGGGCAACGCTGGGAAAGCAATGTGGTAGCAGCTGTGGCCTTGGAGGTCCAGAGAGCAGTGTGACGCCCACCTGCAAAGAGAGAAAAATAACCAGGCACTCAGCAGGCCTGGAATCTTCCTACGGCGAAAGAGCCCTGCCCTGCAGGGGACGGGGCAGGGGGTATGGATCAGGCTGGCTCATGGTGGAATGGTGGAGCCAGTGCTATTTTCTGGTGCTGCCCTGATGAGCTCCAGAATTCCCAGGCCAGAAGGGATCATTGTGATCCTCTAGTCTGGCTCCCTGGGTAACACAGGTCAGAGTGCTTCCCCCCAAAATAATCCCTAGAGCAGATCTTTTAGAAAAACATCCTATCTTCATTTTACAATTGCCAGTGATAGAGAATCTACCACAACCTTGGATAAATGGTTCCAATGGTTAATTACTCTAATTATTAAAGTGTACACTTTATTTCCAGCCTGGATTTGTCTAACTTCAACTTGCAGCCATTGGATGGTTTTAGACCTTCCACTGCTAGACTGAAGAGCCCATTATCAAATATTTGTTCCCCAGGTAGATACTTATAGACTGTCATCAAGTCATCCATTGGCCTTCTCTTTATTAAACTAAATAGAGCTCCTTGAGTTTATCATAATGACAGGTTTTCTAATCCTTTAATCATTCTTGTGGCTCTTCTCTGAACCCTCTCCAATTTATCAACATCCTTCTTGAATTGTTGACACCGGAACCGGACACAGGATTCCAGCAGGGTTGCACCAGTGCAAATAACAGAGGTGAAATAACCTTCTTGCTCCTACTTGAGATTCCTCTGTTTATGCATCCATTTTGACAACAGCATCACATGGGGAACTCATATTCACCATGAATCCCAAATCTTTTTTAGAGTCACTTCTTCCCAGGATGGAGTTGATCCATCCTGTATGTCTGGCCTGCATTCTTTTTTCCCAGATGTACACATTTACATTTAACCATATTAAAATACATTGTTTGCTTGTGCCCAGCTTACCAAGTGACCCAGATCGCTCTGTATCAGCCGTCATTACTTTCCACTCCCCTGGTTTCTGTGTCATCTGCAAACTTTATCAGTGATGATTTTATGTTTTCTTCCAGGTCTTTAATAAAATATTAAATAGTAAAGGCCAAGAACCAATTCCTGCAGGACCCCACTGGAAACGCACCTGCTCTGACTGGTCGGTAACATTAGTTTGACATTGACAAGCATGGACATGGGACAACTTGAAGAAGAATTTCCAACAAGTGCACATTGAAACCAATGATACACCTGAGACTTTTTCCTCTTCTGGACAGACGACCTAAATTCCACCCCAGCTTTAACAACCATCGCTCATCCATCAAACTCTCTCTCAAACACTCCTACGCCAGCAGCAGCTTCTTGGACATCATACTAAACTTCAGCAATGGAACCCTACAGACAACTATATACAAGAGATCCACTGATCCCTACACCTACCTTCATAGATCCAGTAACCACTCCAAACACATGAAGAAATCTCTTACTGACAGCCAGGCACTCAGATACCACAGAATATGCTTCAAGGAGAAAGTCCTGGATATACACCTTAACACAATCACCTTTGCCAAACAAGGACACTCCACCAGAGAAGTAGATCACATCATGAAATGGGCTACCCAAAAATCCTGAGAGAACCTGCTTCAATACAGAAATAAAACCCCCTCTGACTGCATACCCCTAGTTGTCACTTACCGCTGCACAGTGGATCCCATGGAGGGCCTAATTAAACAACTACAACCTGTACTCGATGGCACCCCATCCTGAAAGAAACTGTTCCCAAACTCCCTCTTCTGGCCTTTAAACAACTCCCCCAAGCTCTCCAGGCTCATTGTCCGAGGCAAACTCCCTACAGACCAGCACATACCAACTCAAAGTGGAATCAGACCCTGCCAGAACAACAGATGCAAAACCTGCAGCCATCTCTCCACTGTTACAATGATTAATACCCCTCACAACACACCTTTTAAGATCCATGGGTCCTGCCTGTGCCTATCACAACATGTGGTGTACCTCAGCCAGTGCAGAAAAGGCCCCAACAGCGACTATGGGAGTAAAACCAGATAATCACGACAGTCTCGCAAGAACTCACCCTGGAAAGTGATCAAAGACTAAAGCACCCTATCTCCTGTGGGCGAACACTTTTCACAAAGTGATCACTCCAGAGCTGACCTCTCAGTCCTCAAAGGAAATCTGCACAGCACTTTCAGACTAGCTGGGAAGATAAGTTTGCTAGACACTAAAAATCATGGTCTTAATAAAGACACTAGATTTATGGCTTATTTATTACAACACTCTGTAACCCACTAACCCTGCTCTGCTTTGGCCTATGATTGCACGTGTTAATTGGCCACTTCACTTGGAATGGTATCTTAGAATGTGTGTTAACTACTTTGACTAATCAAGCTTTTCCACCTTATATTTAGCTGTGATGCTCTGAGTATCTTTCCCAGCTCTGTGTATCTAGAAAGCTTGTCTCTATCACCAACAGAACTGGGTCCAATAAAAGGTATTCTCTCAGCTTCCTTGTCTCATTGACAAGCATTGGCCTTTTCAGATAAGCACGGATACCACTGTGAAGCTTTATCAATGGGGTGACATGAGTGTCACTAAAACTCCTTTGAGCCTAGCTTAGTGCAAAGCAAAGAATATTCATCCATTTAACTTGGCTATATATATATAAAAAAATTCCTGCCTAATAACCTGTTGCAGCTTAAGGCATTTAGACCATTTTCAATCTTTCTGTAATTCTTTGTAATAATAATTAAATGATCTTTTAAATGGCAGTGTGTGGAAAAATTCAGCAAAGCTGAATAGCAATTCAGGGGCTGCCGCAGAATACTGAAAATCAACAGAAAAAAGGGTCCTCTGATATTAATAAGAAGGAAGAAGAGAGAAAGAAATTAAGCAGTTGTCAGGCTGGAAGTTTGTTTTACATTTTCACAGGATGACAAGCCACTCTGTTTTTTGGGCTCTGTTTTTCAGATTAAACATTTAAGTTTTCTAGCCATGGAATATTTACTAATATAGGAATCACTGGACTGGCTCAGCTCAGGGGTGCATTTAGACCATATCCTGGCTGGCCAGACCCTGCTGCTTCAGAGAAAGGAAGTGAGCTGGCAGGAGTACAAGAGTTTCTTCCTGACCACGGGTCATTCGAAGTTGGGCAAACCCTGAAGCAGGAGGGTTTCGAACGGTTTTTGTTAATGTGAGTGTGCTTGTTTGCCAGATGCGTTTATGGTGCAGTTTTGGTGTCTTCCTGCAGAAGGTGCTATTGAGTAAGTGCAGTCGATCAGCAGGATGTGCGGGGAACAGATTCAGGCCTCGTGCCAAACTCCCTGGGTCTCACTTCCTGGGCCCCTTAGGCCCTGTGGGCCCCACACTTTGGGCCCTACGGACCTCACTCTCTGGGCTCCACAGTCCTTGTGCTGGGCTCCCCAGACTTTGGCTTGGGTTCTCTGAGCTACGGATGTCAAGTCCAGGAGCCGTGGCCCAGAGCTAGGCAGAGTCATTGTTTAATCCGTCTCTAGGTGTGAAAGCTGCCTCAGTCGTGGGAAGGCAGTTGTAGACGGATGTTCAAAAAGCTCTGTGCTGGTGCCTGATTGGCAGCCCAGTTTTCCCTCCAATATTATCACTCTCCAGAAGCCTAGCACTGGGTTTGATCCTTCTCAGTACATGGATTTATCACTGCCACTTTCATGTGCCTTTAAAATCCCACCACTTTTTATCTCATTTCTGCTGCTTTTTAACGGCACAAAGCAGTTTTTAATGAAACGAGACTGCGTCTGTTTCCATGGCCTGGATCAACACGAGGAATTTCAATAGAAAACAAACAAGGCAGCTTTCAAAATTAAAATTTCATGTGTGGTGTTTTCTCATTGAAGGGAATGCACAAAGACTGGCAAAACCAATTAACAGGAGGGCGAGACTCAGTGTTTGGCAAAATTAAACAACAGGCCTCTGCAAGAGGAACGATTTGTTCAAAGAGAGCAGGAGCAAGAGAGGAGCAGAGAGATAGAGGCTGCTATTCAGAGGTGCCAGTTCTGAAAACAAACAAACCAACCCACGCACCCCTTTGCAGCTCTTAGACGTGCTTTGGAACGAGGCAGATTAACTATAAGGAGGAGTGGGGTAGAGGGGCAGGAAAAATTCTTAAATGAGGTCATTAGACCCTACAAGGAAGAGAGAGAAAAGCTTCCTGAAAAATAGCCGTTTTCCCATTGAACTGCGCTGCAGTGGAGCAGCTGGAATGGCCCCAGCAAAGGATTGCAATTAGCTAGAGCCAGGAGCCCTCAACAAACAGATTAGCGGTTCTGCCCTAAAATATCCCACCCTGGCTCTCCCTGCAGCAACCTCACCATTCTTAGCTGCCGTGGAGATGCTGGCCTTGCCCGGATGCCTGCCGGTGTTTTCCCTAACCCTGCCTAAAGCGGGTCAGTCTGACACAGGGGTAGAAGCACTTGCAGCTACAACTACTTTGTGCTGCCACCTTTGCTAGCACAGGGATCAAAGGCTTGTGCAGACAAAGCCATGATGTAAGAGAAAACCTGCTCCCCATCCCCACGCCCTGCGTCATAGCCCACTAGGCTGCACTGCTCAGAGACACCAGGGTCACTAGAGAGTTTGCTGACAAACAGAAGATTGCACAAGAAACTGCCTGGCAAGGTATATTGTCCAAAACTATATCACTAAAATCTACTGGGCAGGGCAGGGGTGGGGAATGAGGACTCCAGGTGCTAGTCTCTTCGCTTCCACATCTCCCGGGCAAGTCTCAGGTTCTCCAGCTGCAAAACAGAGCTAGTGCTTCTGATTTGCCTCTCAGAGGGGTTGTGAGGTGCTTTGAGATCCTCTGTGAAGGGCAGGTTGTAATTCTCTCTCCCAGATGGGAACAGCTTTCTTTGATTGACTCTGGACAAATGCAGCAGCTCACACTTCCAGCTTAAATGACACTTGGAAGCAGTAAAGGGACAGAGATAGAAAGTGGAAAGCAAGGCTGGGTAGCAGGGCTGCTGGTAAACGACAGGCTGGTGAATGTGTCAGGGTGTCCTGTTCATTGCTAGGAACTGTGGTGCCCTAGCAACTTCGGGAGCAATTGAGGAGCTGTGATTAGATGGTGTATTTAGCATCCCTGTGGGGGATTCTGTCTGAGCCATCCAAAATTAGAGTAAGAGGTGGAATCAAGTCCAATCATTCTTGTTATCCACCTGGAGGTTGTGTCTGCTGAGCTCAAGATTTATAGCCCCAGAGAGCAAGTCGGAGCTGGGCTCTGATTGCAGCAATCACTGTAAAATGGGGCAAGAATTTATTTGGTTGTTTTGCACATGTGGAGCAAACTAATGAATCTATTTGGGAGGCAAAGCGAGTGACCCTGTCATTTCACTGTCCCCCCAGAGTTGCAAGGTACTTAGAGTTCTATCTGCCATGCTAGAGTAGACATCCCTTTATAGCTGAGTGCCCCACAACTTGGAGTGTGTGTCTCCTGTTACTACAGGCAAGGTGTGGACAAGGACCATAAAGTGTCACCCTCCTGACTAAGACCATGGGAGTCATCCTGAGTTGGTCTTGTTGGAGGTCACTTCTCCTTGGTCAGAATTACGGTGACGTGCGTCTTTGCTGTGCGTTGTCTGGCTGAGCTGAGTCAGTGTTTGGAGTGGAGTTAATTTCCCCGATGAAGATGGTAGGGACAGTGCCTATGTGGTCTCTGTTGGGAGTCACCTCCCCGGAGACGAGCTGGCGGGAGATGCACTGAGCTGTTCTCTGCTGGGCTTTGCTCCATGCAGAGATCAGATTTGGGGGTGCATGATGCAGAGGAGTGACTGAGGGTTAGATGTGCAGCAGGATGCTCTGTGTAGTCAGTGCTGCAATCTCCTGGGGTCGCAGGATGGAGCCTCTCAAGTGCTGGATAAATGTGTTAGCCACAACACGGTTTTGGGACTAACAATTTGGCCTCGGCTGGGCAGGAGCTGAGTGGTGCAGGGGCTGCCGGCCTGCACTGCTGTGTATTACACAGGAGCAGGGTGTGTAATTAGCGCTGGTATCAGCTTCTGGGTCCTAGGAGCAGAGCACCGGTGGGAAGGGGACGCTATTCATTGTCAGTAAAATCTGGAAGTGAATAATGCACCGTGCCTCCAGTTCTAATTTCCCTGGATTTTTGGGGTCTAACACTGAAATAACCAGTTCCTCATGAAGGTCACCTGCAGTTCAGCCCCAGACAGAAGCTTCTTATTGGTGGGGATCACAGCTCCGCTATTAAAGGGCCAGATCTAGGTTCCTAAGGGAAAGAATTTCTAAAGATGGTGGCTTGAAATGTTGTTTGAGGGGCAGGTGTATGTGAATGCAGCCCTGGGACAATTGGGCAGGGGGGAGGCAGAACGTTTCCCATCCCCTTTTATTGATCATGTAAAAAGTGTAGAATAAAGATGCCAATGATCTCCCTAAAGTGACCTGCGCTCGTCAGACAAAGGCAACCGAGCCAGCTGCATGGGCTCAGGGGTTTAGCAGGACAGGTCGGGGCAGGGCCCTGCTCTCGGCCCCCCCACAGACCTGCCCTTGGCTGACAGGTAGCAGTTTCCTGCCTCACGGCGTGATGTTTCCCTCGGCCGAGAGGCGGCTCTGGCAGCCTGTCTCATCGGTCCCCTCTCCCCCGTCTGCAAGGACAGGGCGAGCCCAACTGGGTGACTTTCTCCCTCCCTTTGTGGGACCGACGGGGTTTTTCTACCCACAGTCTGTTCCAGACAGGACTGGTCGTCGCGCAGCCGGACATCCCATGGCCTCAAACGCAGAAGGAGAGTGGGACTGAGGAGGCAGCCGGGGCCCCGCTGTGGAGACTCTGCCTGGTTGCTATGGCGAGGAGATGTGGGGGAGAATCTCTCCCCTTATCAGGTGGCTCTGACCCAGCAGCACCATGTGCCTCAGGCCACCTCCCAGTGCTGCTTCACCCTTCTGCTCGGCCTGTCCCCTCCCTGGAAGGGGTGAGCGGGGGTAGGGATGAGCTTCAGCCTGCCGGATTTTAGGGTGGCACCCCTCACTGCCAGGACCCGCCAGGCACCTTGCGTCGTGTAGCCCGAGGCTGAACCACTGCTGCCTGGGTTGGGACTGAGCTCCGTGAAATGACTCCAGTGTGTGCAATTGCACGGCCCTCCCTAAATTCCCTCCCTGCTGGCTGCGGTATTCACCTTGATGGGGGTGTTGTGAGTCGGGGCATCAGTGTGATGGTGCCCCCTCCTGGCCAAGGGGGGCACTGCCCCACCTCGCTCAGCTCCACGGGATGGTCAGGCTATTCCTAGTGCCCAACAATCTGAAAACCATCCCTGTTCTCAGGTAGGGTTGCCAACTTTTGAATGGCACAAAACTGAACACCCCTGTCCTCCCTTCTCTGAGTCCTCGCCCCTGCTCGCTCCATCCCCTCCCTCTATCATTTGCTCTCCCTCCCCCCGACACCAGAATTGGCTGCATTTAGTGCCTGGGATCTGTCTCCTGGGCATGGGTTTTTCCTCTCAGTTTGCAGAGCAGTGCAGGGTCTGGGGGATATAGACAGCTATACAATGGAAGTTGCTGCTGTTGTTATTACACAACGGGCATTCATTTTCCCTCCTATCTTTCGGTTTCATGAAGATCAGTTTTAATGTACCAGCACAAGTACTTTCCAGGTTTGCTGCATCGTGCAAACTTTTGTATCAAGTACAAATGTTGACTTTATGTCAAGGCTCAAAGAAAATCACTTTCAATCAAAACCAGCTTCTTCTTCTTGAAACCCAACACTTCAGCTCCTTCAAACTATTACAGAAAAATCCTTCCCCGGGAAGGTGCTAATGGAGTCACTGGCATCACCCCTGATCCCTAGAACTAAGAGGATGATTCCGATAAACCCTTCACACTGAATGGGATGTAGATGACTCCTGGCTTTGAATCCCCAGTAGGCTCACCACAGGCACTACCTTCTAGTGGTTCTAGAGGATGTGTGTGTCTGTGTGATTGATTAGCTTGGAGTTCTGTTATTTGAGATCATTTGCTGACAATTTCCCCTCTCTTTCAAATTCTAATCAACAGGCAGCATCCCTTAGGACACCCCAGAAGCACAGACCAGTGCCTCCATCTCTGTGGAGCTCGGATCTCTCTGACCTCTGGGAGGTACAATCCCAGGTTCAGCTCTCTGTGCATGCACGGTGCATGGATTATACCAAGTGCAATTTGGTTAAAGTTTCTGCAATTTGCTGGGATGCAGAGCTGCCTTTGGGTGACTTCCTGCAGGGTGAAATTAATAAGTAGTTCTCATCCTTTGAGAAGAGGGCATGATCCAGCTCCCATTGAAGTCAATGAGCAAACTCCCATTGGCTACATTGCTAAAGGCTCAAGTCCAATGTCTCCTGATGCTTCTGGGGCATCCTAAGGGATGCTACCTTCCCCATGCGCTAATCACTAGATGATACAACCTTGCTGCAGTCCTCACAGATCAGACAGAAATGCTGGGGCCTTGGCAGGTCAGCCAGTCTCACTGGGAACCCAGTAAGGCAGTCGCGTGTTTGTGGCTCACGGAGTTATTATTTCCAGGTCTCAGGACAGGCCAAGCAACGTTCAGCACCATGGACAAGGCACAAAGAAGGCCCTTGAGACGCAGAGGGAGGAGACTGGTGGGATTGAACTGGGTGGGAAGGAAAAGCAATTTAAAGCTGGGCAGATGGTTGTGGGAGCTTCCTGGAAGCAGTCGGGGATGGGAGGTGGAGTTATCAGGCACAACACCCATGTCTGAAGCCTGGGAGAGGCCCAGAGCCACTAACGCTGCCTATTGCTGAAGTCTGGCATTCTTTTCTGAAACAAGAGGATTTGCTCTTCTGGTCAATCCTCCCCAAAGCCATCCTTGATTTAGAGCATGGCCTGCAGGCCAGATGTCAGGGACCTCAGGACTGGGGGCACATTCCAAATGTCTTGCCTGGCACACAAGGGGTTCAGTGACCTACATCCAAAATATCCAGTGGCATCCAGGTTCTTTGGAGTGAGGTGTGGTGAGGGAGAGTCAGACGGACTGGCAGACAGACAACTGCCCATATTCACAGCACCAATTATAATGTAAGCTTCGCTGTGGTATTCATAGCAACAAACGGTAACACACCCTCTTCTGTAACAGTCCCTTCTCCTCTCCCTGTACCATATCCCACCCTTGCTATCCCCAGTTCTAGGCTGCTCTTAGTGGCAGGGTCCTTTGGTGGAGAGGGAGAGGTTGTTCAGGATACATTCCAGCATGGCTGCAACAAATGGTGGATAATGCACAAGAGTGAAAAAAAATTACACTTGCAACAGCCCTTGGCCAGATTCGAGGGAGAGTGTTCATTTGCTGGGCTTCCCAGGCACAGACAGCATGCAGGGAGATGAATGGGAAAGTTCGGAACAGCTCTCAGGGCATCACCCACCCCTGCAGTGGAACCTGGGGGCCCCATTGTGCCCTCAGGTGTCTCCCCATCATGTAAAGCCTGTTATCTAGGCCTGTTTTCAAGACTCACCCTTCCCAGGGCCCAATCCAATGTCTCTAGCACCTAATGGGAGTTCTTTTGTTGATTTCAATAAGGTTTGGACCATGCCCATAGCTAGCTTCCACCCCAGCCACAAAGTATTTGCTTTACTTTAAATAATAATAATGAGCTATAAATATTTGTCTCCACAGCCCACACCCAGACACCCAGAGTCACAGATGCAGCAGTGCCTGTCTCCCAACAGAGAGATGAAGTGGGATGGCTTACCCAGCGCTGGGCATGAAGGGCAAACACGCTGAGGAGAGCGGTCTAGGAACCAAGCTGGGGCAACATTTTTTAAAATTTTGAAATGTCAATTATTATTTTTTGGTCAATATTTGAAATTTTGGCACATCCTCAACAAAAAAATCCAAATCAGCCAACCAAAAAACCAAAAAACCAACCAACCAAGCAACCAAGCAACCAACCAAGCAACCAAGCAACCAACCAACCAAGCAACCAAAAAACCAAGCAACCAACCAACCAAAAAACCAACCAACCAACCAACCAACCACTTTACTTGATGTTTTCACTCTGTTTTAATCTTGGTGTTTGATGTGAATTTTCATCCCCATTTTGAATTGGGATGAATGAGGAGGAAAACGTTGTTTTAATATGATTCTCCCGCTCTTGTTTTTCAGCCATCTCTATCAAAATGAGAACAGAGAGAGCTGGCCAGGCAGACAGAGGCAGAGGGGATGAATCACAGTTACCCTAGCAGGAGAGCAGATGTCTTACTGATGGAAACATGGGTATCAAATGCATGGAACCTCTGGCCCCCTAGTCTCTTAACTTCCATCCCATCTATGATCCACATTTGCTCATGAGCAGAAAGAAGCTCTGCTGTTGCATTATTGTTTGTTGCAATGATAGTTAACCCTGATGTTGTAGAGTAAATCTACGCATGAGATCCGCATTAGGGCACAGAGTCCAGTGGGAATGGCTTTGTGTCCATTTTAAAGGATGCTTCTGCTTTCAAACCCCGGTGCTTGTCTATCCTTCACTTCTCTTTAGAAGAGCACACTATTCAAACATGTTAGCATGGGATTTTCATCCTGCGTCCATCTTGTTTAATATGAACATATCTCAGTTCTCCTAACGAGCATCCACAGGATGGACAACACTCAGTATTAAACGGGATAGCTTCAGCATGGGAAGAAATTACAGGCTTCTGCCTCTGCTTCCTTTCTAGTTAAATCCCGTCTGGAGAACTTTAGTTAGAGAATTCCCAGGACATAGATCTGCATATCTGAAGGTCAGGAGGATATTTTGCAAGGGGGTGAGGGAGAGAAATGAAACCATACCACTTTTCTAATATAAATCCATTTCATCTGCATATCTAAAGCCCACTTTATTTGTGTGTATCTTTTAAGTACCGTTTTTCCCTCTCCCTTCACATCGACTCTATTTTAGAAGACCCTGTGTGCAGAATACAGAAGCTGCAGCCAGACGCCAGGGGAGGGGAAGGCACTTTAATACAAGGAAGACGAGATGGGACTAAAATGATAATTTTAAGCAATCAATAGTCTACTGTGTGCATGTGACTGTTCTGTTCTGCTGTGCAGTGGGAAATCACCCAGCCTTCACTCCCCAGAGGAAGGAAGCCGTTCCCAGAACCACTCGGCTCGGATGGGAAGGGACAGGGCTCGTAATTGTTCCAAGGACTTTTTCCCACAGGTGGGCAGAGCATTAGCCCTTGAAATGCTGGAATTTACCAAGTGGCCAGCCAAAGAAGTACTCAGCAGGCTTTGTGTGTGTTTAGCAGGCAGGGGACGCAGGGGAAGAACAGTCTCCTCCAGCCCAGACGCCTCCTTGGAAATGCTGTGTTTCTGCGACCCCTGTGACGTGCTGTGATACCAGCACACCAGGCCTATCTCTGTCGGGTCCGGGGAGAGCCTGTGTGGTAACAGGAACCTGCCCTGGCCTGGCTGCTCATTTCCTTCCCCAGCCATGGGGGGGTGCTGGTAAGCCGGGCTCCCTCTCCATAGCCAGTGCCCCGAGGAGGAGAGAGACCCTCTGTTCGGCTCTTACACTGGCCTTCCATTGCTGGCCTCCAGACAGTTTCAACATGCAGCGCCTGGCCCCCTTGGCTGTGATAACAAGTCTCCTCCCTCTCAGGGGCCATGGATGTCCCTTGTATCATCACCAGTTCTGTAAACTGAGCGCAGACCTCACTTCCGCCCCAGGGGTCAACGGACCCACAGTGTGTGCTGCACACAACCCTCCACAGACCACCGCCAGCTGATCTCACAGACTTAGGCCAGCTTCTTAGCTGCACTGTGACTGCTTCACCATCCCCTCAGCTGGTCCAAGGCACCCTAACACTGCAGGGATATCTTGATGCTGGAACAGCCCCTTTGGGGAATGGGAAGCCAGGATCAGGGAAATGTAAAGATGATGTGGACCCAATTCAAAGCCCATTGAAGTCAAAGGGAATTATTTGCACGGACTTCCATGGGCTTTGGATCAGGCCCTTAGGGTGCAGCCTAGAGAATCACTCTTCCATATTCTCTGTCCCTTGACAGAAATTCCCGGCTGTTGCTGCAAGAGCTTTCTGCTGTGGAGCTGCACCTCCTGCTCTCAGGAGCAGCCTTTCGGTGTCTCTGCATCTTCAGAGGCCAGGCCCTTCCCCTGGCCTGTGCATCTTCAATAATAGCCGGGAGATTCTGCCGTGTTTAGGGACACAGTGTGTATGAGCGAGACGCTGCATGACACAGCGCAGGGCCTGTTGGGTATTGACTGGATAATGCTTGTGAGTTGACAGGTAGCAGGTGCATTGCTTCAATCTTTGCACATCTGCAAGCTGGTAAATCGACACCTTCAGTTGTAGCCTGCCAGGATGAAGAGGCAGTTCGGCTGCTGCTGGTTGCAGCCAGAGCTTTGAAATTCAAAGAGAAGGGGATGGTCTAAATCCTGCTGTTCGGATTGTGAGCAAAACCCCAACCATGTATTTCCCCCTATGCACTGGCCTTGCAAAGAGCAGGCTGGTGCTTTGAGATATTGGTGCTGCAAAGTGTGGCACTATTTTCAAAACCTGTCATCAGCCACAGGGGCTTGTACAATCCAGAGCAGAACAAAACGCAACAGAAATATGTATCCCAGCGTTTCTTCTGTGGCATGATGTCATTTGAACCCCTGCTGCATGCAATGTTATTTATGTGTGAGGCTGCCCAACCCCTCCAAATGAATCCCTTTGTACAAGTGCAGCAGCAGCTGTGTGTGTCTTGTGAGCTCAGTTTGCAAAGCAGCGGTGCGGCTGCTCAGGGGAGCCTGCCTTTTGAGTGGTCAGTAAACTCTGCCCAGGGTGTTTGCTGCAGGTAACAGAGTGTCTCATCTTATGCACGGCTGCCTCTTCAGAATCCTGCTCCCCAGAAAAAATACAACAGGAAAGAACATTCAAGAGGCAGCCCAGGGGGCTTCTCCTGTTGTTCTGCTGCACCTCTGGGACTATCCCAAACGGCTGGTGAGATCAGTGCCTTTCTCACTGGGCACAAAGCCTACAGTTCTATCTATCCCAAACCCAGGAAAGTGCACGGCCAGAAGCAAACAAGGGCGTTGCACAGACTTGGCAGGGCAGAGTTCAGGAGCAAGAGGACGCTGGCAGGGACAAGGAGCAGGTATCTCTCTGCCTGCAGGGGATGCACAGGATATTAAATCTCTCTCTCTCACACACACACACATTTGCACCTAACCCAGCAAAGGGCAGGAACTTCAGAGTTAAAGTTTGTCCTTCCATCCTGAACCCACCCTGGCTTTGCTGCTGCATACCCTGTATGGCCCGTAGCAGCATGCACACAGCAGTAATGGAGCACAGCGGAGCCAGCTGTAGAAGGGATTCCCTGGATTTGGGGACTTTCGAGAGCCTGCCCCTCCCAGACAGAAGTTACAAGAACATGCAGCTTATAAAAACTCCATCAAAGCTGTCCAGGACTCTGGACAGATCCTCTGTCCCATCAGTGCTGCTCTACCTGGCTTGTGGTGTGTGAACTCCACAACCTCCGCCTTGTAAACAGAGACAGGAACACCAGCCTGTCTGGCAGGGGTGTTAGGAGGGTTAATTAGTCAGAGTTTGTAAAGTGCTTTGAAAGTTCAGAATTCCAGCCCAGTAGTAGGAACAAACACAGCTGCTCTGGAAGCTGTCACCCTAACCTCTGAGAGAGAAGAACTGGGAAACTAGAGGCTCCCAGAGCTAAAGTGTGTGTCAGGAAATGACTGAAACCCGAACATGCTGGCAATGGGGAGAGCTCTGCTCTTTGGGTTCTTCAGGGAGCGGCTGGTGATTAGGGGAGAGAGACTTGTGGACTCAAACACACAGGGCACTGTGCGGGGCAAGCTGGTTACAGGGAGACCCATTCTGAAAACATCACCACGAGTTAAACAGTTCAGCCCCTGAGCTGTGACCTTTCTGCGAGGAACTGGCGCTGCAGCATGGAAGGGAAGGGAGAGAGAAGAGGACCAGGCATTTTTCTCCACTAAACGGGTGGACATTATTTTTAAACAGACCCTTGTCTCTATTTTCTTCAGAACATTGTAGCTCCCTGGGGCTGGAGCTCCGAACCTGGGGCACGGGGGGGAGGGAAAAGGGGAAAGCAGGACTGCTGACTAGGGACACGCCTCACAGAGAAAAAATGTTGAAATAAATCAGGAGACTTGAAGAACCTGCTCCTTGTTGTGCTCTGGGAACTGAAGGATGGATTTGCTGGGTTCATTGGCTGTTCACCACTTGCCTGGAGGTTGTGGCCATGTTCCTGAAATTCATCATTTCACCATGTAATCTTTGCTGGAGGAAGGACTCCCCTTCATTTGCAGAAATCAGCATGCCAAGGATTAGGCTGCACATTTCAGAGGACGAGAGACCTTCCATCTATAAGCCGCAAAGCGTTGTAGGAAGGCAGGTAATTCTGGAGGCAAAGGTTTGTGGAGGGGCAAGGCCATGCCTGGGGCCCACAGCAGGCCAGAGGTAGAGCAGGGATTAGAACCCAGCTCTCGCTAACCTGACTGACCATGCTGCTTCCTTTCCAGAGATCAGCAGGAAGTTGCTTTTCAGAGAACAGTTTTCAGATCTGAGCTAATTTGCATATTTCCCAAATCAGCAGATTTCTGTTGCTCAGACCCCTCACCCCAGCCAGACATAGCTTTGTGTTGGGTTTCTTTCATAGCTAGGGCTTTGCTTGTCGCTGAGGGGAAGAGTTTCATCACACACAGGCCAGAAAGGGCAGAGCTCTCCAGACAGTCCCATTCCTAGCACTGGTTTTGCAGATGCAGATTCTATGAGGTGTGCACTCAAGAGAGGCTACGTTGAAACCCTACTGCAGGTCTGAGTAGTTACATAATTTCTGGGGCGGAGTGTAGCTGATTAGTTTGGCTGAAAGTGCATATCATTAAAAGGTTTGCCTGGAAGTCCTGCAAATGGTAACAAAGTGCAATACATGTGCTAATGAGCCAAAGACATTTAACATTCATTTACTTTATGATGAGAGTATTATTTCTTTTCAGTGTGATTATCTACTTGCTTAATATAATCAATAAACTAATAGTTCAATGCAAATGACATTCATAAACTTGCACAATCATTTGTAAGTCATGTTTTTTTATGTCTTTCCTAATTAGCAATATCAGCCATGTAGAAATCCTGCAGAGTAATGAAAGCAATCACACTTGCGAGTAGTGCAGGACTTCTCTTTCCCCAAAATGGAAATGGAGAATTTGAAAGCAAAAGAGGAACTCCTGTGTGGCAAACCAATAGGGTAGCCAGACAGCAAGTGTGAAAAATCGGGACGGGGGTGGGGGGTAATAGGCGCCTATATAAGACAAAGCCCCAAAGATCGAGACTGTCCCTATAAAATCAGGACATCTGGTCACCCTACAAACAGACCAATAAGGAAAAGAGACACACCAACTCGGACCTTGAAGTGTCAGCTGAACCCCCACTGGGTCTTAGAGTTTTGAAAACATTTGAACAACGTTTTTACTTCCATTTGTTGGTCTCTTTGTTAGATCCAGGGTGGGTTGCAATTTTCTGACTTCTACATGCTAATCCCAGCAGGCAGCTTCAGCTGGGAATCCTCGCATTGGCTACACACAGAATTCTCCTCATCTCTTTCTTGCTTAGCTGCTTTTAGGGTTTTTTTTTAAAAAAAAAACTGGTGGGTTTAAAAAAAAGAACCCCAGGGACTGCCAAGCTGGGTCATGCAGGGTTACATGTAGTCCTGTCTCCAAGAATGGCCAGTATCAACTGCTTCAGAGGAAGGTGCAAGAAACCCTGCAGAAGGCAGTTATGGAATAACTTGTGCCCAGGATAAGGGCCCTGGATCCATCAAATAGGCCCAGAAGGAGACATATTCTGAGCTGCAAGAAGCATTGTTGGTGATTCAGTGAAGAGGACTCTTCACTGTGCATCATACTGAACAGACGTTGCAGCTTGCGGACAGGGAGCACTGTGCTTTGGGAAGTCATTGTCTTTTGGAGGAGATGCAAAACAGGGCTTGACCAGTTGTGTCCATAGAAGGTTCCTTGGCACTTTTCTCAAGGCTAGGGGTGTTAGACTGGTGTTCAGGCCAAATTAGTCTCTGCCTCTCTAAATTCCCCCGACCATCTCAACTGAGCACCGCATTCCTCCTCGCTTTGTTCCTGTGCTGTCAAACAGCTGCCATAGTCACTAACAGAGGTGGCACCACAAGGGTGAAGGTGATATGATATAGATAGATAGAATTTGTCAAGTGCTCTGGGGTGCAAATGGCTAATACCAACGAAGACTGTTATTATACAGCAGGGAGAGCTATAAGTCCATGCAGAAATGAAAACCCAAGCTGTATTATGAGTGAGGGATACACAGGATCTCCACTCCAGCAACACCAAGGTTAGACTATGTCAGGTCTGCAAGTGAGCCCTAAGGAAAAATAATAGCACACACTGATTGAATTAGAGCATTACATGACAACTGGATCTATTACTGTCATCATTAACATGATGCAGCTCTGAGTTTGTGACAGTCATTTGGATGGAAAACACAAATCAATAATTTTTATATCTTGTTTGGCTGTTTACTCCAAGGAAAGAGATTATATCATTTCCCATCCTTCATCCCCTAACTGGACTAATGGCCTCGGGCTCTCTAGAGCCACATATTCTAAGCTTCTTCTGATGGGAACCCAAAAGAAACAGTTTCCTGGCAGACTTGGCCTTGTGCACTTCATCCTGACTTGAATTTGTGATGCACACTGCATATTGTGTGTTGTGTTTGTTTGTTTTCAACTGTTCAAAAGAGAGAAGAAACAAACTTTTCAGTCTATTATCTTGGGCTGTTTTGCATCTGTTGCCCCAATGGCTGGAATCCCAGTGCTAGAAGCACCATATGGCTTGCATTGTTATTAGGAAAAAGCACATGCACAAATAAACAGCAGCAGGACTGAAAAACTTGGTCCATAATTAAATACTCCTATTGCTGCTAACTGCAGACTGAATGACTAAACCAGTGGGAATGGAGATATGACTGCTTTAGTTAGGGAGGTATTTATTCCTCTTGTTGAAAGAGCACAGAAATGTTTCAAAGCTTGCATCTGATTTAAAAACATGGGGCTCACTTCTAACCCCAATGTACTGTGCATAGCAAGTTCTATTATTGCTAATGGGAGATGTACATACATGAAGATGGCATGTGTAATAGTACTTCAATATTTCATAATATAGCAAATAGTGACCTGGTGGAGCTGCCTCTGCTAAGTGCTGGCATGGCGGAAATCATTTATATTTATACGAAGATTGTCAGCTCCTTGGGGAAGGGCCTGTCTTTTTGTTCTGTGTTTTTACAGGTCCTGATCCATGACTGCATCTCCTTGATGCTCTGGTAATACAAATGAATAATAATAATAATAATAATCGTCATCGAATCATAGGACTGGAAGAGACTTTGATAGGTCAGTTAGTCCAGTCCCCTACACTCAAGGCAGGACTAAGTATTTGTAGACCATCCCTGACAAGTGTTTGTCTAACCTGTTCTTTAAAACTTCCAATGATGCAGATTCCACAGCCTCCCGAGGGAATGTGTTCCAGTGCTTAACTGCCCTGACAGTTAGGAAGTTTTTCCCAATGTCCAACCCTAAATTGCCCTTGCTGCAGTTTAAGCCCATTGCTTCTTGTCCTATCCTCAAAGGCTAATGAGAACAATTTATCACCCTTCTCTTTATAACAACCTTTTACATACTTGAAGACTGTTATCACGGTCACCTTAAATCTTTTCTTCTCCCGACCAAACAAGCCCCGTTTTTGTCAATATTTAAAGGTCTAGAAAACATGAGCTACAAGCAATCATTTTTGTTACTTTCCTCTGGACTTTCTCTAATTTATCTGCGTCTTTCCCAAAGTGTGGTGCCCAGAGCTGGACACAATACTCCAGTTGAGGCCTTATCAGCGCAGAGTAGAGTGGAGCAATTATGTCTCGTGCTTTGCCCACAACACTCTTGCTACTACATCCCAGAATAACGTTTGGTTTTTTTGCAGCAATATTACTTGTAAACTCATTTTAGTTTGTGATCCATTATGACCCACAGATCCTTTTCTGCAGTACTCCTTCCTAGGCAGTCATTTTCCATTTTGTATTTGTGCAATTGATTATTCCTTCCTAGGTGTAGTACTTTGCATTTGTCCTTATTGAATTTCATCTATTTATTGCAGACCATTTCTCCAGTTTGTCCAGATCATTTTGAATTTTAACCCTCCACAGCACTTGTCACCCCTCCCAGCTTTAGAAGTGTACTCGCTGTGCTATGATCCAAAGCATTTATGAACGTATTGACTAGAACCAGACCAGCACAGATCGCTGCAGGACTTCCCTCCACCCCTTCAGTATGCCCTTCCAGCTTCAATGTGAACCACTGATAACTCACTGAGGGTGGCTTTCCAGCCAGTTAATAATAATTAATAACAATAAAAACATATGTCCAGCTTCTGTGCTTTCTCCATGGCCGACCACATCTTTTTGCACAGCAAAACGCAGGATTCCTTGTGCTGAAGGTGGCTGGCTCTTTGGATCTCTGTCATGAGTCTCTAGCTGCCTGTTTACATGAGTTCTCAGGGGGCAGGACTCTGTGATGGCAGCCCTCAGATGCAGGGCACAGGCCTCGGTGGAGTATGAGTCTCCATAACTGGGCCATGAGACTCTCTGTATTGCTAGAGCCTGGGGATTTATGCTGTGGGAGACAAATTCCCAGGACACAGGACTCCATAATGTGCAGACCTCTGGGTCTTTGGTGGTGTGAGCCCTTGGGCTGCAGCCAACTTTGCAAGTGGAAATTCCAGAATATCTCTAGAAAATCTCTGATTCGATGATTCTAAAAGCTCTTTGGTATCTCAGACATGGTCAAACCAAGGAACTTCACCTCTTCTTGCTGTGAGATTGCTGGAACCATGGGGTTTTGGGCTATCTGTAGGTATGCAGCCCACGCTCCAAACGCTCACCCATCACCACACTTTACTGCCAGGCACATGAAAGGGGCCCAGGGCTAAATAGCTGACATCCCCACCAATAGAGACAACAAGCGAGCCATGCATACTTTGGGCTCTTTGACTACACACAGTACATCCTGTACCCTAATAGTCATAGACTCATCTGTCGGCATTTGTTGGGCACTGGTCAGGGGGACAAGGGGGGTGGGTAGAAAGAAAGGAACAAAGGAAGAAAAGGTTTTTGCATCTAAACAATCCTGTTCTTTTTCATTTAATTCAGTGGCTACCAATAGCTTATTTTCTATCTCAGCAGCGAGGACACAGACAGCTGGTTGTTGACAAACATAGCTCAGCATATGCTCATGTAAAAAGAATAAAACTCAAGTCTCTGTTGTGTGAGGTAATTGCATCTCTCTGGCCCAGTCTGTCCAAGATGCTTTGGCTTCACTCACTTCCTTTGTGTCTAGAATACGTGTTTCTCTTTCCTCCTCGTTGAATGCATGAGCAGAGCGGGGTTTGAAGACCAGAAGGCATCAGTTGGAGATGCTTCCTGCTAATGAGATCTCAGAGGGTTTCTACTTCACCTTTCTCCCTTCTCTTCTCTTATTTATAATGGCAGTTTCCGTGGTACCTCCGCAGCTAAGGGTCTATCAGCATTTCCTGCTACCAAGCTGCACGTTCAGCAACTTACAAGGGGAAATTAGCCACAAACCCTGTTTTCAGAGCTGGAACTTGGCATAAAGCGCCCCCCATGCCCTTAGTTTGAATTAAATTATACAAGTTAGATAATAAAACCAGTGTAGCCTACCACAAGTAGAGACAGGAAGCCTCACCTAACATGCAGAGTGATCTTAACTCCTGAGCTCTCACTCCCCTCCTGAAAATACAAATCTAGGTGCTGTCTCTGGTCGTCACTTCATTCACCTTCCCCAGTAACTATTCCCCTCCGCTTATCCCCCAGCTCCTCATTTCCTCTTCCTCATGCGGCAACATCTCAGCATGCTGAATCTTTCTTCCTAAATCTAAAACACCAGGGTCACCTTGAAACCTGCCCTTCCCCAGTGAGAATGAACTTGTCCTGCCCCAACCTCTCCTGGTACTGCCAGAAGCAGAAAGCATCAAAGGAGCCAAGAGGGAAACAAATGAGAAAGGCAGAAGTGCTACACAAAAGCACCATTACGTTCTGTCATAACAACAATTTTCTTTGAGGCTAGAACAGTGCAGAGACATTTGAACAATCTCTCTCTCGCTCTCCCTCTTAGAAGAGGGAAGAATTATCTGATTGAAATTCTCCTGGGGAACTACATTTGCATGGTTGTTTGTGACACAAATCTTTGGTGGTACAGCTGCCAATAATGAACGCATACAGCAGTGGAAGCTATTTTATTCATGAACTGCTGCGGCACCTTTAGTCATTCTTCTCTTCACTCAAAGAGAATGTAGATCTCCTTCCTCCCCCATTCTTTTGGTAGCAAACAAAAAGAAATCGCTCCTAACTGCATCCAGAGCCATGGGGAGGGGGAGGCGGGGCGTGGGGAGTGGTTCCTCACCACCTCTTGGCATTTTTTCCCAGGGGGTGGATCAAAAGGAGGGGCTTCTGCTAATGGCCAGTTTCCTGGCACTGAAGGTCTTTGAGGTGTATCTGAAGGGGGTCCAGGCAGTGGTCTCTTGGCGGGAGGTACCTTCATGTTGTGGGGCCATTGGCGATTTAGCCAATTCAGAGAGCGTTTGCAAGGAAGTGGGGATTTCACACTCACAAGCCGGGATCTTTGTACAGCCTGAGGTCTCCCTCTGGCGTTGCTGCGATAAGATCTCCTTTCCCTCCGGCTGACCCTCTCCGGGCGCTGAAGTCAGCACCCCCAGCGCCCTGTTCAGTGGCCCTCCTAATCCTCGCCCTCTCTGCTCACCCTGCCCCCAGGGCCAGAGGAGAGAGCAGCTGGGACAAACTGCAGCCTCCTGGGGTTTAAAGTCAAGACTGGGGGCAGGAGTGGCCTTTACGGCTTTGTTTTAAAAGAAAAGAGCAACTGCTTCTCCCCAGACTCTGCTTCGTGTGACTCAGGTACCTGGTGGCTAATTGCCAGTTGACCATAATTATCCTCAACCATCACCAGGAATAAGTTCACCTGGTCCACTTGCAAATCCCTGGGGTGTCAGGCTTGTCAGACAGAGTGTTCTCAGTCCGAACCCCCAACAAAGTGTGGGGAAAAGTCCTTCCCCTTCCAGAATTAACCTTCCGCTTGCCGCTCCTGCAGGCTGTGCCCTCTCTGGTGTTCCACTGAAAACATGGCAGCACAGGCAGTGAGAGGGTCAGGGTCTGTATTCCCTTAGGTGTGAGGGAGGTTGCTAGTACAGGTTACAGATGCACCTTTAAAGGACCCTGGAGCCGAGATCTGGGCAGCCTCTGGAGAGGCGCAAGGGAAGTTCCTTCCCCTGGTCGCTCCCCGCCCTGGTGTGGGCGGGATCAGCGGAGCAGGACACGGTCATGGTACCTGTGAAGGCTCTGAGTCATTCTTACCCAGCTGTATTTTCTTTCCCAAGCTCAGGCTGATGCTAATAGCAGGAAACTTCATTCCAACAAAGGCCTTTTGTGGTCTGCTCGACTGAGCTAGTATTTTGTGCACCAACCCGCCCCCAACAACCCGCAGAGCACAATACAACCAATGCTCGTGTATTATGTCTGCTGCCTCCCATGCATCTCATGAAGCCCTCTGGTGCAGAACAATAGAGTACACAAGCAGCCTGGTTGCCATAGTCAAGTGCTAATACAGGAAGGCAAGTTGGCAAAGCACAGATTTTACTCCAGGTTTTAATGGGGTCTGAAGAGAAATATTGCTGCTCTCCCTGGGCCAGGCAGGAAAACACGGAGCCAGTGTGCAAAAAAGAGGCACTCAGCGGCAGTCGATTGCTTGGGGATGCAGAGACAAACTGCCAAGCAGCCTTCCTCTGTGGGTAGAGTTCATGGCATGGAGCAATGGAAGCAAGTAATCCAGCTTTCTAGCCCTCGGCCTTAGGGAGGCAGCCAAATGCCCACTCAGTACAACAGGAGTAATGCTGGGGCGGGCTGACCCTCTGAACGCCGGACTGTGGAATTCAGGAAGAGACGCCATCTGGTGTGACCAGTGATTTGAGAGTCCGGCCAAGAAGCAATGAGGTGGAGAAACTCAGAGCAGAAGAATCCAGGCTGGAGTGAGAAAGAAAACTGATTCTGAGGTCATTGCAAACGACCTTTCAGCTAGAACTGCAATCTGGAGTCTCGCCCGGGCAGCTTGATCGGCAGCCTTGTTACTGGGCAGCGTGGAGGAAAACAAGCTACTTAACCCAACCTTCAGGCCTAGCCGCCTTTATCCCTAGAGCATTGTCAATGTAATATATGAGAGTGACTAATGTTCTGCACAGCAAGACCCAACCACAGCGGTTCCCAGAGCTCTTCAAGGTCCATCTCCCTGGCAGTTGTTCAAGGGAACGGCGCATCCTGTGGGGAGGCCACCTCAGCCTCTTGGGACATGGGACATCATTTACACTTCAAGGAGACACATCTGACATGAGAACGCCGGAGTTGCCAGTCTGGATCAACCCACTGTCTTCTTCCTGGCTGAGCTTGGAGCCAGCTGCTTCAGAGGAAGGTTACAAGAAATTCAGCAAGGGATAGTTATGGAATAATTTCCCCAGAGGGGAAGATTCTTCCTGGTTGCTTGGGACGGCCACATCCACTGGAGAGGCTGAAAGAAGATGTTTGGGTTGTTCAGCGTGGTGGTGGGAGGGTGTCACTAGCCTGATTCTCAGAAGGGCTCAGATCCCATTTAGGCACCCAAATGAAGCATCCAAAATTTCCAAAGTGGCCACCTGCCAGCAGCTTCCCTTGGAGAATCCCCCCCTTCCTTCCTAGCTGAAACCAGCGGAGGATCCCAGTTCCCTCCCTACCCTCCCATCATCTCAACGGGACCTTTTGGATGCTTAGTACTCTGGGAATTCTCGCTCCACCTCAGTGTGTCCACAACACATCGGAGCTGGCCACGTGTCACCCCTGCACTCATAACGTGTGAGCCATGGAGGCATTTGCAAATTGTTGTGTCCTTTAGGCTCTGGCTGGGACAGGGTGTCAGAGCAATGAGGGGTTCTCTGGGAAATACATTCACAAGCGGCAGGGCAGTTTGCACGGCCTGGGTGGCAGCTAGCAGTGACCACACGTTGAAGGATCCTCTTTGGACCAGAATCCAAAGGGCTCGATGTCTATTCAAAACTGCCCTAAATAACCTGAGCCTGTGGCGTCGTCCAAGCCGGGCTGGACATTCACACACAGAAGCATTCTCGTGACATTCCCAGAGATCCCTGCTTTGGGCTGGGTTGGGATCGGCTGGACTGCAACTACCCAGACAGCTCTGGCAGTTTCATTGTGTGAGTTTGATAGATCGGATCTCTCTGTGCTTTAGCAATAGCACAATAATACAAATCACATCGAGTTCACACATTTTGTCCTGCACTAAGCGCCACGGGGGAAAAATATACGGCAGACCAGGAATAAAATCATGCAGAAGTTTCAGTGTAATGAGCTGAGAGTTTACCACTGAGACGGGATGCTGCTCTCAGCCCTGCGTGGAAATGACCGAGCCTTGATGCCCTGGGATGAATTATGCAGCACTAAGGAGGCAGGGAATGGAAGTGCCCTTTCCCAACAGAAGGAAACTTTTTCATGGTGACATGTGCCTAAAAATGGAAGTGATCAAGTGACAAAGGAATCGGGGCAGTTTTGCACACGGAGCCTCCCTTTCTCTGTTGCTAGGGTCTCTTGCAAAGAGCAGCACATGTCAGGCCAGGCTGCATTTGGCTTCCGCTTTGGGACTTTTATGAGGTTACTTCACAGACCACGTGACGCACCAGGTGCTACTGAGGCAGATGCACAGTGCCTCTGCTGGCCAGCTAAAGGCAGTTGCAGGGAGCGCGGCCTTAACAGGGATGGGACAGCTCTTTGTCTGCTCTTGGGGGTAGCCCAGGAGGGAATGACAGGGTTAATTACAGCCGTGGGGGACAGCTGAAATTGTCTGAGGTCTGACTGGTTATGCCAATGTTTGTCATCACCACAGTGCCCTGGAAAGGGGCCAAGAGAGAAAGAAGTCCGGAGCGACCTCCAAGGGCCCTGCAGACAGATTAATAAAAAGGAGGAGCCGACGTGCCGAAGTCACTCCATTTGCCATTTCCTCCAAGATGTGCATGCCCTGAGCGGAGGGACTGGCACGCCCTGTGCTCGCAGCATAGACTGGGTGCTGGGTATGTTCCGAGGAGGATGAGAAGACGCTGGCGGGGCTCCCACTCTTGTGACAGGGCATTAGCAGGTTTTCAGACAGAAAAGTCAACCCTGTCCCATCCGGACCTTTTCAGCTCTCTGTACCAGCGGGGCCCTGCGCAGCGCCTGCCTTCTGGGCTGGCTCCGGTCTGAGGGACGCTCCGCGCATTGGCCGCACCACAGAATGAGCCCTTTGCCTGGAGCAGGAGGCGTACACACACTTCAGTGGGGGGCGCAGGCTGCTGTGGTCTGCAGCTCTCGCGGGAAGATCCTCTCCAGGGAGATTTCAGAATACCCCAGATCCGCCCCCTTCCTAGCACAGAGCCATCTCCCCCTCTGCCTGGGGTATCTGCCAGGGCATGCTGGACACTTCAGCCTGCCCATAAGGCAGCACCCTCCCCTCCGCATTCCTGGGTCAACTCAGAGTCCGGCTCCTGCCCCTTGCTGCCTTCCCTGCCATCTGGGACAGCCACACCTGGCAGAGCCATGAGGACTGGGAACACCTAGACTGAGAGATCCTCAGGAGCTGGGGCAGAGGCCATGAGCCTGAGGGATCTAGGCTGCAGAAGATCCTACGGGAGGAGGGCAGAAAGTGCTGCAGTCAGAACCCAGCCCAAATGCTCACACATATCCATGGATCTCAAAGCACTTTACAAAGCAGGCAGACATCATGATCTCCATTTCACAGCTGGGGAAACTGAGGCACAGGGAGGTGAATTGGCTTAGCAAAAGTTACCCAGCAGGCCAGTGGTGGAGCTGGGAACAGAACCCAGCCCTGTGCTCTGTCCACTAGGGAACGCTACCTCCCTTTGCTTGAAAGGAAATGAACCCAGGTTTGAATGACCCAGTCAGTGAAAGGCAAGAGCACTTTGAGACACATTGGGGATTGCAAATGTTTAAAACCAAACAGGGGACAGATGTCTGTCTGTCTGTCACACAGTGCTCCTGGGGTCCCCCGACCCAAAGTGCTCGCAGCGCCACGGTTGCTCTGCCAGCGAATACAAAGAGCAGAATAAGGTCGAACCCAACTTTTCCTGGAGTTCCTTTTGCTGTTGTTTAGATAAGTTTAAATTAGCTGTGATTAAGCTAATTTCAAGGTAATTAACTCGGAAAGATATCCTCCACTTTTTAAAATTCTAAGTGGCTGTTCATTAGGAGGAAGCAAACGAGCGAGCTGTGTGCCATTTTAGAAAGCTGCGTAATTAAAGCACGAGGAGCTAAATGCGGAACGAATGGTGGAGTCATTAATGAAATATGAATATTCTTTATCTAATTAAATGCCATAATTAATGGGACATGCTCGTAACATTGCTGTGTGTGTGTGGGTGCACCGGGGAGGGGAAGCTGGCTCTCGGGAACACCACGGTTAGCCACGCTGCTCTTGTAACCTGTCGGGACTGGCTGGTGCAAACGCCTCTGTGCTGGAGTCCTGGTCCAGGAGACCGACGTCCCCTGTTTCTGCAGAGTGCAGGCCCAGTGAGGGTGACCAGGTGTCCTGATTTTATAGAGACAGTCCCGATTTTGGGGGCTTTTTCTTGTATAGGCTCCTATTGCCCCCATCTCCTGTCCCGATTTTTCACACTTGCTGTCTGGTCACCTTAGGCCCAGCCCAGCTCCCTCCTCCCCACGCCAGCCCCAGGCAGGAAAACGTGGCAGTAGAAGAGAGAAGAGAGGAGAAGAGAAGAGAGAGGAGAAGAGAAGGAGAAGAGAAGAGAAGAGAGAGGAGAGGGGCTCCTCCCCCTCTCTGTGTGTGATCTGTGTTGGAGCTAAGGCAGCTGCCTCCCAACATCAGAGCAGCTGGGACTAATGGTCTGGGCCTTACCTGAATCCACCAGAATCCGGGCTGGCACCAAAGGGGAGAGAGGCGTTTGCTGAGACACAGGAGGAGAAAACTACGAAGAGTTCTGTTGTGAAATCACAGTGCAACCTTTTCATCAACTCCACTGGGCTTTAGATTAGGTCCAAATAATACTTCAGAATAGACGATTATATTCCTAATATTGATGGGCTCATTTAGGCCAAGCAATTTTCCATGAGCTAATTAAACTGGTCCATTCCTACAGACAGCTAGTCATCTGAGAGCTTGTCTTCACTGCTGAGAAAAGGGCTTTAACCTTGCGATAACTCACTCTGGATGTAAAACCCCTGCCCAGACAAGACACAGGTATCTCCCACCTGGAGAACCCTATCCTTTCCCTGGGACTGACCTCCATGGGCTACAGCACAGCAAAAACTACCCTGCCTTATTGCCTAGAGTTTAACACTGATGTAAGTATCATGCAGAAAGCCATCACAGTGTAAAAACCGACCCTTTGGGCAGCGGAGAGCCAAGCTGTGCTGTGGGTATGTTGTCTTGCGAAGAGAAAAGAAAAACACTTAAGTTAACGGAGAGCTATCTGGGTAGTGTCTGATTTCAATGCAGTCTGGACAGTTGCTTTCTTTAATATCATGTTCCTTCAAGTGTGAAACCTAAAACAACCGGAGAGGGCCAGGACATGTATTTACAATGGTGTTATGAACATTGGGTTGAAGAACTGATCCCTGCAGCAAAGTCAGTTCCCTCTTTTGTACAAGTAGAAATATAGCTGAATGCTGATGCTGAGTGATGGGCTAGAGTGAACCCTAGCAAAGAGGATGAAGGAATTCCCTGTGTTGTACCTGTGACCTGTTAGGATCACAGGCTCCAGATATGGAGCCTCTCTCCCCACTCCACTGCAGGAGGGTAGGTGCTCCCTTAGAATGGCTGCGGGGGGTCTGGGGATTCTACAACCTGCCTCACAGCACAGGCCCTGCTGCACACCTGACCCTGAGATGCCCCAAGAGGCAAATACAATATTTTTGATGATTAAAAATAGATTATTCAGATGCAAAACGTTTTCACAAAATAGTGCACTTATTTTTGTGGGGGGGCAGGGCAGACACAGGGACAGCAAAACAAATGTGTCCTGAGATTTGGGGCTTTTTTTACATTGAAGAAAAATGACATTGTGATTTTTTGATTGTGAGTGTCTCTTTTCCCTTCCTTTTTCTCCCTTCTGCCCTTTCCCCCCTTCTTTCCAACTGGAAAAGTGCTGCTGGGACTGGATCTGTGGGAAAGAAATTGTTCTTTTTTGTCTAGCTGAGGTGAGCTTTCCCAGTAGTGAAGTTAGGATCATTCTTATTTATTATTATAATATTATCACAGGCCAGGGCCCCACTGTGACAGATGCTGTATAAGCAGGGAAACTATCTATTCCTGCAATGAATATTTTTCTCAAAACAGCCTAAAGAGCAGAGCAGGGCAAATAGTGGATATTTTAGTTTGTTGGGGAAAAAAATCATTTCAAATCCTACTGAAAAAAACATTTTTCAAATCTTTTGGTGACTGAAAAATTTTAAAAAATCATTTCAGGCCGAATGAAACATTTTCTTTCAATTTCAAGCATTTCTTTTACATTTTAAAATTATTTTAAAACAAAAGTAAATGAAATTTCTGAATGAAAAGTCATTTTGAATGGAAAACATTGAAACGTTTCATTTTAAAAATGTCAAAACAATACATTTAGATTTTTTCAGGTTTCCAACCGAACCAAAGTGGTGAAAATCGGCACAAATGCGTGAAATGTTTTGGTGTGACTAAATCTGCATTTTTCACCTAAAAATGGTTTAGTCCAAAAATGCCACCCAGCTCTGTTAAAGAGCTGAGCTGAACTGGTGAAATGTTCAGCCCCTGCCCCAGTGCAGAGTTTCTCCCTGGCAGGGAGACAGTCTGGATCCACCACTAACCCCCGCCCAATCTGCCCAGGGAGAGCACCGGGCACTGAACAGGGGGCTCTAAGTGCCAATTGCGTCCCGGGCACTGTGTGTGGCTGGCCAGTACATGGCAGAACATCCTCTCTTGCCTCCATCTGTCCCTGGGATACCCGAGGCTGGGCTTCTCTGCCCAGCACAGAAGGCTGCCCGCTGAAGGGGCGAGGCAGGGTCAGGAGTGGGCATTTGGGGACCATGGTGACCTTAGCTATTTTGGATACCAGGTGTTGATTCAGTGCCACATACTCCTATCTTCACCCCTGGAATTACTAATTGGGAGCTCGCTCTTTCCCCTGGCGCTCAGACACGGGTCCCTTTCCAGCCCCTCCTGCATTAAATGTGGCAGCGCAGGTTTGTGTATCACAGTGTGGCCTAATTCCTTCTAACACCCTTTAGTGATATAATGGAAATTTCACAGTCATCAGCTTCAGAAATTGTTTCTGACATTTCCACTGTACTCTGTGGTCAGGATAATTTATTCATGCATGTTTCCCCCGGAGCATGGGGTGAATGAGCCACCGCTGTCCTCCACAACTCAGTCCGCTAATGTTTTAAGTTTGCAACGGATTTGGTTTGTTTGTTTAGACCCACCCAAGAACCTGCCCATCCCCTGCTCTACTCCCTGCTGGTGACATCTAATAAATGCATCATCAAAGCTTTTTAAAGCAGGGCATCCGCCTCCCTCATCACCTAACTTGCGACACACAGCAGCTCTCTGGACTGACTGTGCTCCGAATTCTTCCCAGGGAACTCAGGCCTTTTATAATGAGTCTGGATCTCCTTCATGCCTGTTAGAGGCACCGGGGGAGATTTTCAAAGGCAAGACGAGGACTTGGTACCTCACTGGCCTTTGACAAGCTCCTTGAGAAATCTTGCTTAGCTGAGGAGGTGCTGGAGGTGAATGTTCACTGTTCTGGGCTCCTCACCAGATAGATGGGCTTGTGTTAGGGCTGGAGGGGTGTGCAACGTGCAGTTACAACATGTGGGAACCCTTGTTGTGCTCAGAATGTCACAGAAACACGTGCGGGACAGCATGGGGATTGGCAGATCGCTTGACAAGCCGTGGAAACCCACACTGTTCAACAGTGCTTAGGCACTGGTGAGCACAGGCCCCATTCTGCACTGCCTGGCACCTCACCTCGTCAGTTACCATGGTACAAAGTGGGCATAGCGTCGCACGGCTTTGCACGAGGGTAAAGTGATGACACAAGGGAGAGCAGAGTCCAGCCCATGGAGCCTGCATACCCCTCGCTAGTTGAGCACAAGGACATCAGGCTCCACCATGCGTGGGGACTGCAGCGTGGCAAATATCTTCCCACCCGGACTGAGTCACTACAGAGATGTTTCCGCTTTACTTAATAAAATGATCATGGTTAGCCACAGAGAAGAAACCCTCCTGACTGTGCTCTGCACCCCCAGCTTCGGCTTCGCTGGAGACACACGATATGAACTACAAAGTGCCCCCGTGGAGCATGGTTTTTCCATATGCGCAAGCTCATCGTACGAGCCCACATAATTTGATGCTAATTTAAGGTAATGAGTTGATTTTAAACTGGTAATCGCCAGGCCTACAATTCCCTTGTCTTTGGCATCAGCTGTTTATTAAAGGGTCAGTGCAAACGAGTGCTTTATGATCAGAAGTGATGACAGCAGACACAGCCTGGTTATTTAATTACACTCCCAAATGCAAAGGGACGTCTCTCCTCCCGCATCTTTGCCTCCTGGTGAATGAAAGCCCCAGCAGAACTGGGAGGAGAAACTAAGGAAAAGCAGCCGTGGTCCTGGGACCTGACAGCATGTCCCTGGGGGCTGGTCACAGCAGCCCATGGCCCCGCAATTACTGACTAAGTTGCTGCTTCCACACACATTCCACACACAATCGAGTACTGCAGGGATGTAAATAAAAATGCTGCCTCGGGGAACAGTTGCTCCCCATGGGGCTGTGGCCCCAAGCAGCTGCACTGTGCAGGTCCACCCGCCACAAGGTGGGGGCTTACAGCCATGCTCTGGAGTTTGCAGCTAGTGGAGAGGAGCCAAGGGAATCCTCCCGCTCTTTTTAACTTCCTCCTGAGCGTCACCTGGCCCCTTCTCCTCCCCTCCCCCCGGCTCTTTGTTACACATAATCTCAGCCCCCTTCCCTCCACCCCACCATCACTCCACTTAGAGTGGGGACGTTATTCTGATCTAAAAGAAGAGCCCAGCCCAGCCCATGATTTCAAAGTGGCTACGTCTCCAGAATCCATCAGCCTGATTCTATTTTCGCTGCCTTAGAACAAACGCAGCGAGATTCCTTGGGGGACGTGGCAGGGAAAACAATAAATCAGATCTACAAATAAACGCTCCTTCAAAGGAAAACACTCGCTTTCGGGTTATGAAGATTGAATTCTCTTTGACGGAGCCATGAAGGAGCAATATGGGAGCTGAATGGGTTTGTCAAAGCCCAGTGTCAGGAGGGCCTTAAACTTGCATTCATGTCTCTGAGCTGCTCTCACTTAGCCTGTGTCCCTGCCCCTGCCCCTATCCCAGAGGGGACTGCACCAGGCACGTGTGGGGCATGGCCTTAGCTGAGCCCTTTCTCTGTAAAGGTGGGACAGAAATAAGCCAGGTCGCCGAACCTCAACCATCCCCCGGGGGCTGTAGCACACCTGAGCTGAGTAACTTTTCGTCCCCCCTGGCTCCAAAAACCTCTGGAGGCTGCGGTGAGAACTGGCTGTCCTCCAAACCCCGGGCCTGGCTCTAGTAGCCAATGGGTGCGATATATAATGGGAGAGGTGGGGGGAGGCACGTTTTGGGTGATGACCCAGCTCACTCCTGACACAGTCCGACCGGATATTGGAGAGGGGTCTCAGCCAATCCGGCACTGTGGTTTTGTTGACCTTGGGGAAGGGGGGAACGGATTAATCTTTTAAAAAGTGCAGCAGCGTTTGCTCTCTCTCAATCCCTGCTCATGACAAGAGCAGACATTTAGGGCAACTACCACAGGCCCTGTCCTCAGGTTGGGCCAAGTTCTTCTCAGCACAGGACCTGAAGATTGGTCTGGGGGAGGAAAAAGTTACTGTTCATCCCCCATCCTGATCTGGGGCTGGTGTGGCCCCTGTTGCAACACAGTCTCAGGGCTGCTAGAATGGTGCACAGGGAAAGAAGCCTGAAGGGGCCATTCCTGCAGCTGGGGGCTGCTGCTGTGTGGGAGGGGACGTCGTCACTCGTATGGCGCCAGCAGTGCGAGATGTGCAAAGCAGATGATGCGGAATGGGTGGCAGAGACACCACTGGGACACCACCACATGCTTGAATCTACTTGGTTTCAATAGGACCGAAAGCATGTGCTTTGCTGAATCGGGATGAAATTACTCCAGTGCCTAATCTGCCCCCCGGCTCATGGTCCTTCTGCAAAGAGGTGGGCAGGCAAGGACTTTTTAACACTTGACTTTGTGACGTGCAGAGATCTGGCTTCATGGATCTCGGAGTGAACGCCTCAGTTCATGCACTGAATGTGATTATACATAACAACAGCAAGAGAAGTGGCCTGGGACATCTGAGAGTATCTAAATCCAAGGCACGTACTTAATTCCTGAATATAAAATATTCATCCTCCTATGTTACAAAATGGGAAAGAGAGAAAAAACTGAACACACTGGGAGCTGGAGCCGAATCCCTGAAAAATGTTCAGCAAGTGCGACAAGAATTCAGAAATGGAGAAACGTATGAAGAGAGCCTTTTCCATCATCAACGACATCATCTCGTTACAGATTAAAGGCAAACAGACATTTATCAAAGGGAAACGTGCTCAATTGTTAGACCAAATTACCTTTAGAATCTTGTCCAAGATTGAACTTGTCATCAAAGGAAGAACGCCGGCGTGGAGTCGGTCTTCCACCCTGGCTCACCTCATGAAAGGCCTGTGTTATCTGGGATGGCACTTACACAGTCTGGAGGAATTCATTAATACGAATAATGGTTCAATCACAGACAGGTTGTAATATAGCTGACATCTCACTCCAGCATCGTTTGTTATCACTTTCTCTGCCTCCCAACCAACTGCCACTGAGGACCAGAGCTTCAGCCGCTGTAAGTGGGCATTCATTCAGGCTTCAGCCGAGCTGTGTGTATTTGCATCAGCTGGGAATCTGACCCTGAGGTACGAAATGCTCACCACCTTGCACCTGACTCTGTGGCTAAATCAAACATTCCATTGCTCACATATGAAATGCAATTGCTAAGCTGCCTGCCTGGCTCAGGGGGAGTAACAGTCCAAGGATGGGGTCCTTCCCCACTGGGTCAGTGGGTGAGAACATCCTGGAAAACAGAGCGGACATTTGCCACAGGACATTCCTCTGGCACCATCTGTGATGAGGCCTTGAGAAGTGACATCTTGAGAGAGATCCTGGGCCGTGTTGCTACACATAGAAGCACATGGATCTATTGGGGCATAATCTAGGGTAGGTGCACTCAGTGCGGGCCACAAACTCTGTTCTTTGCACACCCAGTCATTCCAAGAGGCCACCCCAGTCTTCCAGTCCAGCCCCTGTTCTGGGGTAGACGATGGCAGCACTGATACTCACTTTAAAGAAGAATTTTAAAAACGACGCTGTTCTTTCCTTGCTTTCCAGAGTGACAGCCCAGAGAAAACCGTGCCCAGACTGTCTCACCGTGACGTGACATTTCAGAGACAACAGAAACCCAGCCGTCGATTTATAGGCCTGCCTCAGCAAAAAGCTAATTCCTTCTTCGTGTTCTGTTAACTCCCCATTGCTCTTGGTTCTATAACATTTAATACCCTGCAATGAAATTAATGCTGCCAGTGCCCCTAAGAGAGAAGAGACAGGGGAGAAGCAGCTAATTGCATCGTGCCTGACAGTTTGGTTTACACCATGCACATTTGTGTTGCCACAATATTAGACAAGCTGCTTAATTAAAGTAAAACCACCAATTATTGTAAAAAAAAAAAATACACTCAAAATTGCCTCTGCAGGTTAGAACTGGTAACTTCTGATAGTCTGTTTGTTAGATAATTATCTCCAGGGTCAGCAGCAGTGGAACAAGGCAAGCAGCCCCTTTCTGTTTGCACACTCCTTAACCGTTCAGGGATTGGGAGTGTCACACGGGTTACAACAGCTGAGGAATTCGTGCTGCTAATTGGCAGGGAGCATTTGCCAGGAGAGCTGCAGATGCAGAGACGAATGATAAGGCTCTATGCAGAGACACCAGATTTATGGCTCGGGGCAGGAGAGAAGGGCAAGCGAACTAACCTTAATAAGGATCTGGACTGACAGAGCCAGTTAAACAATGACTCCTTCTGGCAAATTAATAAGCAGAATTAAATATTCAATGGGCATTTTGAGTGCTGAAAAAAACCCCTTAGTCTGAATGGGAATTAGAGATCACTAATAAATCAGAGAAACTTGGCAAGGAGGGAAAAAATACCAACAAACTCCCCTCCTTGCCCATTACAGAAAGCCCTCTGTCGGCAGCGAGCAGCGGGGAGCCGGTACTGACTGATTGCCATGGAGACACTGGCAAAGGAAAACAAAACTGCTGGCATGTATAGAAAAGACATGCTGCTGCTGGCCCCTTTGGAGAACATCAGTTTGGTTTGGCTTCTCCTTTCACTCAGCGTTTTTATCCTCCCGTGTTGTGGCGATTGCATCTCAGAAGTTCTGTGCAGGGTTGATTTGCAGCCACCGGCTGCAGACAGTTTGGTGAGGGCCTTGCAAGGAGAAAGGAGTTTCTTTTACTGCCTCTCTTCTCTCACGGCTCCTGTTCCATCCTCATGGCCCTAATGCGCCCGAGCGCCTGCCAGGTGTGTTCAGTAACGGAGACGGAAGGGAATTGTCTGGATCCTAGCTAGTGAGGACACAAATGCCGGGCTCATGTCACCATCTCTAAGGTGTGGTGGTGGGGGGAGTGTATCCACATGGCCTTACCCAACGATGCGGAAGACTGAGGTGGCTTCTTGGAATGTCAGTGCAGACTGGGAGCTCTGCCCTTCACAAAGCCCCGTTCCCCTGCTATCTATTGTGTTCCCCTCCATCCATGTGCTCCTAGGCCAGCACGTGCAGCAACATGGCACAGGGGTCTCGCCCAAGATCCCAGCTTTAGCAGGCCCCCATCGCAGACTCTGTCCTGCTCTGTTTCTCCCCAATGGCAATGCCACATGTTCCCCCGGTCCCAGTGGCACCCACCTGTGCTGGCCGCCGAATACTTGACCAGTGGGTCTGAGGAAAAGCGGGCAGAGGGTGTAACGGCAGGTGGGAAACCTACATTCATGGGCAGAGTCTTTGTGCTTGAGATGATTTGGAGACTGCTGCTGCTGCCTGCCAAACTGCCATGTGTGAAGAGGGCAAGACAGACCTGGTGCTTGCTGTCTTTGGGTATGTTGACATCGCAATCACATACCTGCTGCTGGCCCTTGTCAGCTGTCTCAGGCTCACAGGGCTTGGGCTGGGGGGTTGTAAAACTGGCGTTGCTGTTCCAAGTCCGGGCCCGGGACTCTCCCCACTCACTAGGTCTCAGAGCCCAGGCTCCAGTCCCAGCCCCAACATCTACCCTGCAACTTTACAGCCCAGCAGTCTGAGCCCCAGCCAGCTGACCCGGACCAGCTCCGGTGTTTAACTGCTGTGTAGACACACCCTCTGCCACCTCAGACGTCACACTTCTGGGACAGTCAGGGTCTGACCCAAACTCCAGTGTAGTCAAGGGAGGTTGTACAATGGATTTCCAGGGGTGTTTGATCGGGCCCTTGATTCCTGGTCATTTGATCATCAGGCAGGGATTATATATGTTGCCACCTGGGAAGCTTAGATTTTAATTCCATGAGCACTAAAAACACAAACACGTTTCTGCTCCTGTATTTTAACTCGTGAGAAATGTGACACTATTAACTGCCATTAAAGAGGAGAGTTACAACCCTTTGCTCCTCCTTTTCAGTATGTAAAATTCCACCAACTGCCTTGTTAACCCAAAGAAATGGTGTGTACCTTGGGGAACGTGACTTTAATGTCATCGGCACAGGCCCCTACCCGCTCGCTAACAGGACTACGTGTACGCTTAAAGGTAAGCGTGTGCTTTGATGGGTGGGGTCTGGCATGTAGAGCTGTACTTGTTGGTCTGTGCATCAGCTCCCCCTCTGTAAAATGTGTCCTCCCCAGGGAGGTGCTGTGAGGCTGAAATAAATAATTCCTGGGAGTGCTCAAAGACTGTGATGTTAGGGGCCAGGTTAGAGCTGTTCAAAATATTTCAGTTGATATTTTTTTAGGATTAAAAATGGCTTTTTAATAAAAACGGAAATTTCTGCAGGAAATCGTTTCACTTTTTAGGTGCTGTAAACTGAAAAACATTGGCCAGTTGGGTGAAAAGGATCCATTAAACCAAAAATTAGGATCCTGCACTTTCAGACCTGGAGAGCTTCCTTTATATTTCTATGTGGAGTTTTTTTTAACTTTGGCTCCTCTGCTCTGTGGAGTGCAGCTTCTAAATCCTCCATGTCCCTCCTGCCCTCCCTGGCTTTTCACTTGTTCATGTGGTAGTGATAATCAATAGTTGGGTTTTTTTAACGTTATAAAATAACCCAGAATGATGCACGTGGTCTAGAAATGACAGATGACCGGAAAGCAACCCTTCAGAATCATAAAAAGGTAAAAGGGGGTAGAGAGAAAGATTTTTATTGTGGTTTTGCAGAAAATCAATGAAGAGTTGCTACTAGGCCATGTTGTAGATAACAAGCAGATTATATCCGTTTTCATGGAACATATTGTTTGGCAGGCAGGATGCACTTGGCAGTTATAATGGTGCATCATAAAATTGACGTTAGTCTTGTGGGCTAGGAGATTTAAATAAGACCTAAATGCTGAAATTTTGTGATGGTTTTTATTTATTCAGTAGCCTGTGATGGCAACAGGGGCTGTCTTCACTTTCCTAAGCTACTAAAAGTCCAAGTGGAGGCAGATGATCAATAAGCAGGTGACGGAGAATCCCCCGATTAATAGTCTGAGGAACAGGCCCAAGAATTTTCAGAGAGATGCTTTTCATTTTGACACAGAGGTTTCCAGTTGCAGAACATCTGGGCCAGCTCTTTGCCTTTCATCATTTCATTGCAGTAACAGCCCTTCCCTAGCTCCGCTGTTGGACGCTGGGACCCTGACATCATTCTGGAGCTCAACGCAGGGAAAGGATCAAAGATACTCAGCCATTAGCTCTAGTAAACCCTCTAAAACAGCCACACTCAGACTGAGGCTCGCAGGCTGCATGTGGTTCTTAAAAGTGTCTCCTATGGCTCTGTGCAGCACGTGATAGTGTGTGATTTAACGATTAATCAGTCTAAGTTATTAATCAATCCGGATGCTTTTACTATGTTATTAACCAATTGTAGAATACTTGGGTCAGTCATTTTGCTGTGAGAATGATTATATATATATATATATATGGTAAATGAAACAATGAATTCACACTATTGTGGTTGTTTTGGGTAATGTTGATCGCTAATTTGGGTGAGGCAGAAGTCCCTGGGCAGAGGGGATGTCATGGAGCGAGAAGCAGGGGGGCACAGGAGCCGGCCCTCCATACAATTTCCAACACCCGATGCGGCCTTCAGGCCAAAAAGTTTGCCCGCCTCTGATCTAGCCCCACAACCCTCTATGCTTGAACTAAAAAACCCAGCACTGCCAGCCAAGGCAGTAGGAGGTTCATTGACCTCTCTCTGTGGGCCAGGCCCACTGGAGACAGCTGCCTGGAGTGGGTGTGGATTACACTGGCTTCTCCTGGGGCCAGGGCAGGAAAGAGTTGCCATTTGTTCACTAGTGCCTTGGCCTTCTATGTGACGCTCCCAGGGCTCCCTTTGCTTCCAGAGGGCCAGGCTTAGTGGGCAGCAGTAAGAATGAAACAAGGCCTCTCAGGCTGGTTCCCAGCTGACCCCTTTTGAGCACTGGACCTGAGCTGCTTGCTGAGACAGAGACCATATGGAGCTCCAACTTTTATAATAACTGTGGGGAATCAATCAGGTAATGTACTAATGGAACGGGCTAATTGCTGCAGGGCTTCATGACGTACCTAACAAATCTAGTTAATCAATGCCATGCCAATGAAACAAAAATGAGTTCCTCAGGAAAAGCTAAACTCCTTCCTTAGATTGTATGGAAAGCTTGACTGATAGAAGAAATATTATTGGTGCTTAAAGTCAAACTGTATCAATCTACCCAACTGAAATGCTATTTTTTCCCCACTGCAGAACACATTTCTAATACGCCTATTGCCTTTTGCATGCAGTCAGGGAGAGCTCATTCTCATGCTAATTGCAAAGCTAATTGTTCTTATTGCAATGCCCATTATATAGCATATTTATATTGCAGATAATGAGATGTTTGGATTAAATGGCTCATGAAAAGTCAATAAAAAGAAATTTGCTTTACTATTCTTCTAATTTTTTAGATGCAGCGTTAATACATTTTTATTTCTCCCCAAAGTCCTGAATTCATTAAACTGCCTAAAGCAGCACAAAACAATTACATGCAAAGGGGAAAGTGTTGTAACACCACACACAACACACTGCAAAAATGAATGAGCAGTTGTCCAGCTGTGTCAATCCTAAATGATTAGTCTTTGCAAGTAACTAAGATTTACTAGCAGAGTAGTGGTTATGCCACTCAGCCTGGTGTAACCCTCCCTGTAGTTCAATATCTATGAGAGGAAAAAAGAAAAGTCTCTCTGTATAACTCTGGAAATACACTGAAGCTGGATTAGATTCGGGGGTGGGGAGAGGGGGCAGATGTCCATGCTACGTGGTCTTTTTCATCCAAATGGCACTTTTCCCATGTTTTTTTCTCTTCCCAGTCCTAAGACCCAGTTCTGTAAACCAGAATCAACCATGCCTCTTCTGACTCCTGAGCTAACTAGGTTTCTCCACACTGCACCTTCATGAATACAAGGACACTGAGAGGATGGGCCTCCCTGACCCATGGGAAGCTGGCAACAATAACACACTAAGGTCCTGCACAGATATGTATCATTAAGAATTTGCCTGTGGAACTCCTTGACACATGATATCTTTGAGGCCAAGAACTTAGAGGGATTCAAAAAAGGTTTAAATAGTTCCATGGATAATGATACTATCTAGAACAGTGAGGATTTAAAAACAATAAACAAGTGTTAGGATATAAAAAACTCATTTAATGGGCATAAATCAACCTCTAACGGTTGTAGGTTAAGGAAGAAGCTTTTCCTGAGGACAGGTTGTCCCATAACCCCTACTACAGGAGGTCTTGTACCTTCCTGGTGAGGGCCCGTGTTGGAGGAAGGATACTGGATTAGATGGGACAAGGTTCCAGGAAGGCATAGACTTCATTGCACTGTTCATTAACTCATACATTTTAAGGCCAGAAGGCACCATTATGATCATCTAGTCCTGCTCTGGGAGGACTCCTGGTGCACCAGTACTGATGTAAATGATGCTGAGACTGGGAGCAAGGGCCTGGCTCAAGGCACACTAAAGTCAATGGGAATCAGAATTACTGACTGTTCTCCTAGCCACTTCTCGGGGCATATCCGGGGACTGATCCCAGTACATACTGCATTCCCTAATGGAGACATCTGACCTATGGGTATCCCAGTTAGCAATGGGGATAGAATAAGAACCTCATTGTTAGCTGCCTTCTCTGTACATCAGTCCAGTAATAATTCCATGCATCCATTCGCATTAGATTACATTACAAACAGATAATTTAGCCTCCTCTGACAGCAGCAAAGCAACTGTCTTTCAATAGGTATAAAATTATCCATCTTTGAGGATAACCTCACATGAGTGACTGCAGCACCTCAGTAGTCAATCAGAAATAATGCCCATTACCATAATGAAAAGCTGTGATAATTTAATAAAACAGCTGTATTAAAAGCTAAGTGAGGGGAGAAGTAATGTCATTCATTTTAATGCCATGAAATATGCACTGTAGATTTGCGCGTAACTTCTAATTATTTTCACAGACAGCTCCAATACTGAAAGGGCTTTAGCAGTAATCGATGGGCGAGGAGAAGAACAGGGTCTCAAAGGCTGGCTGGAGTTGCAGCAGGTGTCCACTGTGCATACATGGACTTTGCAGCATGTCGGGCACCGATCTAAATGCTACGTGACCATCTGTTATTAGTATTATTTATTAGCTCTATTGCAGCAGTGCCCGGGAACTTGCCAAGTGTTACCCGCAATACAATGATGCAGGAGATGACGGTGTTCTAGCGGAGAGGGTGGATCACAGTGACCAGGGCTGTGTCTGCGACGAAGGATAGTCAATTCTGACGCTTTCGTAGAAGTATTAAAAATCTCCCACAGTGCTGGTGGTAAAACTAAAAGTCCATTTTATCCTGGGCTGGGGGCTTGGATCCTCAGATTCTGGTCACCAGCAGACAGGCAGGAAATTGGCTTTGGCAAAAGATGCTTCTGTTTATCTGTTGGCAACCTGCACCTGCCCACCCAAACCCAGTAGTCATGTGGGCATCAGCTGTTAGGGTTTATTTGTATGACAGGAGTTGAAATTCAGGCCTCTTTGTACCAGGCGCTGCACATAAAAACCATGACAGAGAGCGCCTGCCCCAATCAGTTTACAGACACAGGGTGGGGGGAAGGGAGCATTCTTATCACTATTTTCCAAATGGGAAACTGTTGGCAAGTCACTTTATTGCTCTGTGCCTCAGTCACATGAAGAGTCTGTGGCAGAGCAAGGAACCGAGCCCTGATCTGCTGTATCTTAAACCTGTGCCATTGTAACTCACACACTTTCTGGGTGTGGTGTTCGATCCCCTCTAGTGGCACTGAGAGCACTTTGAGATCAATGAGTCTGCTACAGCCTTAGCTAAGAGCCATGTGACTTTTGACTCATGCATTTAGCCCCAGAAGTCCCAGGATTGATCCTGATGATCGGGGTCCGTAGGTTTTACACCATAACCACCAGGCCAGCCAGCCTCTCACTGCTCTTGGGCAATAGGGGAAGATAAACTAGGTGCAAAGGAATGTTTCCTGGCCTCTGAAATGAGACAGAAACACTGACAGAGAGAGACAAAGAAAGAGAAAGAGAGGGAAACAAAACCAGCATCATGCCTCTTGCTGAGGGAAGCCCTCACAACACATGTAGTGCATTGAGAAGACCTCATCACTGTGCACACAGGGTCTGATACTAAACCACTGAGGCCAGTCCAGCTATTCAGTGGGCTTTGAATCAGGTCACAGCATCCCATAATGTTGCCAAGGTCACCACACTCCAGGGCATCTCCTGTGCTCTATTCTACACATTCTGCCCACGCAGGCTATGGCCCTGGGGAAATTGCTTTGTGTTTGAATTATTCTGAGATTTCTGTTTCACCAGAAGATTCTGCAAGAGGATATTCCAATCTTATTAGAATTATTTGTCTCATCGCTAATAATATATTGTCTTGCAGCCCAAATGCTGATTGAATCAGATTTGTTGCATTCACACTTGGCATCCTTTATGGATTTCCAGCATAATTTAAATTCACTCTTAGGTGAGGGAATAGTTCTGATATTGTCCCCTGGTTGGTTTTTATTGCGTGCGGTTATTGTTCCGTGGCTGGCTGAACAGCTCAGCTGCTGCTTACAGATCACATTGTCTGTGATGACTGCTACCTGTACCAGTTCATTTGGGTTTCCTAACATTTTCTCTGTAATTTCTGAAAGCAGATTGTCAGCCTTTCAGGACACAATAAAGTGCAGCAGGGTCGTTATTAATATGTCTCTTTTGCAAAATTAGATGGAAGAGCTTCCAGCACTTTTTGAAAGAGATCCTGAGCATGTGAAGTTTGAATGGGGATGCCCAACTTGACCTGTAATGAAGTATAAAAAATGAATAAATGCCTTTGATACTAAACTTGCTTTGCAAAAGATTCTTTCTAAAACCATTTGCTTCATTGTCGACATACTCAGAAGGAACGGGGCTCCATGTTTCTACCTGCCATTTTAGCACAAGAATTATGGTCACTCAGAGAATAATCCACCCAACCAGTGGGAAGGATTTGACCTCAGTGATCTGAAATATTCTGCCGAGATGGCGGTAGGAGGAATGGGGAGTGGCAGATTTGTGCACTGCAAGGATTCCCCAGGGATAACCAGCACAATCTGGAAATTTTAGCGTAAGTGGAAGTTTGCCCTGGTTGCGTTCTCGCTCACCATGCCAAGAGATGGGCTCTTGGCTCACTGCTACACATGGAAAACATTTCCATTTTCATGAATGGGAAAACATTCCAGAGAATTTCTCCATTTAGCTTGACCAGAGGAGTAGGAGGTTAATGGCAGCGGGCAGGGAATAGCCAGGAGCCCTGAGCTGTGACCTTGTCAGATGACTCCAGCTAGGCTGGGTCAGTGCTTGAATAAGAGACCTGGCAGCAGGACAACAGGGCACTGCCCCAGATCTGCTGGGGGACCTCTTCTCTCTGTGCCTCTTTTAGACTGTCAGCATTTTAGGGCAAGCTGGTCTCTTGCTGTGTGGACAGCGCCTGGCACAAACCTAGAGTCACATCATTTTTATAAGACAAAAAACAGTTTAATTCATGGGAACAATTTTTAAAAAACCTGAAGCAGATTTCACAATCGGGAAAGTCAGTTTTTGCTTCCTTTTGCAAAAGCCAGGAGGACGTGTCTGTGCCATAGTGGGGTTGGGTGGACCAAGGGCCAGACATTCATGTCAGTTACATGAGAGCAAAGCCAAACCCCTACTGGGTGACTGTCATCCTGCGGACCAGGAGAAAAACATTTCTAAAGAGACTCACTCATCAAACCCAGGAGCTTGTTATGAACCAACTGGCAAAAGAACTTTTTCTAAATAAAACCTTCCTTGTTCTCTGACCTATGTCTGCAAACCTGATCTCTTGAAATACTCGTTAAGAACAGTAAAGATTAGGGAAATGTCCGGGAATATGTGAACCACTACAGCCATCTGCAGAGGCTTTTTTGCCATGTATGTAACAGGGGGTGAAACTGGGGGAGATCCCAATACCTGCATTTCCCCCTTCCCTGAATCCTTCAGGCAGGCAGAGTTAGCTTGCTGCATCCCATTAAAACATCGTCTGCAATCCAGTCAGGTGGCACTGGCGGAGGGATGTGTGCTCAAGCACCCATTAGTTTTGCTTGGCAACTGCCTGAAGCTCCCTTTCCTGCATGATCAGGTGCATTTCTGCACCTCAAACACTTTCCTCACAAACAGCCTCACGGTTACAAGGCAATCGATAGGCGGAAAAGAAGGGAAGGCTTGATGGAGTGGTGACGTCTAGCTTATTCCCTCGCCCGAGTCTCAAGCAGCAGGTTAGCTGTGCTCAGGGCTCAGAGGCCTGTTTCCACATACATCTGCCATTACGCCTTCTGCCCACTGACTCTCCTGTGCCCCTGATGTCATCCACTGATACCCTGCTGCAAGCTGCGAGACATCAGGACGCACCCTGGCTGGTCAGTGCCACAGCAGGTGAATTTTGCAAGGAAGAAGCTCAAATGTTCAGTGAGCACAGCCAGTGGGTTCTCCCTAGAGGTACTGGAGCTCCTAGGACGACCGCTTTGACTCTGGTGTGCTTAGCTATAAGATGGGCACTAACTCCCACGATGTGCCCCAGGTATGTCCGTGGAGGGGTAAGGGGATTCTGACAGTGCTTCCATGTGGCCCATCCCAGGCACTGAGAGGAGAAGCCTCTCTCCACAACTCTATCCCCCAGTGAATGGCTCAGACATCACTTGGCTGTAGCCCATCTCCTCGCCTCACGTGGCATGTAACCAAAGCAGGAGAGCTTGCCTTTGGGACTGGTTGTCTTGGTTATGCTGGGAAACAGTTCATTGGAGCCAGAGCTATTAAGATTGGAAGGGGCTTTCCTCCATCTTTCGGCATCCTAGTGGGATAAGGGCCTACGAATGCTGATGAAAAGAGCTGTACGAATTATGGGCAGGAGGTTTGAGTCACTGATTCTGCTTCAATATCTGGCACATTTTTAAACATGTTTTTCTAGGATTTTGTTTGTTTTTATTATTTTTAAAAAGTCAAGAAGGCAAATAGCGGCTTTTCCCTGAGGCTTTTACGGGTGTGAATCTGCCCCATTATGTCGTGTGAACTGAACTAACCAATCAATTATCAGCACAGTTAATTTCATTTCTCTCTTTCAAAATTCGGAGGGATCTTTCCTTAGCAACATGGGCCATCTCCCCATCCCAGGACCACTTTGCTCTAGAGCAAGGTTTACTGTTCTACTGCACACAGGGAGATATGAGCCCATGGGTGCCTTTGAAAATCGTAATGGTAAAATCAGAGTCTGGGAGTCCTTTGTGTAAGCGAATGGAGTATAATGTGCAGCACATACAGTTTTGCTACTTCAAAGTGTGCAAAACAGAATACACAAGATGACAAGAGAGCATGAAAGACATAAACATGAAATGAGTTCTAATGGGAGTTCAGAGGCATTACCTAGATCAAAGATAGAGGAGACAGCAACACCCTTAGAAATCAGCAGCAAGAGCAGAGAGTGAGAAAACATCCCTCTTCCCCGTCCAAGTCCTCACGTTCAGGCAGGACAAGCAGAGGAATGGTGGTGAAAGAAACCACTAGGCAAGAATACAAAAGATCCCTCCCCAGTGCAAAACATCATAATGCCAAGATAATTCCCTCCTGATTAACAGCATGTAGGGGAGTGAATGCTGATGATAAGCAAGGATTATCTTCCAGGTCACTGAGGTCTGCTCTGAGGGAGACATGGCTGTCACCCTCTCCCACAGTTACTTACAGGAAACCATACCATCTCAATGCTGAGAAAAGCAGAGGGTGTTCTACAGGCTTGGGGCATCTCTTAACCTGGGTGCTTCCTGAGCCACAAACTACCCACTGATACCTGTCTTAGGGAGGAACGTGTGCCCCATCGCTCCAGGATCTGAGCACCCCTCGCAAGCAGTAAGTTCTTCATCCTCGCGGTTTCTGTTGCTGTCGAGGACCTGGGGTGGATAAAGAATCCATTGCAGGAAAGCTAAGTTCAAGAAAATAACACGGCACACACCAAATAACCTCAAGTAGATGTGACATGGAGAAAACGAAGATGCACGAAAGACAAATAAACATGAGCATGGGATAAAATGGCCTCAGTGAGCCTGCTAATTTTGCTCTGATGATTATTAATTTACATCACAATAGAACTTTGGGCTTGGCCAGGCTGAGCTAGATGCTCCACAACATATGATACACGGCAGTCCCTGCCCCAGAGAGCTTCCATTCCATGGGAACGTCTGGTACTGCAGCTTTGGGACTTGTTCGGATTCCGAATGAGAAGTCCAAATTTTGAATGTTCTCCATGGGACTGGGATTGTGAAAAAAATTGATTTGGAATTTTGATAATGTTGAAATGTTGTACTACAACATAACATTTAATATATATAATATTACAAAATTGAATAAGATATTAAGTTATTTTAATATATGATAAAAGTCTAAATTAAATGAATCAAAATGATAATTAATATTAAATGTTTTGATATTACTGAAATGAAATGAGAAAGTCAAAATGATTTGTTTCCACCTTTTCCCGTAAAAAATTTCATCAGAATTGACATGTTCCTACAAAACGTTTCAATTTTAATGAACCTGTTCCGTCGAAAATTTTCCGACCAGCTCCACTTATATATTACTATTGGTTGGGCTGCTAGTATTTGAAATCCTATTCGCCTGGCCAGCATGGCCAACGTCGCTCTGTGTGTCTAGCTGTTCCTATTACCCACTCAGCAGTGTCTAGGAGCACTATAAAGAAAGAGTAATTGCTGTCGAAAAGGCCTGTACCCTCTATTAATCTCCCAGCGGTGGGTTGCCCCAGCTGTCTCCCTGCATGCCCGGGCTATCCGCAGCTGTGAGGTCTTGATCTTGTACCTTTAATTTGGCACCACTCAGGCGCCTCTTGATTTCTCTGTTAAGGGGTTCAGCACCGAAGGACAGTTGCCACAGAATGCTCTGTGTCTGGGGATTCTGGGTTGCAGTGTCCATGAAGAGAGCAGACAGCAGGGAGAGACCAGGGCCCTAGGGGTTAGAGAAACCAGAGTGTGAAATCCCTGAGCAACGTGCCCAGCCTGGTCTGAATGCCAAGACGACTGGCTGCTGTGAACTGTCTCCTTTCCGGGTGGCCAGCCCACAGGAAATGGGGGCAGGAAGCTTTTACTTGCTGCCACAGGCCGAAGGGGCCGAGCAGAGGGTGTGAAGTCCAACGCACGCACTGGGAAGGGGGATGGGCTGGATTACCCCAACAGGTCTGCACCAGCTCGAATGTTTATGGTTCTACTATTCCACCTGCACTTGTCCTCCTTTGCCTCAGTTGTGCAGGTGCCAAAGGCAGACAGCTCAGTCTGGTGGATTATTTGACCGGCTAATTGGCTATAAAAATTCAAGAGATCTGAATTAATAATCCAGCGGAGATAGCTGGAGCCAGGGCCAGGGCCTGCAGGGCACATGTAACACTAACAGGTAAAGTTTAGGAATTCCAGGGTTGCTGGAATTAGCAAGAGCAATTTAGTGCTTTTAGTGCTTGGCTTGCCTGCAGACTTCAAAGAAGAGCAGACAAGGCCGGCTAGAGCCAAGGTCTGTGCACTTGCAGAGGGCCTGGAGTCTGTCCCCCTCTGCCTGCTGGAGCATGGATTGTGTTTTAAATTCCCATGGCCTGATTCCGCCTCACCAGCTTTCCTGCATGATGGGGCGTCTTTGGGCATGTGATTTAGGGGGGAACGGATCATTCTGCTTGTTGGGGTTTTGCCTCGATACGCTCACGTGGCCCATGTCTGACACAGAAGGGGGATAAAGAGCTAATTAGCTCCGACCTCTCCATCACTGGGGCATCCCAGCACACGCTCCGAGAAGAGCAAGATGTAACCTTTGTGCTCCACCTGGCCACTCCTCCCTTCTCCAAGCCCTCATCATGGCCGGCTGCTACATTTTCCTCACAGCGGCAGCACCACAGACCTTCCAAATACTTCTCCGAGCCAGGGTGGGAAACACGTCAAACCCTCTTTGATCCTGTCAGGGCTCTGTGGAAAACCCTCCCAGCTCTAATAGCTACAGAACTCAGCTGCTGCAAGTGGTTTTTGTACAAAGCTCCCTGCCTCCTCTGGGTGCTGTCAGGAGAGGGGAGCCACATTCTGGGGTGCAACTGGCTCTCAGATTGGGGGCTGGCTGGTTGTGCAGACAGGGGCCAGAGTTGTGTCTGTGTAGGGTGTGCAGCCCTCTGCAGCCCACAGGAATGCCTGCTGTATTCAGGCTGCAAACAATTCTTGGGTCCAGCGGACAGTACATTTGTCACCGGACTCATCACCCTATTGCTAAGAGCCCTGAGAGCCAGAGTGGTTGGCTCCCAGGGGCTAGGAAACCCAACTCTCACCCATCTCCCTACTCCCTTACCCTCCTTGTGCATGTGCAACTGTCTCTCTCACTCTCTGTCACACACACAAATAATTTAGCCCCTCTCTGCCAAACTTAGAGCTATTCAAGTCAGCAACTAGCACAAAGCATGAGGCTCCTTGTGTTGATTTCTGACCCGGTCCCTTGTATTATTTACATGTTAAAACGAACTTTAATATTTAAACTGAAACAACCACGTGCTGCAAGATCTGCATTGCAAACACAGCGCGACACAGTGGGAGATGGAATGGCTATTGTGCGCGGCTAAGCTTAGGAATTCCAGGGTTGCTGGAATTAGCAAGAGCAATTTACAGGCTCTGAATGTAAATTTCACTTCAATTAAAGATTCAGGAAACTACTCTAAAACTCTATGTAATGTATATACGTGTGTGTGGAAAAGAGGGAATTCTATGTAATGTGTATAGGTGTGTGTGGGAGAGAGGGAGGGGGGAATTTTGCTATGAATAAAATTTAAGTCAAGTTCACGCCTCAGGAACCAAAGTCTTTGGGCACTGAGCCCATTAATTTATACCTGGAGTTCAGAAAGGAAATCAGTGTATTCTGCTGCCAATCCTTATTGCTTCTGCAAATCATATTGTGTCAATTGAGCAAATGTAGTGTGAATGGCTCCCCATCCTGTTTTATATTTTACTTTAGAGTTCCTTCCATTAAAAACACAAAATAAAATAAAAGGTAGTTTTAATTCCTCAAGGTTATAGTCAGGTTCCGGCTCCTATTCCAACCAGGGAAACGCAAGGAGTGATAAATCACAGGAGAAAGGAAACTGGCAGCAAATAAAGTGCTCTCAGAAGGTGCTCCCTGATTTCAGGCCTGACTGGGAAACCATCCAATCATTTGCTTCCTACTGCACTGACTAAAAGAATACCAGGCCTGAGAGTGAAAGTCGCAGACCGAGCAGTGAACTGGAGGACAGTAATGTGACGTTGCGCTCCATATGTTTTATGGAAATATGCTTATGAGTGTAAATATGATGTAACTGGAATATGATTTATTCAAAAGGTCTCTTGTAAGGTATCATAACAAAGGTTATAACCTACTGAATATATTCCTCCTATTTATCTGCATGTATCATTCTTGTATCTGAAGCTAGAAATAGGAAGTATAGCTCTGAGGTCCAACTGTAATTGTGCCAAGTGTGGCCCATTAATGGTGGTTTAGAATCTTGATGGCTACCATTGACCCAGACAATTGGTTGTAAATGGTTTCTTTACCTGCAAACCTTGCTGTGTACGTGTGGGCCAACCCAGGAAGAATGGAGACTAGGGGTCTTACAGTGACATGTGACATGATGCTAGAAACCATCTTAATCCTTGTACTTTTCCATTGATGAGGTGGGGGTGGAGACAAACACAGATAAAAGATTGTGCCAAAGCTATAAAATTGTGCCGCCTTGTGCCAAAGCTATAAAAGGGGGTGGAGCAGGAAAAAGGGGGCTGTTAGTTATGAGAGAACTCCTGCTTACCACTTGAGATGTCTGCTGGAACTAACAAGGAATGTATCAGGGGAAAGGATTGGGCCCAGACTAGGAAGGAGTCTAGTCTGTGAAAGAAGCTTATTGGAACATCTCTGAGGGTGAGATGAATCAGAGAGGTAGCTGTGTTAGTCTGGATCTGTGAAAGCGACAGAGTCCTGTGGCACCTTAAAGACTAACAAAAGTACTGAAGCATAAGCTTTCGTGGGCTTATACCCACTTTGTCGGATGCATGCAGTGGGTCCGACGAAGTCCGACCCAAAGTGGGTATTAGCCCACGAAAGCTTATGCTTCAATAGTTTTGTTAGTCTTTAAGGTGCCACAGGACTCTTTGTCGCTACTGAGGGTGAGATATTACTTGTAATCAGTTTATTAATGTATTAGGCTTAGACTTGTGTGGTTTTGCTTTATTTTTCTTGGTGACTTTGTTCTGTCTGTTATTACTTGACACCACTTAAATCCCACTTTTTATACTTAGTCACATACTCTGGGTTTATTAATAAACAAAAGTGATTTTATTAATACCTGGAGAGGAAACAGCTGTGAATCTCTCTCTCTCAGTGTTATAGAGGGTGGACAATTTATGAGTTTACCCTGTATAAGCTTTATACAGAGTAAAACAGATTTATTTGGGGTTCCAACTCCCAGAAAGGCTGAACACTGGGTGCTGGGAAAATCCCTGTTAACTGAGACGCTCCTGGGCTGAGTGTATCTCAGTTTCAGTGAACTGGAAGGGGGGCACGGTCCAACCACTGGGTCTGTGCTGGAGCTGACTGGAGTGTCTAACTCAGCAAGACAGGAGTGGAGGAGGAGCGCCTGTTCTGGTAGGAGGGTTGATCTCAATGGTATCCCAGTATATATGTGTGTGTGTGTGTGTGAGTGAGAGAGAGAGAGCAGCATGTGCCTTCTGCCCTTAGAATCTACGAATTAAGCTATTAAATGAATTGATGCGGGAGGGGGTGACTGGGACTTGGCTACTGGAGCTGGATCTCCCCTAGGGGGCATCCGCGTTGTTGCTGCATGTGGGAAGCAGCTTCCCCATAGCCGGTTTCTCCTGGACGTGGGGATGAAATGCTACTTTGCAAAACACACGTTCTTTTAGAATGAGACAAGCATAACCGTTATCACAGAGAAAGGGAGGGAATGGTTTTTTCTTTCCTCTATGATTGCAGCATAATAAAAAAGGCTTCAATGAAAAGTAACTCCTCTGAGGACCAGCTGTAATCGGTGCAGTTGCATAATGGAGAACGAACTACAGCAGGAAAGAAACAAAAAAGAAGGAGCCAGGGAGCTTAGGCTGGTACCACATCCTGGATCTTTTGATGTATCCCGGCACTAGGAGAAAACAAATGTGTGCATGTACAAAGGAGGAGTCAAATTAAATGACAGGATTAGGAAAATGCATGTATTACTTTCAAGCTCTGGATTACAATTTATCATCATACATTATTATTTTTATAAAGCAATTTTGCTTTCTGAAATGTTTTCCTTTATGTGACACTGGTGGCTAGGCAATCAATTACGGGGACTGCTTTATCAATTCTAACTCCTAAATTAAAGCTCCATGTGTCTGAAACAATTCTAGGCAGCCCTTTAAAAATATCAGCTTCAGAATTATCCTCCCTTCCCCTGTACAGGTTATTCATTAGCTGTATAAAAATTTCCTTTTCCGAATCAGGATCTGCATTGTCACATTGCTACAAAGTTAAAGCACTGGAGAAAGCACATAACGAATAATTTAATGGCCAGTCCCACCTCAAAACTCTGCAAAGCAGAAAGCTATTCACTCTCACCATGGGGAGCTGCTAGGAAGCAGAGTTTAGGCCCAATCTAAATATCAGAGTGAAATCTAAATGTAGCTTTATTAGAAGCTCTCTCTTAACTGTTCAGGCACCACCAGCTTCCAAATACCAGCGCAATTTCAAATAACTCCAAAACAGTTTAACAATAGAGCACGAAACATTTTCTCCAGATATCTTCTGATTCCGGCAGTATGTTCATCTGTTGTTTGTACTGGGTAAATAGCGGAACTGCCAGACTGGCTCAGACACACGGTTTGTCTGGTTCAGCACCCTCTCTCCAGCAGTGGCCACCACCAGCTTCTTTAGAGGAAGGTGCCAGAAACCTTATAGTGAGCAATTCTGGAAGAGCTTGGCCATAGGGGAAAATTCCTCTCTCTCTTTCTCTGGAGGGTTTAGATCCTGCTCAGTGTATTGTTTCTGTTACCTCATGAAACTATGGATGTTCTCATTATCTACATAATGAGCTAATCCTCTTTTGAATCCTACTACAGACTCTTGTGGCAATGAGTTCCACTGGCTAACTGTATAGTTGTGTAATAGTGTTTCTTTAAAACAGTTTTAAATGCGTTGCCTTTCAGTATCACTCAGTGTCCCCTTGTTCTTGTCTTATGAGAAAGGGTTAATAGGTGACCATTCATTATTTTGTAAACCTATGTCCAAAGCCCCATGCCGCTAAATTAAACAGCTTCCATTTTTTTAAGCCCTCCTCAGAGACAGCCCAGTCAAATGTTTACACTGCTTTTCTCTGAATCCCCCTTTTATTGGGGTGAGCACAACACTCCAGGCTTGCAGGAGATTGCGCTTGTGCCCTCAAATAAGTGCTGGAACTAGGGGGGCTGCTGCACCCCCCGGCTTGAAGGGGTTTCCATCATATGTAGGGTTCACCGGTGGGTTCAATGGCTTTCAGCACCCCCTCTTCCCCATACAAATGCTTCCAGCGCCCCTGGCTCCCAGAGCAGAGGAGTGAGTCTTGTGGCTCAGGCACTAGACTAGACTCAGGAGAGCTGAGCTCTGGTTCCTGCTCTGCCACACATACTCTGAGTGACCTTGGGCAAGTCATTTAGTCGCTAAGTGCTTCAGTTTCCCCATCAGTACATGGGGACAAGAGCTCTTCCTTTCTCCCACTCTTTGCTGTTCTTGTCAATTTAGACTGTGAACTCTTCAGGGCAGGGACTGTCTCTTACTTTGTGTCTGTGCAGCACTCAGTGTGATGGGCCATGAACCAAGGGGAGACATCTACGCTGTACTGTAATACAAATAATTACCTGGCTACATTTAGAGAGCACGTCTACCATATTGCGCTCAAGACCTGGGGTTAAAATTCCCATACTGCTGCAGAAAGCAGAGCAGGTCTTGCTTCTGCTGAGGTTCTAGTTCCACTGATTTCAGATTAATTCACCAAAAGGAAATGTTAGAACTTCTCTGCTGGACCCGTGCAAACATTTCCCAAGGGGGCAGCATGATCCTGTCGCAGCTACATCATCCGATCAGACAGACAGGCAGAGAGCGGCAAGCGCGCTGCCTCTCTCAGGACTTTGGTTGAGCTGTGTAGTAGGTTAGAGTTCCTGGCCTAATTATGGAGTATGAAGTTACACTTTGCATTAGAGTTCACTAATTAGTTAATGACTGAAGTGCTCCAAACAGCTAAGTGCTATGCCATTATTACTAATCCATCACCTTGATCAGATACAACTAGGAACATGTCTCTCAAGTGTTTTGGGAAGTAGCAATTCTGCCTCCTCTCTGGAAAGCCAGGCTCCCCAGCCCCCATGGGGTTGTCATCCTGTTGCAAAAACTGCTTATTTCCTTTGGAGTTCAGTCCAATACACCTCAAAGGACAGGCATAACTCAGTAGACTTCTGGAAAAACAAGATTTATTGCAAGCAATAAGGAGTCAGAAGGGGTTATCACCCAAACAACTGGCCCAACTCAATACATGTGTGAGGATATTTTATACCCCTATGTTGATAAAGGAGGGGGACTTTCAATCCACTTACACAGGTGGGAACACTTAATGGCTATTACATCCATTGTTGGTCTTAATCTATTTCATTTACATGTCTGGTAAACAGGAGGTTCAAAACACTTAGGGGTACTTAGACACTATGACGCCTGCACATCTGTGAGAGGGTGAGTGCAAGTTTAAAATGCATGTTAAACTAGGGGTCAATAGTACATATACAGAGAGTGAGATTATAAGTCTAAGGTTATTTTAAAATCATACTACAACATTCTAAGTTACATTTTCCTAACAATCATTTTCTTAACAATCCTCTGGGTCAAATGCAGGGCGAGACCCAGCTTTTGAAGATTCTGCGGTCTTTGGCCATCTCAGCAGCCCTGTACCAACTCCTCATGAGCAGGAAATCTCAGACCCTGCTTTTAGCCACAGGAGTTAGCAGATGGTCCCTGGGCGCAGCTCTGTTCAGGGCAATCAAATACCTGCACCCAAGCTGGAGTGGGATGCAATACTCACTGCTCAGCATGACTTAAAACACCCCTAACAACGCCAAGACCCTGTTAGCTCATCAGCGACTATGGAATATGCTGAGAACAGAACAACTGGCCCCTCAATATGCATTTGTTTGGGTATTGCTAGGAATGCCTGAATGGCAGTGAATCGAGGGGGCACACTGACCCAGACACTCTATGCCTGCTCAGGAGACATACGCTGCAGTCAAAGTGCCAGCAGGCGCCTGCCGCCTTCCATACAGTTATTTATTATCTCTGAAATATTTTCCCTGGAAATAGATCACAAAGTCTCTGAGCGGCCTTATTTCTGAGGGCATATGGCATTTCCTCTGCTGGGCCCTTTTCTTTATCACGGTGGTTTCCAAGAGATCTCGGTCTGGCTTTTTGAGGGACACTCACACCTGGCCCATTGAAAGTTGTAAGCCCAGAACAAGCCTCACGGTTCCAGAGTGCTGGCAGCAGAAATGGCCAGAGGTTAGGGGAACGCTGGAGGATTTTCTCCAGTTAGGGCAGGCAGATATTTTCTGATCCTGACCCACCGCTGTCAGTTCCATCCCGGGATGCTTTTCTGAGTCATTTTCATCTCCCAGCATTCATGTCACCAGCCTCCATGGCTTTGCTAAGACACAAACTACTGTTCCATTAAACTAGTCTTCAATTTCCTTAAGAGCAGGGCTTGACTGGTAAATATTTAACCAGAGGGAACTCCCTTGTCCTCCCCTGCCCTCTTCTTATTAAAACAATTAATACCTTTTAACAAGGGAGCCATGTTTCCCCCTCAGCGTCCACACACTTTTGTGCCCTGATTAAAAACCATAAATCAGTGACTGAGCAGGTCTCCACTTAACAAGAGAGTGAACTGGGCAGCCTTGAAATCATAGGGAAACTCAGAACACAGAAGGTTGGGCCCTTGGGCTGGCCTGTTGGAGCTCTGAGATAAGAAAAAGAGAAACATGGAGATGGAGTGGAATATTGAGGCCCTTAGTCCCCGCTCTGCACGCTTCTCTGAAAGGTTCTGATTGAAATTTCAGGGGGAACCTTTCTCATTTGCACAAAAAGGGGTCTCGGAAGGATGATCTCATCCATGTGAGGCTCCTTGCATCAGGATCGTTTGAATAGCAACCTCTCCCCCTTTCCCAGGCCTCCACTCTCCCCGCTCGACAGCACTCCCCTTGCCTTCTTCATCCTGAGAGTTAAAAGCACAAACACCATGCACGGCCAGGTGGGTGAAGAAGCTGGAGTTAGCAAGGAAAGCCCTGGTACACCTGCCTCTCTGGAACTATCCTGATCCAGACAGTGGACTCCCCACTCAAGTACAGTCGAGGCAGGGACCATCCTCACGGAGTTCTCTCCCCTAGTGGCGCCTCCCTGGAAGAGGCTGATCCAGACTGATGCAGACATTGGAATGGATGCTCAAGGGCGCTGTGGTAAAAGAAGAGACTGCATAACACTCTGAGGGCCTGATCCTGTGCCGCTGACCTAGGGGGTGCCAGGTCAGAGCCCACTCTTGTAGAGAAGTGTCCTGCCTGGGGCAGGGTCAGACAGGCTGATCCCATCAGTCAGAATAAGGCCAGCTAAACACTAATGAGATCAAGCTCTTCTGCTTTTTCCTGCAGGGGCTCCTAGGTCCTGCTGGCTGCTTTTGAGGGAGACTCTCATGTCTCCAACATTTCCTCCAGCTGGGACTTGGACTTTCCTTGTGCTTTGGGCTTGGCTGCCGCTCACATGAGTCAGCCACACTGCTGAGATCCTCCCTCGGGGGCTAGATTCTGATCTGAATGAGACTGGGATAAATCTGGAGCAGCTTCATTCAGGGGAATGGAGTTATACTGGTGTAAACTAGCAGAGGGGAGATCTGAATCTGTCTGGCTCAGGGTTTTTTGGTGCTCCTGCCCAGCACCATAGTATTACCCATGTAAACCAGACGGACAAGAGCTAAGGCCATAGGGAATTCCTGGCCTTGCTGTCTCTGCTTCCTTACTGGGTCTAAAGTTTTTTCCCTGTAATTTAAATTTCTTGAATCTCAGGTTCCGTGGTCTGTTGTTCCTGCTGCTCATACCTTTGCTAGCTAATGAGGACAGAGTTACTGTTACTGTACATGCACCCAGACAGAGAACCGTTTAGTTATGTCACAAGAAAATGCCTGAAATTACATCCCTCCCAAGCAGTGCACCCAGTAATAATAGGACATGCTGTGCGAACTGGCTAATAGACTAATAGCCATCTCTTTCAAGGCTAGTCCTGCATATAACCCAAGCTATTTCCTTGAGCCACATATTCGGCAAATCTAAATAAATTCCCATAGTTTCCATTTCAGTTTTCAACACAATCAGTGCAGTAAGACCCAGCAGCGGGAAATTAGTGAAGTGCACGTACCTCATAGATGTCTAGCAATGCAGTGAAATGGATTATAAAATAATTATGCACCATGATTTCTGCAGCCCAAGGGGGGCAGCTTTCAGTGTCTGAGCTGCCGTCACTAAACATTCAAAGGCTGTTTGCTGAGTTGCTGCTTGACATTTTGTCCACAAAATAATTAGTGGGGATCCAGTCTCTTTATTTCCTGCAGCTGTAGGTAAATGTATAAATTAGCACATGCCAGCATGCTCATTGTTCCTTTCCCTGTTGTTACCTTTGTGAAGTGTTGGACTCTCCAGATCTCTTCAAGCCAGCGCTGAATGCAATAAGAAAGTAATTTGGAATCAGACATCTTTGGTTTCAGCATCTACATGGAGATTTGTTGCTCTAGCTGCATTAGAAAACCTTCTTCCTTTAATTCCACTCCCTCAGTATAATTTATTCAATTTTGATAAGGGAATGGCAGGGATAATTTAGGATGTTAATCTCCAGAGATGCTAGTTTCCTTTACAGTTCCCAGTCCTCCTTTCTTGTTGGGAAGAAGTGGCCCATTGAAGACTGGATGGCTTTATAATGCAGCTACTACAATAACAAATCTCTCTGGGATCTGTGGACACGTTTTCTTGTGTTCGCCCTCCTCATAGAGCCGTGACTAGAAATTCTTCAAAAATACAAGGGGCCTGATTTTCAGAGCTCTCGGTGGGACTGTGAGTTCCCAGTGCCTCTGAAATCAGGCTGACTGTACAGATTTTTGCATTTGTTTTCAGAAATGTGCTTGCTTTTCTGTTCCAACCCAGGCAATACTGTTCCAATACAGGCAATACTTCGTGAAGTGGGTTTTAGCCCATGAAAGCATATACTCAAATCAATGTGTTAGTCTGTATCAGCAAAAACAACGAGGAGTCCTTGTGTCACCCTAGAGACTAACACGGCTGCCACTCTGATAACCGTGATATGTAACCTATCACCTAAATCAGCTTCTGGACCAGATGACTGGAGGACAGCCGATGTAAAACCAATTTTTTGAAAAGGCCCCAAAGGCAATCCAGGTAATTAAAAACTATAGTAAAGAACAGCATGATCAGACATATAGATAGATATGATATGTTGAGGAAGAGTCAATATGGCTTTTGTAAAGTATAACTGGGGTCAAAACCTGGTACTGGCACTGCTAGAAAATAGGATACTGGACTAGACAGACTATTGGTCTGGCCCAGTGTGGCCTCAGCTCAGCAATGACCATAAGTGACTGGGGGAAGTAACCGTATTTAGCCTGTTTCTGGCTCAGGAGGTGGCAAGCTGAGCAGCTGCTAATCCCCCAGTCCTGCTAGAAAACAAAATGTAAGCAGTCATTTATAAAGGTCATTAAAGAAAACTGAGTTTAAGTTCCCCCCAGTAATAAAGTAATGGAATTGATTTAAATAGTTAATGTATTTGCAGACATAAATTCACAGATAAAATACCTCCCACATGAGTAACGAGTGCCTCCAATGATTTCTCAGCTATATAACACTTAGTATTACCAGTGTGCTCCAAACGGCGGAGGTATAATTCTAAACTATAAAAGCTTGTAAATTCTGAGGGGTACAAATCAATCACCGGCATATTACTTCACTTCTGCTTCCTTCCTTGGGTTTTTTCTCTTTCTTTTTTAGACTGTCTCATATTTATAGCACCTATTTCAGTACTCAGCAAGCTTGACAGATATTGTAAGGCCATGCTCACTCAGATGCAGTAACACAAACCTCCAGATTAGACTTAAATATTGATTGACATAAAATATATTTAAAGAAAAAACTTTTAAACTTAGGGAGAGAGTCACCACGCATGAAAAATAGGCAGGTGGATAGGAGCAACTCCCTGAGGTCACTACTTGCGTCACAATGGCACCGGGAGAAGCCGTCCGAGATCATGGCTCCATTGGGCAGGACACTGCACAGACACATAGGGAGAGACAGTCTCTGCCCTGAAGTATTTGCAGACAAAATAGACCCTACCTCTCTTTTAATATGGGAATCTAGTGTGTGGACTGCTGCTTCCCCCATGCAACTAGCTTTTGCAAACACCATTTGTATGTATATAGAGCAATCGTATTAATGAAACGGCAGCGGAGAAGCCAAGTTGTATTTTTTCAGATTTCAGTTCACACAAGACACCTCCGGTTAATCTATAAATTCACTAGGATCACACGTTCCCTAAATTAGAATACTAACGAGAAACAATATGTTTTGGGCATATGTGGTGGAGGAGCTGGGAACATTTCCTATGCCTCTGTGATTCCACAACTGTCTCTGATGGGAGCCCCTATCTTCCCTCACAACTCCCCAGGAAAGCAAAGCATGATGGAAACAATCTCTTGTGTATGCCATTGTCCACATGCAGCTGCAGTTCTTTCCTGCTCTCATTAGCCTGGATTCTCCCAGTACTTGGGCTCAAACCCTGTTGGTGGGCACCAATCCGGCCAGCTGTCGGAAAGAAAATTCTCCCATGAGGCTGGTCACAGGGACTTCATTCCAGATCATTTAAAGAACAAGAACTTGCAAAGGCTGATGCATTCTCCTGGCAGCAACGCCGCGAGTACACGGGCAGACTAAAATCGGCTTCCTGGTGCTCCAGTGTCTCCATTTGTGACACATTGGAAATGAACCATATTATGATCCATAAGCCAGGTGACTACAACAGAGATTCTGTGCTTCCCATCGTACCTGAGCTGCATACTAAGGATATGGGGAGCAGGGTAGAGTTGAGCGTTCTGAAACCCAATTCATTGTGTAATGGCAACTCCTGGCCATGTGTGCAGCCCCTCGGCTGGGAGAGGCAACCGGGGCTGCTCTCCATACCTAAGACCCTTCATTCTCAGTTTTTGCCAAAAAATCACCTCCCCATCACCAAAAAAGCTATTTTTTTTTTAAAACTAGTTTTCGCTGCAATTTTGGATCACTCGTATACATGAAAATATTGATTATGTCAAGAACATTGAACATATGACATTAGGTTGATGTGTTTATGTGAATAATACGTAAATGTGTGGCTGGCTGTTAAAATAAGGCAATGCAGTGGAGGACACACACACACACACACACACACACACACACACACACACTCTGTTAATGTACAGTTCATGGAATAAACCACAGCACTAAACTGCTTTGATAGAATCACAGAAATGCAGGGCAGGATGAGATGTCATCAAGTCCAGCCTATTGCACTGATGCAGGACAAAATAAACCTAGACCTTCCCTGACAGGTGTTTATTTTTCTCTGGTTGTTGCTTTTTTCTGTCCGCCTGTAAAGTTTGCACTGATTTCCACCCATTTTTACATGTTTGTTTACAGTTTCTGTTTTACATAAATTTTCCTGAGACCTTCTCAGTGTTTATAATAAAGAGCCTTGTCCATTCCTTGCGCACTGGTGAAACTGTCCTTACAAAATGTTCATGTTAAAAGAGGTTCATACCAAAACTCGCCCACTTTTATTAACACAAATAGTTGAAATTCCCAGTTTCTCTGCATAATCCTCTCCATATCCCCTTTTCTGCTTGTTACGGAGATTCAGAACTGGTCTTTGAAATGCTTGCTTAGCTGTGTGACTCAGAAAATAGACTCCAGCTCTAGGAATGGGGCAGGCAGGACAACTATGGAGTCTCTTCATTCTCTCGCTGAAAATTTGGAACTCCAGAGCTAAAGAGCAATTTCCTAATGTGCCTCAAAGCCCCTGAAAAGTGGGGCCCCTCCCTGTTGCAGGTGCAAGTGGAACCAGTGAGTCGCACCTGCAAACCACCTCGCTAGATGCATTACTGCACTGATTCGCAGTAGAGGGAGGGAGACTGGTGGGTCTGGGCCTTTTGAAGATGCCTTCTTAAGAGAACAGGGCTGATTCTGTGAGGAGCTGATCAGCGGGAGGGGAGGCTGTGCCGCACTTTACAGGAGGTTCTCAGCGCCTTGGGGCCAGGTTGTTTCCCTGTGTCTCGCATTTTGTCTGTCCAACCCCTGGGCTTTTCACATACAGATTGAAAAAATGGTTTTTGTATTCAATTGTTTATGTAGCCACCTTGTGCACCAAAACAGACCATGCAAGCAGTGGAGCCCGGTGGCTCCAAGCAGTAGGGACCCAGTGAGAGCTGGGCCTATAGCAGGACTGTGTTTCACCCAGTGGAGGAAGGGATGTTTGGTGCTATGCAGTGCTGTGGGTGGGGAGTTCTCATGGAAGGCTGGGAGCTAGTCCCAAGTTCCATTGCCCCCTTTTGTTTCTGAGCGCTGACCCAGTGGCACTGAACTCGCCAGGGGCAGCAGGAGAGATGGCGGTGACCTTCGCATGGGTGAGGATGCAGAAGAACATGCAGGCTCTGGATTCTCTGCACTGAAGTCAATGGAGCTGCCTCAGTTTACAGGAGGAGAGCGTTTGGACCATAGAATCTGTAGACTGAGCCTAAGTTAGAGCCAGCAACTCTCTCTGATGTCTTTGAAATGGGTTTCAGTGGCAGACCAGCAGCCGCTGGCAGGTAGCTGAGACATCTCGGAGATACAGCAGAGAACCCCAGTGTGTGTGTGTGTGTTGGGAGGGGGGGAACAGGGGTTCAGGTGCGTGATGAAGATGTCTTTGCCTGGGTTGTGTACCCTGAGTCACAAGAGTTCAGGTAACTTGTTTTTAATCGAAGGAACTAAAACCCTTGCCCAGTGTATTAGGCAATGACATCAAACACCATATAAAAGAGAAATCTTCAGCTGTGTGCTCCTGCCAGCGGCTGCCTGCGCAGAGACACTGCAGCAACAGTGTCACTGGGGTATGAAATGAGGCGTCTCCGCCCACCCAGCGCATGGAGCCGATACAGGCATCGTGCAATCCCTGCGGGGCCGCAGTCCTGAGCTCACCCCGGATAGAGGGGAAAGAAACCCTTTAAAAGGGCTGCGTTTAAAACCTCTGCTTCTCTCGTTTGTCTGAGCAGCTTCCCTCTCCCAGTCCCCTGTCCTGCACAGCCAGCCCAAGCCAAATCCCTCCAAAGGCCCCACCATTAAATGCAGCATTCAGATCCTCACCCAGAAAAGGCAGGGAGGCCCTTTCCTTTGACCATCGGCTCGCAGAGCCTGGGTGGGTGCAGGAGCTCGGGCAGCCTCTTGGGGCTGGATTCCAGGTCTCACACAGGAGCAGGTGCTGCTGTTGGTCTGGACTGAGCTGTGTGGGCAGGGATGGGAGGGAAGGAAGCGAGGTGCATTAGCCAGAAAACCATTCTTCCCCCACAATGGTCCATTGACTGAGATGGAGCTGGGGTTAAAGGCAGAGCTGGGGAAATAAGGGCTGAAATGCAAAACTGTGCTGCACATTGGTGGATTTTCTTCCAAGTCCCTTCCCCGCTCTGTGCCACTGTCTCCCCGTCTGTAAAATGGGGATAATGCTGCTGCCCTTGAGACCTGAGGGTAATGAAGGCGAGTGAAGGGCTAAGCGTTGCTCTTATTTTTGTGTGTCCACTTTCCACCAACATCCCTGTGATCAGGTTTCACTCCCAGATGCAGAAAGTGAGTTCCAGAGTTGTACACAAGCCCAGAATTGTCTGCCTGGCTTGTTCAGTCAGGGAACAGAAGCAATATCATGGGCCAAGTCTGGCCAACCACAGCTAATCAAGGCAGCTTAACTATCAAAACTCAGATACCCCCAAAGAACAATTCACAATTGAGTCCCAGGGTTAAAATGTTTGCACCATATTGACAGAATTATTTCAAATACTGGCTAAATCCAAGGAAATTACAAGCCGCTCATGAGCAAAGAACGAGGGGAAATTCATCGGATCAATTCCTTTATACAATTTGAGGTGTGGCAGCGCTGTGGGGACTGTGCTGGCCAGGCGTGTGGGGAATGACTGCACAACATTGCTCGTCCTTGGGGTCAGGGCCATTAATTCACGAGCAGTAAATTCACTCGCACGGAGAAAGAAAGACAAATATTCAATTCCCGAGCCACCCACTCCAGAAGCCAATAGGAAAGTATTATTTTCTTTGCCCTCCATTTCCAGGTAGTTCTGAGTGCAGGGATCCCGCAGCTGGACTCAGTGGGATCTGCAAGTCTCCAGGTGAAATGAGATGAGGGCTGGAAGCAGAAGAGGCCATCGCAGTACGAATAGCTGTGACAATCACTAAGCAATGGGTCGTGTTGATATTTTCCCATTATTGCATTATGATGGATGGGCAGATCAGAGATTTATATGAACCTTATTCTGATCTTAAACTGCTAATTCATGCCTGAGTTCCCCCCTTCCATTTTGCTTCTACAAATTCAGTCAAGTGCTGATGAGATGAAGATTTAATACCGAGCAGAAAAGTACAAGAGGCTGGAATAAAAGCATTAGTCAGAGTGAAAGATTTACAGGGAACACGCACAAGAAAATGAGTCACACTGGATATTCAAATACCCATTGTTCATATCTGCCCAGACTAGGCCTGCAACCCCCTCATGTCCACATACACTGAGGAGCTGATGGGCAACAATGTTATTTGAGACATTAACCTGCCTCTGCTCCCACCCCCCGGGCAGATTTATTCTCCCTCCTGCTCTGTCTCCTGGACCTGGATGGTGCCTGGCTCAGGGAAGTGACTGTCAGCTTTGTGGGTATGGCAGTTCAGGAGTCCCTCACTCTGTCTCTGGGGGTGGCTGATCCATATCAAGTGATACTGGCCAATCTTTATGGCATCTTGCTGACGTCATTTCAATGGAACCTTCTTCCGCTGGGAGTCAGATCCTGGATTCTCCCAACCCCTTCCCAGTTCAACTCTAAATTAAAAATAACTCAAGTAAACAACCATTTTGTTTTGTGGGTTTTTTTCCTGTGTTGACTTTTCTTCTCTGTTATTTGAACAGTGCAGTCATGTACCTTCAGGCTTGATAGGGAAATGAACAATTAGTATTTGGCCAACACTAGAAAGTGCCAGAGTTTTTACAGGAAATCTTGTTCCTGTGAGGTATCCAGATCAAAGAATTAAAAAAAAGTCCTTTAGAAGCATCCCATCCACACCCTCCAGCCTCTTGCAGTTTTGCCCGTCACCCTCAATGATAATCACAACCTTCTAGATAAAGACGTATCCATTCTGCAGAGCATGGCAAGGACTGGGCTGGTCTGTGCTATCTTTCTGTTGCCATGGTAATAAAAATAGCTTCTGAGTATTCTCTTAGTATGGTGAGGTTTGGTAATTTTAGAAATGCTGTAACGTATGCCACTTATACTTCAACACAGGCTCATTGTGGTTTGTGCTTTGAATTGCAGGCTGGACAGAAACAAGGGCAAAACCTTTTTTTTTTGCTTGGTTCTTAACACTGGGCTGATGAATAGATCGTATAATCGTGTTAAGGAGAGTAAAATTTCAGGTCAATGAGTCTAGTCTCAATAACAAATTTAGTTTCTTCTTTTATTTCCACTACTTCTTTCTCAGCTTTCAGGAGTTCTGATCCATCTAAGAGTCTTTCGGGCCACCCTTCCCCAGCATGAAGAAGAATTGACTATGTCAGAACCTCTTAAAAACACACTTGAAGCAAGCAAAGAAGAAAAGAGAAGAGTGGAAAGGAAAGGGTTTTCTCTGTCCTCATGTCATTTCCAAGCATCAGGGACAGCCGCCTGTTTTCTGATAATTACAAGTGGCCCTGGCTGTATGTGCCAATGAGGCATTTCCAGGGGGATATTTTTGTTGTTGTTGTTGCTGAACTTTATTCCAAAGGATTCTGCTTGCTCTCCAAATGCTGCGAGACTGTGGACTAGCCACCTGCTGCTCAGCCTTTCATTGGAGGCAAGCTGCTTCTGGGACTGGATGAAATCCCTCCTCTGCCTTGCAAACCCCAGTCCTGTCTAGGGGTAGATAAGAGGTGGTGAGGAAAATGCACGGCACTAGGAAAAAACCTTCTTCACAGCCATGCTGGGACCACGAGTCTGAGCACCAAAGCAGGGAGAGGAAGCTGCAGTTTGGAAGGTTTTATATTATCTGTAAATGACAGAGAAAGGAGGAAGAAAGGAAAGGGAAGTGGAGAGGAACAGCACAAGACCATGCAGTTCCCATATCTATCCTGAGGAGCCAACTGCTGCATAAGCCTGATACTGATACCCAGAGAACAGAGGAAATTTCATCCTAAAAATCTTCCCTCACAGAGGACAGGCCGCATACCCAGGACTTACCCATCTTCCCCGTCCCTCTGCCCAGCTCCTCAGTAGCTTTTCCTGCATCTTTGCTCCAGCCCGTCTCAAACACTGAACCAAATGCTTTCACTCTCATTTGCCCAGTGGAAAAGAAATAAGTGCTGCCTATCAGCCTGACCCCGAGAGATTCCCCAAAGCACTCGTCTCTGTCCCACTGATGTCAAAGGTAAAACTCCCACTTCAGTGGGAGCAGAGCGAGGCCCACCTGAACATGTCTCTGCTGTGCACTCACAGCTCCTGTGGAGGGGGGAGGGTATTCCGGGTCCTGACCCTGCTCCTGCTGCAGGCCAGGGGAGTTCTTGCAGCGACTTCAATAGGGGCAAAGTCAGGCCAATCTGAGAACTTCTCCCAAGTTGGGGTTCCTCAGCACCTGCCCAGATCAGGCCCTGCTGTCTCAGCCCTCTGTTCTCCTACATTCACAGGTACCTGTGGGAAGATGCTAATCTTTGCCCTTAAGACAGAAAATCCAACGGTCTCCCGCCCTCTCATCTGTACCAAAAGACAATACGCTGGGCTAGATGGACCACAGTGCAGTGTCACCATTCTTACGTTCTTATGTTTCTGCTTTGGTTTGACTTGAGAGACTCCAGGAATTTTCCAGACATGGATTCATTCACCCTATGTCTAATATACAGTACGTATTGTATGTAATGTTTCATTTCTTGAATCTCAGCTGTTTTTTTAAATTTCATTTTCTCTGGGTTAATCTATTCATCAATGGCAAAAGTCCTGTTAACGCCCCACTTCTTGGCACCAGATTATGGAGACTCTTTTGGCAATTTTGACTTTCCATACTTTTTTCCAGCATGGGAAATTAATTGAAATGGGCCCCTTTCCCATAAACGGTTTTTATTTTTGACATATCAGCATTTTTTGGCAAAGAAAAGCTATCAAAAAATTCCTGACCAGCTCTAATCATATAGACCCGGCAGAGAAATGCCCACTCGCGTGTAATCCAAACCCGCCTTGCAATAAAGAGCAGGGACACATATTAACATTAAAAAGAAATAATGTCTCATATTTCCCAAAGCATGTAATACGACAGTGTAAAAGCAATAGCCAATTAATGTACTGTAGGATGAAATCCAGCTTCTGTCTCACTCATAAAAATGACTATTGATTTTGGAGTTTAAAAGTGAGTTTTTTTGCTCCTGCTGCATGAGAACTAAGTACCGGCTCCTGTGCAAATTGTTAATCGACCATCGGTTTAGAAATCAAAAACAATTAGCTGTGTAGTTATTGCTGCGGGAGACCCCTTTTAAGCATGTGCTTTCTGGCCAGGGTGGTGACAGATTATGTAGAGGACAGGGACAGGGATGGAGTGAGAGGCAGTGCTGCCTGGTAGAAACAGGGATTATTCTGCACAGATTGGGGGGTTGGTGAAAGGGGTGAATTAGTAAAAGACAGCAGCTAACGGCTCAGAATTGGAAAAGTTTGGGGGACCTGCCCACTGCATCACCCATTAGCCCCAGACACATTGCTGTGTAGACAGAATGCCAAAGAAAAACCTGCAGCTGGCCCGTGACAGCTGCCTCGGTTGGTGGGGTTCAGGCTGGGGGCTGTTTCATTGCTGTGGAGTTGTCTGGACTCAGGATCCAAGCTGAGCTCTGGCACTCTCTCACCCTGCGGGGTCCTAGAGCCCCAGCTCCAGCCCGAGCCCAGACATCTACACAGCAGCAAAACAGCCCCACAGCTTGAGTCCCGTGGTTGGGGCCAGTCCCGGGACTCTAGTTGCTATGCTGACATACCCGGAGTTGTCCTTGCTAGAGCTTCTCTGGGCAGGAGTCTGTGGAAAGTAGTCTCGCATCTCTGATGTCTGCAGCTCAGGGGTCCCACTATACTCTGGCCAGGCACAGGGGGTTCAGAACACTTCCCCCGTTGAACACAACCTGTGGTGTTTCACTTACAAGTTCAGTATTTTCGAGCAGAAATATATGGGTGGGGGGCCTAGCCCTGATGTCCCAGTCTGCAGCTATGTAGCTAGATGAGATTTGGTGCAGTCTTCAGTGAGTGCAGGAGTAGTCACATCGCTGCTCGGTGCCAGGCTGCTGTTCCTTTACGGCAGTTCACAGAGCATGATGGGGGTCACAGAATCATGGAATATGAGGGCTGAAAGGGACCTCAGGAGGTATCTAGTCCAACCCCCTGCTCAAAGCAGGACCAGCCCCTCCCACCCCAAATCATCCCAGCCAGGGCTTTGTCAAGCCTGACCTTAAAAATCTCTAAGGAAGGAGATTCCACCACCGCCCTAGGGAACCCGTTCCAGGGCCGTCTGTTTCCGTGTGGCTTTGAAAGGGACACTGGTGCAGCGGTCAGGAGGAGTCAGGCTTGCAAGACATTGGCTCAGTTTGCAGCTCCAACTGCATCTCCTTCCCTTTCATCAGAGGTGTAGCCGTGTTAGTCTGGATCTGCAAAAGCGACAAAGAGTCTTGTAGTACCTTATAGACTAACAGATCTTAGAGATCATGAGCTTTCGTGGGCTAAGACACACTTCATCTGATGAATGTTCATTCATCTGATGAAGTGGGTCTTAGCCCACGAAAGCTCATGATCTCTAAAATCTGTTAGTCTATAAAGGTGCTACAAGACTCTTAGGGCATGGTTACACTTACAAGATTATAGCGCTATTGGTTATAGCGGTCCCCTTATACAGTAATATGTGTAGCGCTATTGTATGTCCACACTCAGACGCGCCAGTGGTATAGCATGGCCACATTTGGGGCACTTAATGCGGCATTAAGAGCAGCGCATTAGGGCAGGTATCCCAGCATTCAGCTGGGTGCAACGTGCTTTTTAAACGAGGGGGGTGAGGGGGGACGCGTTGTGTGTATGTGGAGGGAGAGAGACAGTGGTTTTTCCGTTCTTCTGAAAGCCTGTCAGTGAGCCTCCGTTCACAGAGGGCTTTGTTTTCACACAGGCTCCCTTCTTAAACATTTGCATTGCTTATCTGCCGAGTTAAGAGAGAAACTCTAAAGAGGTACTTCCGCATTCCTCCAGCCGAGTTCAAAACAAAGGGAAGAGACGTCAATTGCCTTAAATGGCTCCAGGCATCTCGAGAGATCACTTGTAGCGCAGTGGGTGTCCACATTCTTGCTGTAGCGCTACAGCAGCTGCGCTACAGCCCTTATTCCCCATGCGGAGGTGGATTACCAGGAGCGCTATAACTCCGTGGTTATAGCGCTCTACGTGACTTGCCAGTGTGGACGGGGAGGAGGTTATAGCACTCGTGGGGGCTTTATAGCGCTATAAAGTGCCAGTGTAACCAAGCCCTTAGTCGCTTTTTCCTTTCACGTTTGCCTTTCAGCAGGGCCTCCTCACTGCTCTCCCTGGGTACTGCCTCTGCAAGCCGGGCTGGTTTGAAACATTTGATAAGGGCCAGTGACATGCTGCTTTTGCACATGCGCGATACACACTCTTCCACGCCGCGCTGCTCGGCTGCGCACTGTCAGCACGCTGCCCCTGAGCAGGACAGTTCGATTTCGAATCTCCTGGATGTACTTAACGGAATGGCATCCAGATGGATGCTGCCACACACACACACACACACACACACACACACACACGGTCAATCACGTTACTGCAGAACCGGTGCTGGCATCCAAGGCCCCATCTGTCAGCCGCTCAGAGACAATCTAGGCACTGCAAGGGAATGGCAGATGTCCTTACTGGAGGACGGGGAGTTGCACTGCACCTTGTAGAACAGGCTGTGGCTTGAGTGAGAGGAGCTAGGAACAGCAGCAGGAGAGTGGAAATGTGGAGCTGAGGTTGCAGAAGAGCCTGTAAATGGGCCCCAGGGACTGCAACACGGGGGTTCCCTGCGGGCACCTGAGGTGGGCCAGAGCCAGGGCAATACTACTCTATTTTCTTTGGTGGCAAGGAAGGTCTGTTTGAGGAGACGCCTCGTGGCAGAGACCGTGCTGAGGGCACTGGGCATCTTTCCCTCCAGCAGCCCTGGAAGCAATGCCTAAGACCACTACAACATGGGGAGTCACCACACAGGCTTATGACAAAGAGTCCTGTGGCACCTTAAAGAGTAACCAAAGTCTTTGGTTAGTCTTTAAGGTGCCACAGGACTCTTTGTCACTTCTGCAATTCCAGACTAACACAGCTACCCCTCTGATTCTTGACCACACAAGCTTGGCTCCCTCCTCCGCCAACAGGCTCCACTCCTGACCGGGGAGGTGACCGCTCAGGTTGTGTGAGTGCCATCAGCCAGACTCACTCCATCCTTGGCCTCTGGAAACACAGGGACAGGTCTGTGTGGACTGTGCCGGCAGGACGGGGAACGTGGTGGACACAGCGTTGTGGGGAACTCACTGAGTTCGAGAACGCAGCTGCGGTCCCTGAGGTCCCCCGAGCCTTCCTTTCTCCGTATCCTTGGGAAGCCTCCCACTCCTCTTTCAAGGCGAAGCCATTAGGGCCAGGAGGAGAACCACAGGGAGACTGCGCTGCTGACACGGCCCCGCTGCCTGCCAGTGGCAAATCTAGAGAGACGTGCTCCAGGCTTGATGGCGAAGCAGCAGGTCTCAGCCCCGGCCAACAGCCTGTATGTATGAAATGATTTTCCAGGGAGAGGGAGGCTGGTTCCACAAGGAAAACCCCTTCTTGCCAGAGAGGAATGGGCAAGGGTCGATATGGGAGCGGGAAAATCCTCGGTGGCAGGCCCACCATTAACACAACACCCAATGTTAGCACGGCTCTGAACTTCCCGAGGTAGGAACACAAGCCAGCTGGGAGAATGTTTGTGCTGTTAAATTATGACAGAGCTACAAAGAGGAAAAACAGCTTCTGTCTCGTTGTTGCCTCCTGCAAATAGCTGTGGATGTTCCGAGCTGGCTCAATTCCCCCATCACTACACGCTGCACAGAAGCAGGGAAGTGAAATCATTTTTGGGTCATCTTTTTCAATAGTAGCCTGGGAGACTGTATTTCTTCATCATCTCTGGAGTAATAAGTACTATAATCAAACAGACTCGAATGCAGAGGGCTCTGGAGGAAAACGATGGCCAAAGGACATTATTCCCACAGATGGACTTTGAAGTAACTGAATCACTACATTGCTAATCCATGATTTACTCATGTAGCTGCGAGCTGTACACTCCAGACCTCTGCTGGCATTGATAGGCGCTAGCAGGGGGTCTCATTAAATCGTCACTGCTGTAATCTGGCATCACTGCATGATTGCAGGGCATTGGAAATAACTTGTGAATATCCTAGCAGCTTAAGTGCCAGAGCCGAGGAGGGAATAGGACTCACCAGAAAGGGGCGGCTGCTGGGTGAAAGTGGGCTGTGAAAGATGGTTAGTAGCTGAGAAGTAAACACACTACCTGCCTGTCCATCAAAGGCCCACTCCTACCCCCAGTAAAATTAACTCCCATTGGGCCAAATTCTGATGTCACTTAGGCGTAAATCCAGAGTAACTCCATTGGTGACAATGGGCTAGATCCTCAGTTTGGGTAAATCAGTGTAGCTTACCCGCTGTCAATAGGGTTGTGATCATTTACACCAGCAGAGTAACTGGCCCAGCATGTGACAACTTCCCGCAGCATCTCTCAGGGTTGGAGGGTTGCAATAGACAGTCCATATGGGCCCTACCTGCGTTTAGGATTCTGGTTCTTTGCTCCTCCTTCATCTTTTATGAAGAATTTCCTCTTGCTTTATGTGGAATTTTTATAATTATTTTGTTACAACATTTCTAAATGTCTCTTCATAAAAATAAGATTAAAATATCCCACAGGATGCATGAGAAACCTTTGCACAAACCTGTAGGATTTACACACAGTAACACGTCCCCAAGGCAAAATACATTAGAGGAGAAAATGCTCCAAAACAACCTCTTCCCAAGTAAAACTGTACCCAGGGTTCATAGTCCACGAGTGGATTTTTTCTTCATCATGATCAGCATGAAAATGACCCAGAGGTCACCAGATGAAGGGATCCCATAAACGAAGTGATGTATTTGCAAGCTCATTAGGGGTGCAGGCTCAGGGTAAGAACCATGCTCTGCTGCTCCTAGGCATGATCTGCTGTGTTGTATTTGCTCACACATACTCCCGAGAGAGACCCATGCAAACACCTCCACACATGTGTGCACACAACCATGTGCAAACTCACATAGCCACACACAAATGCATGCAGACGTGCACTCACGCACATATACACGTGTGCTCACATACACACACACATCGCTATACATTCACGTATGCACTCGCACACATTCACCTGGCATCAACCTGTCCCCCACTCCTCAAACAGGAGAAAAATCATTACTTGCCCACTTTTGCCCCAAGGAGCTTGGTTCAGCAGGGAGGCCCCGAAATGTCAATGCTTCATGTCATCTTGCTTGTGTCACTGTGATTAGCTAATTAGCAAGATTAGCTCAGAGCATGAATGAACCTGGTGCCATTATTAATTATACACTTTCTGTGGCAGGCTCATGCAGCCAGGAGAAAGGTGAATACAGTCCTAGGATGCATCAGGTGAGGTATTTGCAGGAGAGAGAGAGAGAGAGAAGTGTTAGTATCATTGTACAAGGCACTGGTGACACCTCATCTGGAATAGTGTTTGTTCTGAAATGAATCTGGTCTCCCATGTTTAAGAAAGAGGAATTCAAACTGGAATAAGTGCTGGGCTACTAAGATGATAAGAAGTATGGAGAACCAGCCTTATGAGAGGAGACAGAGAAACTTGGCTTGTTTAGCCCAACCAAGAGAAGGCTGAGGGGAGTTCTCATGACTCTTTAGAAGTACACCAGAGGGATACGTACCAAGGAGGAAGAGGAGTTATTTAGTGCCAATGGGAACACACGAACAAATGGATATAAACTGGCCATCAGCAAGTTTAGGTTTGAAATTAGGAGAGGGTTCAGAGGAGTGAAAATTCCTAAGCACCTGCCCCTAGCTCCTCAGGAGCACATGGATGTTTTAATGGGAGCAGGCGCATGCCCTGACGTAGGGAATCAAGACAGCTCTGGGCCCAAGGAACAAACAATCCAGGCTATATTTCAAACTGGTCAAAAAGTTTTTTTCACTGGCACTTTTTTAAAAGAGGAAATGTGCCTTTTTGAGTGAAGCAAACACCTGTGCAGAAACTGTTCTACTTTTCTGACAAAAAAGAAATTGAAAAATTTTGGTGGTTCATTTTCCCCCTCTCTTTTCGTTCTTTCTCTGTCTTTTTTCCTTCCCACAGTTCCAATGGAAAAAAGGATGCCTGAGTAGAGGGGATGCAGAACACGAGAAGAGAGGGGAAAAAGAATTCTGAAAAATTCTGCCACATTTTTTGACCCAAACAATATTTTTTCACTTTGTTCAAATTGTTTTCATAGGAAAATATGTAGCATTCTTCTATTGCTCTAGTTATATGTAACAGTTCATGGCAGAGAGATCACATCAGGCATTTGCCAGAAGATGGCAGGAAAGACTATATACAATTCCATGGGGCTGCTTCTTTTGCTAGATGCTCAACATGTTAGTCCCTTTTAAAATGTGTGATAGAGCCTCGGTGCGTTAGGTGGCCTAGTGGTTAGTGCACCTAGTGCCACCTCCTTGTGGGCAGGTCTTGTAGTCCTGATGCTCTTTTAATCAGAGGTGAGTGAGATGGGCAGTGGCCTTCCACTAGGCTCCAGCTTAGAGACCCAGGAGGGGCAATAGTGACTGGTCCCCAAAGATGCCCTTCGAGTTACCCTCCCTGGGTCACTTCCTACCATCTGCTGTTCTCCTCCCACTTCCAGTTCAAATATCAGGTGAGAAGCAAAAGTAACTGCAATCAAACCATCAGCCCCAACCCACCTCAGTGTACAGTCTCAGCCCCTCGGGGAGGCTTCTTCAGCCCCTTTGTTCTAGCCTCCAGGGTAACTCTGTCTTCTTCACCAGCCACCCTCTTGCTCCCTTTTCAACCTTTCTCCAGCTGGAGTATGCTCTGTAGGGCTGGAGGGGCGGGGCTACATGGAGCCAAATGCTGTCCTTAATCCCTCCCAGCTCATGGTCTGTGCAATAAATACATATCTAGAAGTCAGGCACAAGGGAGTGAGCCAATGTCAGATGGTTTGGGGGCAAGGTGGGAGTTGAGCTGGGATCTGAAGGCAGAGAGGGAGGTTGCATGAGAAGGGACCAAAAATGATACAAATACTCATATGAATTTGTAAATGAATTTACTTTACCAGTGCAAACATCCCATTTCTGCATTTGCCGGCTGCCAATATCCTATTAGACAGCTTTTCTGGCAAGATTGTTCTCAGGAAGATCAATTTTAAACTAATATTGGAGAATCCTCGTAGAAACAGCCAACTTTGTATTTGTACTGGGAGTATTCACCTCAAAAACGGTATCCTAAGAATTACTCTTAAGCGGTCAAGCCTCAGCCACCTCCCAGGTGACCTGTCAGACCACTCTTGTTTGGCAACTGTGTGAGTCACAAAGAACAGCGGGGGGAGGAAGGGCTGCCCCAGCCTGGTGGGCAGGGAGGTTGGGTGAATGTTTCTGGAAAGTGCAGAACTTTGAAAAAAGTCACGATCTGTCAGCGGGCAATTTGCAAACGGAAAAAGAGGCTAAATCCAGAGTGAATTATTCGCCTTTCCACCAGCTGCAGGCAAGGAGGGTGTTTCCAGCATAGAGAGTGGGCAGCCTGGGAAACAAAGAGAGAAGAAGTGAGGTGGAAATAGAGGAGGATAAACACATTTTTAATGCTTTGAGGACTCAGTAATAACAATGCAACTTCTCACCTTCAAACTGGTCAGAAGGCCCAGACTTCAAGGGCTTTATTTCAGATGGAGCCAAGAATCACACATTTCAGCTCATGGGATTCATAGACTTTTCAGGCCAGAAAAGACCTTTATGGTCACATCTTCTGACCTTCTGTATAAGAGGACGGAAAAGCTCACCTAAAAAGCTTTGTGTCAAGCCAATAGCTTCTCTTTGAGCTATGGGATAATATGGAATTGTGGCTACCCTGGCATGTAGAATAACAAAGTGTCTGGCATTAAACACAAGAGGTGCACAAAGCACTGACTGACCACTTCATTACCTCATCATTCCGCTTGGTATATTTCAGCGGAGGTGGCAGGACTCAGGTGCATTTGGCAGAGCTGTGTCGGGACACAGGACAGGTCTAGCCGCGGATGCTGGACAACACTGAAGTACATTGGCAGAGCTGTGTGTGGAGAGGTGCGGGTGAATCCGGGAGGGGAAGAGCTGTGGAGCTGTAGCTCAGGATTTAGGTGCATTGGCAGAGCGGCTTGAGGGACGCTTGCACAGAACCTGCCTCTACTATGCCTTGCAGGATAACTGCACCAAAATCCACATAATTCCTTCCCCTGCTAAAGCATTCAAAGGAATTCTAGACAAGAAAAAGTACAGTGCTAACTCCTTCTGATTCCTCCTTATGCAGCCAGGAGAACCTGAGGTTTGCTCTCCCCATACTGCAGCACAGCCAGCCGAGGTCTGCATTAGAATAGCTAACTCCCTTCTGTCAGTTTCCACTCCATTATTTCTTTGCATTTTTAATTAATATCAATAAAATATACATTCGAATGGTAGAAATCATGGAAATGTCAAACATATATTTCTCTCTTTGGGTAAGAACTCTTAAGTACCAAATGCAAATGTGCAGCTGGCGTCTGACATTTTGGTTCCTTTGCTGGCACAAGTTAATCAATTTAGTTTCTAATTTTAATTTTATCAGCAGCAAATCTGTTAGGTAATTTGATTAGAAAATAATTGGCCTGCAGCAGAGCCTTTAAAAGTCTATGATCTGATAGGTCTCCGCCTGCACTTTCTAAAACAGTTGAGGATTCCAATCACAAGTTCACAGATGGAAGTGACTCTGCCATTCCAAGCTCTGCATGGAGACGTACCTTTAATTAATCTATTACCAGTCATAACACTTAGTGGAACAATGTGCAGTGCACTGGAGAGCTGTGATACAAGCAGCTGAGTAGGAAGGCACACTCCTTTTGACACAGGCCCCAGTCCCTCCCCCTCGGCAACAAGTATCTTCAAATCCCTAAAAAATGCTGCCAAGGACTTTGCTGTAAAATGTACCTACTAATTCAATTCCGCTTATTGGATCATCTCTGCTTTTGCTCATCTTGGACACAAGCCATTTATTACTGGTTCTTATCTCCATTTGTAGGATCTGAACTTAGTCATGCTCCAGAGTTGTTTTGGCCTGTCTATTTTTCCCCCACGCCTCTGCAGATATTTTTCAGAGGGGCTAAATAAAGACGCCCGGCATGAGCTGTGCTTATCATCATCAGAGTTTAGGATTCTGCTCAGAGGTTCCAGGTCATGGGGTCTTGCAAATCTTTCACTGCAGGCATCAGAATGCAGAACTGGGGAGCCCTGACATCAAGGAGGCACACTGGAACCAGGATGCATTTGTACGTCATGTGGGAAAGGGTCGTCCAGACAAGCTGGGCTGCACAAGCCTCAGATAGCAGGGAGGGAGAGTAAAAAGGGGTGTTGTACCCACTGTTCCCTCTAATCTGTGCGCGTGTGCATGCAAACACAGATCCTAAACCCCGTGCACACGACGGAACACTGCGCACGCAGAAATGTGCACAGGAGCACAAAAATTTTAACAGAAGAATTTTTTTGCGCACCTCGCCTGTCAAAAATCAGAGGGAACATTGGTGGTACCCAAGTCAGATGGATGCAGCCATACCCCAGAGGTGGAAACAGGTATCACTGTGCCAGCCACAGCAAAAAGAAAAAAAAAGAAAAGTACCTTTTTTCAAATGGCTCTACGTCCACAGCATATTAGAGGACACTGTTGAAAATTTGGCTTGGAAATAGCCAAGACTGAGAAGTGCCCTTGTGAATTGTGTTGAAAACTGGTTTTTTGATTCAACAGAGTCATGAACTTTGGCTGGTCAAACCTGGCACATGCATACAAGACAGCCTGGGTTACTTCCTCTTACTTTTCCGTGTTTGGAGCACAAGGAGTGACTTGGGCATGTTTGTTGGGTTTGCTTATGACACATTCAGCCCCTTTGTCCCAGGACTTGCTGTGAACTTTGAATTACCCAAATGCTTTTGGTTAATGTGTCAGGATACTTGCCAGGACTTTCCCCATAAAACAGATTAGATCTGAAAATGAAGAGCAGAGTTCAAAAGTTTCTGATTGTGCAGAACAGCAATGTTACTTCCCCTGGACACTTGACCTCTCCAGACAGCATTCTTTCTGTATACTAATTACTAATTAATTGCTCCTGGAAATCTCATGTCCATTCTTAATTTTGCTCATGTGAATGCTCCCATTGACATCAGTGCGTGTGTAAATACTGATGAGGCCGGGCTTTGTCTCACTAGAGAAATACTGAAAACAAAATTGAGAAATATTTTTTATGTTTATTTCTAAATGTGGGGAAAATATAGTTCATCTCAATTTCAGCTAATTTGCTATTTATTACATCTGAGGCTGATTTAAAAAAATCTTAGGAAATGTACAGCAGGAGTTTGAATTTGTTGCTATTATTTTTTTTAAAGATATTTTTATTTTTGCCTGTAAGTCTTTTTCACTCAGAGTGCTGCCAGCTTTTCAATTAACCAACACACTCATCAGAGCTGTGCAATGCAGCATTAAATAAATCTCCAGAATTGACTGCTTTCAAATTGGGGATAGAAATGTATGTTGTCATATATATATATATATATATATATATATATATATATTAATAATCACTTGATTGTCAAGTAGGAATGAATCACAACTGAAGCTTGATTTTTGCTTCAAGATACTTTTAAAAAGAAACACACCTTTCCAGACATCAGCGTGGGTCTCATTTGTCTAGTAAACCAAAATAATTTACTTAAAAATAAAAGAATGATTGTGTGAAAGGAAAGACAGGCTGCTCTCATTGTTCAATCCCTGGGTATTTGGTTTGAGGCTAAATCACCCTTATAAAAGTAACAAGGCCTGGGATATGGCCAGTGGATAAGGCCTGTAGTTTCTTCAGCAGAATACTCCTGGGTGATTGCTAGCAGTTCAGAAAATATTTATAGGAAAAAATTAAAAAGCATTCCAGTGAGGTCACTCTGAATCTTGCAATTTCAGATCATGCCCATAATGTGAGTTCCATGCCAGAGGACACGTGCAGAACCCTGCTGAAATCCAGGGAGTTCTGTGTGGATGCAGAGGTCTGTATCGTTACAAGGAATGAAATTTGGGGTTTTTTATATAAATGACTTCCCCCGCCTCACACTCAGTGTCAGAACTTTTATTACAAAGTTGGAGTTTGTGACATGCTGATAAAGTTTTGCTATTTTATGAAGCAAACATTGAGAAGCTGGCTTTGCACACCACCATGTGTGCTTGAATCTAGTAGGCCCCAACCACCACTTTGCTGCTGGAGTGTTTATTTCAATTCGAAATGAGAGGCATGGATTAGAGGATATTCCTGAAGCCAACGAATCTATATTAGCCCAGCACACATTTTCTACAGGCCTGGCAGGATGTCACTGAGACCTTTATTAGCAGCTGCTGCTTTGCTTGAGTGAACAAACAGGAGAAGAATATCAAGACCCTAACCTTTCTGACAAGGTGCTTGGCTCTTTCTAGACTCCGGTAGGCAATTTACTTAAAATGGAATTGTCGCTGTCATGGCGCATTTTTGAGTCACATTTTCCTGATAAGGTACAATAGCACAAATAAAACCGTTGTTTGATGTGTTAAAGTCACGATTGTTATGTGCGCTATGTGCTTAACCTTGCTTAATCTTACATTAGCAGCACAGGATTGGCTTATTTCATCTACCAATTTACATTACCTCTCAGTTAATGATTCAAAAATCCGGTGGACAGGTTGGGGAGGAGAGGATGTTCTTTCTTGCCCTCAACATTCAGGTATTTGGTGGAGAGCTGGAGAAGTTGCTGGTTTGGTTCTGCGTGGCTGCACCAAAGTTCAGGGAAGTTCTCAGTTTCCCTCTTCCCCTTGTTCCGTGATATTGCTGTGCACTGTGTCCCATCCCCAAAGCGGATGCATTTCAATGCTGGACATAGAGGAGTTATAAAATGTAGGCCTTCTGGGATTCATCTGGGGTGAATCATAAGTTACAGACTCTAGGGTATTTATGGAAGCACTGCACTTCAAATTCACTTTTAGCCTTTGCTATCATTATGGGCCCATTTGAATAGCCCCATTACACAAGTAAGAAAGAAAATACACTCTGTCTATTTCTTGGTGGAAAATACCTGCAAACTATGGTCTTTGCTTTGAGCATATGGCTGTTGAAGCACAATTTGTCTTCTCATTAAAAACCCAGGAAATGATCTCATTCACACTGATCCAAAGCTGGAGTAACTCCACTAACTTCGGTGGATCCACACTGGCCTGGCTCAGAATTCACATCTCTCCCTGCATTATTATTAAGTATTGTAACTGCAACTCTGATCTTTTTTTCTCCATTTTGCCTTTAAACAGCCAAATTAATGAAATTGACAGAGCTTAATCCTTGCTGAAGTCAGGCTTTAGCACTTGGTATCCTGCCATTATTCTGAAATATCACTGTGCTTAGATGACATCGCTAATTGCTGTGAAGTTTCCTTTTCTGTTGTGTTAGACTTTATTGCCTTTTCAATATGGCAACATACAAAGAAAAAGGCAGAGATAAAATCTACATGCACACAACCTGTGTCTTCCCCTCACCCCTGCAATGAAAAACACAATCACCACCAGTACGTACCCTGGGATTTGGCATGTGGAAGCCCCCCCAATGCAGAACTCAGATTCCCAGGCAGGTCTGGCTGCTTAGAGGCATTACACAAAGGCAGAGGTGAGTTTAGTAAAGGATTTAGGGGCATAAGGGCCAGTTAGGCACTTTTGAAAATTCCTCCCCCCTCCAATCTTCTGCTGCCTCTTTGCACCAAGGTGAATTTCACCCTACTCTTTATAGAACATGGACTGAACGTTTAGCAATACACAACCTAACTAAATGGCACCCCAAATGCAGATGTGTTTTAAAACACATACACTCAGTGGCCTTCCCTGTTTTGTGTGTCCCGGGTAATTCAAATGCCAGGGCAGAGGCAGGCAATTCTCATCACTGCGATCTGATTACATCAGTTAGGGTTCCTTCCCCCCTACACCCAACTAAAAGAACCAAATATCATGACATGGTAAATCTTGAGAGCCACCCAGTCAGAGATCAGAAAGTAAAGTAGCTGCTGGGTTCACAGCTGGAGCTGGGAATACCCCAGTGCCCAGGGGAAAGGTGAGGGGAGTGATGGTTTGGTAAGACTTTAAGAGCCATTCCTCATCCTCTGGGATGCTGAGAGGCTCTCGTCAGTCAGGGAGAGATGTGATTATCCTCAGGACCAATTTCAGGTGAATGCAGTGGCCTTGGGGCTTCTCCCCACCCCCTGCACTTCTGCCATCTCTGACTTTGTCAGACTGGTGAAGAGAAATACCCGAGGACTAGTGAAGGAAGGGGAGATATTGACGCTCAGTAGAGGGGCGTAGGACCTGGGATGCTCCTGCTTCTGCTCCAGTGAGCTCCGAGAGGCCTTCTTGACCCGTTAAGCTTCCCAGGGCAGCCTGGCTCTGTGCCAGCCCTCACTCCCGGGGAGCCTGGGCAGCACAGCTGAGCTGTGAGCCAGTGGGGATGGCTCAGGGAAATGGACAGGGCAGCCCTTAAGAATAAATTCAGCCCCCTCACTGGCTGCCAGTGGCATCTTACTGCATTCCAGTGACTTGCATCCAGATAGATAACCCCGGGAGCCACTGCATCAAGAGATTTCCTCTCGCAGGCCTTTCCTGCAGGAGGTGCCTCCTGCCAGAGGTACAGAGCAGCTAGAGAGGGGGTGTCTCTGATGGCAGATCCCCTCTGTGTCCCTCCCACTCAATGCGTCTCCTAGAGTGGTTGGATGGGGACGTACAAGGGAATGTGTCTCTCTTCTGGAAAACTATCAAGCGTAGCAGTGCTACCGCTATCAACGTGCTGTGTCTTGTCTCTGCCAGACTAAGGAGAGGATAGACCCCAGTGCTGGAATCCAGCAGGCAGGAGGTGAGGGGTGTCCGTGGAACTCCTGCTGGCCAGCCTTGAAGCACATTACTAAAAGCAACAGGCCGTGTCTAGTGACGCTGCCCTCCCATGGCCTAGGCTCCTCGCTCTGAGGAGAACCACAGCACTCCCATCTCCAGAACTGCCAGTCGGGCCCTTTCATCAGCTCTACAGTCAGTTTAAGAAAGTGGTGGGGGAGACCCTAGAGAAAGATTTACAGCGATCTAGGCTGCAGAGCGAAAATCAGAGTAGAGCACACTAGAAAAGAAGGGCTTGTCCTATCCGAAGAGACGGACAGATTAGCCTTTTCATAAAAGTCAGTCCGACTCAATGTCGGCTCTCTGGTGAGAGTTTAGCTCGGCTAGTCACTTCCGCTCATGCAATCGTTCAGCCTATGTTCTGGGATGCTGACCCTTTCAATGAGAGGGGAGACCTTTTCTTTCCTTTTTTTACTCTACAAAAGAAATTGAGCCAGCATCAGGGCCACTCTCAGTTATATTTATAGAGCTCTAAGTGTTCCAAAATTACTGATAAAAATATCATCATGATCACTTACAAACCTGCAAAAATCACCGGCTGAACTCTGGAGGGGATGACTAAGGTTTGAGGATATTTACCCTCCCATGATAGTTTTTGGAGCCTGCTCAGGCTGGGATCACTTGACTTTGTTGGCACCATCTTCCTGGGAAAGTTTCTTTCCCTCTGAGTGCCAAGTTTTCAAAACCAGGTGCTTAAGTTGCACCTGTAACTTTGTGTGTGCATTGTTAGTGTGCATGCATGAGCAATTTGTGCATCCAAAAGTCCACGTTAAGGAGTGAACAGATTTTGTGGGGACAGTTTAGGGAGCTATTTATGAAATGTTTGCTCTTTTATACATTTTTCAAAAAATCCCCCTGAAGAGCACCGGGGGTTTTTTTTGGTGGCGGTGATGGTGTGTGTGTGTGTGTGTGTGTGTGTGTGTGTGTGTGTGTGTGTGTGTGTGTGT